>CM076581.1:173800480-173989549 GCA_034641835.2 Pinus albicaulis | reverse complement strand
GACTTAGAAAAAATATAGACCCCAAAAGAAAAAAGAAATAAAACATGAAAGTGTGCAAGTCCAATTTTTACTTTGTTACTAATGATTATGGCAGAACGTCAATAAATGCCATAATCCATGATGAGTTAAACTGCTTAAACTTGACTTATCATGATTTCAATTTTATTGTTGTAGAATAGTGAATAAATATTAGTCAGACAGTTTAATCCTGACTAATTAGTAGATAGGTAGAGAATAAAATAATATCTCATCAGTTTAATCTGAGCCCTCGGATGAGATAAGGTAGATTTAGATACTTCTTATTCTTTCAAAAGAATAAAATGTTTGAAGGTAGCAAGCTCAAATACACCTGCAAAATAGAATAAATAATGTTAGATTAAAGTTGGGTAGGTAGAAAGAAGTGGGAAAATCACGTAAATATTCATCATCGGGCAAAAATAACTAATTTCCCATCTCTTATATTTATTTTGAATTCTAGACTTTCAATCAAATGGGGCTCAGAGCATTTCTCTAACTTTTGTTGGGACCAGACCCAAGCCTCGATGACTGATAAGTTAAAAGTGTTGAATTCCTATATTAAATCCCTAATTATCATCACTTACCCTTCATACACTCATTACTATTCAATTTCATAAGTAAGCACCTTTTCTACTTAATGAAATATGAAATTCCCCATTTGATTAACTCCCTTCAATCATACATAGCATAAAAACCCTAAAAAACATTATATCCTAAGTTAAAAGTGGTGAAATTATAAATGATAAAAGCTTTGCTTTAATATTTTCACTTTACTTAGTCATGTAATTGTATTTTTGATGTATTACATTGTCCCTTGTCATATTAAATTCTAATTTATATAATAAATCCTAAAAATGACCTTTTCCTATTATAATTCCCTTTATATTAATACCCTTTAAACCCACTATTATAAGCTTTTATGTCAAAGTAACTATCCACACGCAGAAATAAAAATCCCCAATTACAACCCCTTTGGCATAAAACTAACATTATGTAAAAATCCTGCCCCCTATAGTGAATAGACATGTCCACAGTCTATAACTATATAATAAAAAGTTCAATCTAAACTAAACTTTAAAGTCCCCATAGCATTTTGCAAGAGCTAATATCCATGTTAATTTCCAAATAAAACCATTTAACCTAAGGTTTTAACTGACTTACAGTTAAGCCTTACCCGATATATTAAACATTATGTTTTGTATCATTTAACCTCAGTTAACTTCATATCCCACCGCACGCGCATTTTTTTAACCATATATATAAACTCTATTTATATATATAACATCCCCACTTAAACCCCTTTTGAAAATCATGTATTGACCTCGTTTATACATAAAACCTTTTTATTTTTGATAAAAATTTTGGTTATAAACGCTTATATATAAAGGTTTTATTATACGATCCATCTCCCGATGCACAGTAAAATAGCCGGGTCCCACCCATCCTTTTCCACTGCAACTTTACAATTAATCTCGACCATTAGCCCAAACCACCCAGATCCAATGGCTCACGATGCATTTCACGCTCATAAACCAAATGATAGCCCATAACTCAAATGAGCACGAAATAGGTCGTTTTCATGAATCCACCCTTGGTGACGTGTCGTGTTCTTATTGCATCGCGTTTGATTTCTTTAAAACCATTTACTGCCCATTACCAACGCGAAAACCATTTTCCTGTTTTCGTATTCGACAACAGAAACTGTCTCGCCTTTTGATATGACTAGCATTTATTATAATCGATGAAGATTTATAACAAAGATTTAAAACCTTTATTACACTAGTTTTTCAATGCCATTCCCGCATCTGACTGTTATTTTAGCCCCCGACTGTTACTTGAACCTTTCATTCCCATTTCAATAATATTTTCACCGCAGATTTCCAGATTCAAGACCAGAATACACTTGTTCTGCTCCAACAAATCGAAATAAAGCTCAAATTCAACCGCAGAAATATTCAAAAGCCCTTTTGACAATCCAAATACCTGCAAAAAAGGTATTTTCCCAAATCTAGCCTAAAAATTTCATAGTTTAAGCATTCAACTGAACCGATTGACCTTCAAAGAGATAATTCATACATATAATTTTCCCGAAAATGCTTAAAAACAGGGAAAACCCTCGCAAAATTTTTCCAGAAATTACTATTGTTTGAAAAGCCTTTTTTTAAGCCAAATCTTTAGTTTAAACCCATGAAAATCAATTCCACAGTTATGAAAGTTTTTAAAACCTACATATTACCTAAAAAGTCTCTTTTGTAGTCCTAGTCATTCAGAAAACCCTTGTTTTATGTCTCAAACCAGTTTTACCCATCCCAGATTCCTAATTGAGCATTGAAGCACCCACTGTCGTCATATTTGCCTATAATATTGCTCAATTACCCTCTTTTAAGCAAATATAACTACTGCAAATTGTTTAATCTTGCTTTAGTTATTTAAAAATGACCAAGAAACAAATGACACCTAAAGCTAGAGGGTCTAGGCCTGTCAAACCTGGAGGATCCAAACCTCCTAAGTCTGAAGCAGCAAAGGCCCTAAAATTCACTCCTGCACTCACTGCAAAAACCACTGTGTCTATCAATCCCATTCAGCCACCAGTACCTAATGAAGAAATCATCCCCTTGACTGATTTAGATTGTAAAATTGCAGACCCTGTGGTAGAATTGAACCTATTAGAAGTGCACAATTGGTGTTATGAAAAATTCCTAGATAAAGATGACATGCCTATCTAAGAGACAAATTTACCCAAATATGTAGTCCCATTAACACACCCTGGTCAAGACTTGATAAGATTGTGCCAAAAGTACTATGTTCCAGACCAAAGAGAAATTGTAAATGCTGATAGGGAGATTCTATTTTATATCACTGCAGAGTCTATAAATGAAATGTGGCAAATACAGTTTGACCCTAAGGCAGTCCCCCTATCCATTGAAGCATTAACTTAGTTATATTTCGGATTAGGCAGTCCCCCTATCCATTGAAGCAGTAAGAGATTTATGATTTTCCAAAACTTTATGCCATCTCATGTGGACATTCCAAAGTTAAATCCTCCTTACTCCACTTCCAAATTTCCTGAAGGGTCCAAACATGTGATATCAATGCTTTCTTTAATTCTAGGATACTTCACAAATGAATTCACTGATGAATCCATCCTTTGGTTTTTATCTACTTTATCTCCTGGTCAGCCTCCTGAAATAATATTTGACTATGCCAGATTTAAAGCTGATAGTATCCACTATCAATTGACCAAACTACCCGCTAAAGGGGTGTTCAGATATTCATCATACTCATTTCACTTGTTTTTTTATTTTCAATGTGACAAGTTTCCAATGGCATTACAAAAAATGGATTTAGAGGGCCAACCTCTATCCATTGTTTTCTGGACCACTTTATTGAGGAAAGAACGCAGTGAGTTCAGTTTTACAGAATTTTCAAATTTGTTTCTCCAACCAGCAATTAGTTTACTATACAAGGGAGATCAACCCAGGATAAGTGAATAAATGAAGAAAATCTTGTAGTTAGCATAACAGTGCAAAATGGGAGATTGGTTTTTATATGAGAAGCACACAGAATTGAGAATTTTTGGATCTAATCTCTAGCCTTACAAATTACCCAAGTATTTGACTATCAAAGTCTTTGCTTTAGAATATTTAAGACAGGTTTTGAATTATGATGCCATCAATTTTATGGCTTCCAAAAAGAAAAACCAATTCAAATTAAAGAATCAAATTGGTCCTTTCATTTTGAATAATAGAGATGTTGATAAGGAGATAGAAAAAATATTGTCAGAGCTAAAATTTCAGGTAAGCTTCCCTTGGAATTATGACCCCCAAGGTCTTCTAAGTAGTATAAGGGTTAAATGTAAACTACCTCCTTTCATACATGAATCTAAGCCAAATATTGAAAAATATGCAAATAAGATAGAATGGAGAGCAAACACTTTGAGAGATACAACTGCAAATGAATAGCCAACAGGAAAAATGGATATCACACTTGCCATGGTAACTTCAAAACAGCCAGAATATTCAAATAAAAGAATCAGAGATGATGGAGCATACACAGTTGAGACTACTACAGAGACTAAATTCAAGCTCATCTACAACAAAAGCCCCAATCTCACTACTATTGAAAAATAAAAAGTTATTGGTGTTGAAGATAAAAATGAGCCTGAGGGAAACAATAATGAGGCTACAATAATAATAAATGAAACTCTTGTAGACATACAGAAATATCAAATAGCAGGTGAACAAGATACTCAGATGATTGAAAGACAGAAAAGTATGGAGGCTTCTTCCTCACATACAGTGGAGGAAAAAGACCTAGACATCAAAGAAAGGTACAAACTAATCAAACCAAAGAATGAAGAGATCAAAAGTGAGATTTACTCTCAATTTCAAACAGAAGCCAAGGAATCAGAACAGGTTACTTACATCATTTGATTACTCCAAAAATAAAATTACATGTCATATCTGCAACCAACTACTTCAACACCTAAGACAGTGGCAGACTACAAAAAGGTTGAGTTTGAAGTAGATACAGAAAATGTTCATGAATTAGATCAAATAGAATTTCACAGACATAGTTCTGAGATGTTATATTATACTGTGGTAACAAAGGCTATGAGTGCTACAAAATTGCAGAATACCATCGTTGACATGCAGGATCAAATGAAGTTGGATTAAGGTTCTTTGTATGCTAAAGATGTAAGGATTAAAGCCTTAGAAGACTTAATTTTGCAGGTGGGATTTGATCCTATAGATGTTCCAGTAGCAGAGATATTAATTAAAAATAAAAATGAAGACATTGCAACTTTGAGGAAACAGCTGAAGCTTCCTCAAAGTGAACACCCTCAAACTAAAGAAATTCTTTAAGAACAGGCAGAAAAAGAAGACATGATGTAGTTGATTATCAAACTAACTACTCAAATCAAAGAAATGGAAACAAAATTGGATCAACTTATGAAAGAGAAAGAAATTTTCAAAGAAACTGAAGTTCCAATTATCCCCTCAGTCATACCAGTAATTACCACAGTTGTGGACTCTACATTGGGAGAAAAATCAGCACCTAATGTGCCATTGGCAAATGCAGTGCCAGTGCATTCAGCTACAACATCAGCAACATATTCTTCAACCACACAGGTATAGCACACAGATGATGCAGGGCAGATAGTAAAAGCTATGGAGGAATTACCACTAAAAACCAATGAAATTAATATTTTGAAAAAGATGATTCAGAATATGGAAGTTTCCATTAAAATAGCATTAATCAATGCCAACAGTTATGAGAAAAGGGCCAAAAGACTTGAAGAGAAAATCAAAAGCCTTAAAAAGGACTTGAGTTTCACTGCACAAATTTATTACATAATAGATTACCTTTGGACCAATATAATTGATGCCATTCATCTCCAATGGCCGTCAATTCAAATTATCTATGAACAGAGAGACTTTCTCCTAGCAGCTCAAGTTGAAATCCAAAAGACAACAGAAGAACTAGCAGATAAACCAGCACAAGCATTGAAGCTAATCACTTTCTTGAATTGTAAAAATAGAACAGAGATAGAAGAATTAAAGGTAGAGGATAGGACAGAGACTATTTTACAGATCAGGAAGGTTCTGACAAATAAAAATCTGATGAACAATTTGAAATAAAAATGTGATTCCATGAATATTTCTATAACCAAGTTTTTAGCAAAATACACTATGCTGAGACAAACTGGTCTTCCAGATATTCATGTCTGCAATGAAAAACTAATGGCCCAAAAATATTATTACAAGAAGATAAGGGATTATGCTAAAGAACATATCAACAAGCCACTTCAATAGGGCTCTCCCATAGGAAAGGTCATTCTTCAATATATTGAAGACTTGTTTTTTCTTCAAAATGAGATTCAACATCTGTTTTTTTTAAGCCTAATTTTTCCAAATACACAGATGCTGATGAAAACTTCAGGAAACTCAAAAGTGTAAAAATACCAAATGCAGAACAATGGCAGGCTTTTACAGTTTTAATGTAGCAGTGAAAGGGCAGGACAGTGAAGAAAATTACTTTAGAAACAGTCAATTGAATTTTTTTTTTAATGCTGGCAGTTTTATTTTTATAGCAGTAAAAGATTAAATAAACAGAGTCAAAGTGTATCTGGATGAAATTACAGCGTGAAAGTGTATCAGGAGGAAGAGTGTCAGTCAAAACAACTCCAATAAAGATATTTTCAAATTTGCAGCAAGAAGGACAGCTAGCCAGTAAAGGCTCCTTGATTAGTTTAAGTTGTTCTATATTTTTTAGATAAGAGGAGATCTTGCTAAATTGTTAAGCAACTGTCCCTCTTTATATGTAAAGCTATTTTATATTTCCTAGAGTTATTCCTAGAGCTCTTTAGGATATTTTGTAAACAACATTTTGTATAAATACTTTAGTCTTTGAAGTGTTTAGTGTGGAATAAAATTGCTAAGATTACTATAGATTTTTGCTGATACATTGGAGGCTTACATGTGTTGATTTTGAAGTAGCAGACTAGACATCATAATTCAGGATTCTCGTAATAAGTTAAAGAATAAAGTGCATCTATCTTGTCATTGTTTATTTTCTGAGTTCCATTCATTTCATTATGCGTTTGTTCTTTCTTAATGAGTAACTAGGAATATTGCTTCAGGACTAGCTTATGGCTCCATGTCTTCACTAAGTTACCATTTAAATGTTTTCAACTGATTTCCGGTGTTAGGAATTCTTAACAACTCCTACTCCCGTTTGACTTCTACCTCTTTCCTCTATTGTCCGGATCAAAGGATCCTTCATTGCCCTTTGTCCCGACTACACCATTTCATAAAAAACCTTTACCCAAAGCTCTGAGGGTTATCTATCTTGCCCTGAATATATTTATATCCTTTTGGCCTTGCCTTCTAGTACTGCTATCTATAATTATACTCCATTAGCCCAATGGTCAAGTATATTTCTCCCTATTTTACCTTTAAGTGTTTTTTCCCACCAAACCAATTGTTCTATCATAACTAGCCTAAAACACTAAACAAAAACAAAGTTAAATAATAAAGAGAGAGCCCTCTCTGAAATTTAGGAAGGCTAGATCCTAAATTTCGAAATTAGGTTTGTGGTTACCCCTAGTTTTTTTAAACTAAAAACCCAAAGCCCACAAATTTGAGAAATTACTAGGGTGATAACACCTTCACTGGAAATCCAACTCCCCAAATGATGTACTGAAACCACCCCTCCAACTGCCCTCTAAAATAACACATACTATGAGGGAAACTGCGCTGTGGGAGATGGTAATAGCTTTTCCTAGTGCCAAATGGTGAAATAATTCCCAAGGACCTCTCCTATTGGCCTCCTGATGGAAAGAATGATTCCTCCACTAAAAGCAAGCTTAGAAAATGGCCTTGTAAACCCTCCACTGCTTCTACCCTGCAACACAACACAACCCTAGAAGAAACTACGCTGTAGAAGGAGAATAAAGGTTGGCATGTTGCCGGAATTTGGAAATTTAGTTCAATGACCTCTCTTGAGTGGGCACTTGAAGTCCCCCGAGGATGAGGGTGGGATTCCCACTCGGGAACAGCCTTATGCTAAATATCACAATAATCTCCGCTAAACAACTGAAGCGTACAAATAGTCATAACAGACCATAAATATATAATAATCAACATGCCCTTCTATGGTTGCCTTGCCCTCCTTATATGCATTGTGAGTCTTCTCACCTTGGGTCCCACTACTCTCATGGAGACTTCCTTCCACTAACACTACATTGTCTCTTATTGATTATCCACTCCCTCCATACCATCGTTGTTGATTTGGTCAAACTTGACGCCATCCACATGCTCCAACCCCTGTTCACACATGAGGGTGCTTTATCCAGCTACTAAGATGAGCTCCATTCACATTAGGAGTGATTTTATTCCTACTAAGGATATTTATGGGTCTCCCTACCCTGTTATTCCTCTATCTAAGTGGAAAAAAAAAATTTAATATTCCAACTAGCTAAAAGCTAATTTGGAATATTACACCTAACCTAGACCAGGAATTTATAGGTTAGGACTATTTTTTCCATTTTTTGACCCCTTCCCCTCACCCATTCACAAAAATTTCACTTTCCCCTACTTCCTAACATCTCTCCCTACCCCCCTAAATTTTCCCAGTAATTTAGGAATCCCTTAACCCCTTCATCTCCCTTCATTCCCAAAAACTACCTAAATCCCCTATTTTTCGCTTCACTAAACACTAATTTCCCTTACCATTGAACTAGGGTTAGAAATGGATTCTTAAACCACTTAGAGAATGGGGCATAAGTGATTTTAGATCAGTAGGTATGAGCCCACCAAAATCCAAGGAATCATAGCTTCACCTTTGCAAGATATGGGGTTGCCTAGGGTTTACATTGCACACATGGACATTTTTTCTTCAAAATGTGTTTTTGACCAAATAGAGATGAATTTTAAAAAAGTGAATAATAATTTTCTCCATAACATACCAAGGAACAAAAACCTCCTTCATTTTATGCACAAGTATTATTATTTTGGATAAATGCCAAAAATACAATTGCTACACGAGGTTTTTTTCACTTCTCGACAACTTGACTTCAAGACAGTTTATCATGGGTTTTGAGAAGGTGTTTGAAATTCTTGATGACTCCATTGTGTATCCCAAACCAATTATTTCAAATGGTACCTTGATATATTGATTTGGACCTTGGGAAGGCATCCAAAATTCATTTCTCCCAATTTCGCTGTGTTTTTTCCTGAATGTTAATTTTCTAAGTTCACTTGGTCCAGTTTCAACCTCCATTGATGTAAATTGTCACTTTTGATGTTTTGATGATATAAAAATGTGTAAATATGCTAGATAGAGTAAAAATGAGGTATATACATGATTTTAAAGTCATTTTTGGCCAAAGGTATCAATTTTTTCTATCTCGGGGAAAGGTTTGTAACCTCCCTTGTCTTTAGGTTTTAGGTGAGAGAATCATGTCATTAGTTCCTCAACACTAGGATTCGACCCCTGGGAGAGGGGAAATGGATTTTTGTATATATGTATGCCTTTCTTAGTCATTTTTATGGTTGAAAATCATAGGTTTGATACCATTGTAACTTGTGCTTCAGGTTTTATTCAGAAATTCAAAGGACCAGTTTGAGCTATTATCTAGGAATTCATGTGCAGTGAATTTTATATGTTGTTTTTTCTCTCTTATAGTCTTTTATAAATGATATATATATATATATATATATTCTCTTTCCATGCCTTGATTTCCTCAATGATCTTCCTAAAATTTTGATAAGCATAATTCTTTCAGGGCTCTATTTTGTTTGGGAATATCATTTTATGTTTTCTTCCTTCAGTTCTATTAAATTCATGATGCATGCTCATTAAGATCCTATCCACTATTTAAAACCCTACACTACACTAAAAAAACCCTAAGCCCATCACTAGAGCATTTCTACCTTGCTCCTTTATATATTTGCAGTTGTAACCCTTTGATACATTTAATCTAGCTACTTGGTTTTCTTCCCTGATCCAGCAGTAAAAGCATCAATATTTCAACACCCTAGAGCTGACCTAACTAGCCTAAAATCTACTTCTCATCTAGTCGAATCCTTTGGCTATGATCTCATAGAGAGATCCCTCTCTGGTTTGGTAGGGCTAGCTACCGAAATAAAAGATTTTTTTGAGGTTACCTCTGACGGCATCCCTTCATCATCCTTGGGATGTTGTGGAGGCTAACATGGACTATAGGGAATTAAATAAAACAACCCAAAAGTATCATTTCCCTTTTCCATTTATCGACCAAGTCATGGATACTTTAGCCAGGAATAAGTTCTTCTCCTTTCTATATGGGTTAAGTGGGTATAACCATATACAAATATCTCTTGAGGATTAAGATAAAACTACCTTCACATTCCCTTTGGAAACTTTCGCATATCGAGTCCTTCCATTTGGTCTTTGTAATGCACCTGAAACATTTGAGAGGGAAATATTAGGAATTTTTTCTGATCTAGTTGATGACATTGTTGAGATTTATATGGATTAATTTACTCCATATGGGGATTCATTGGAAGAAGGATTGGAAAACATAGAAATGGTACTCAAGAGATGCAAACAAACCCATGTTTCTCTGAGTACAATAAAATTTCACATGATGAGGGAAGAGGGAATAGTTCTGCGACATTTTCTCTCGGCCGCTAGAATTTGAGTTGATACTACCAAGGTAGAGGTAATATTACATTTTCCTGTACCTAAGACACCAACACAGGTACATATTTTTATTGGTTCCGCTGGCTATTATAGATGTTTTATAGAATTTTTTTCTAAAATATAATCTCCACTCTTTCAACTGTTAACTAAAGATGAAAAATTTGTGTGGACAGATGATTGTGGAGTGGCTTTCTCAAAGATAAAGGAACTAGTCCATGAAGCTCCAATGTTATGAGGTCCTAACTGGAAACTCCCATTTCATATCGATATTGATGCTTCTCAGGAAGCAGTTGGGGTAGTTTTGGGACAACAGGAGGATAAGAAGTTGTATGTAGTTTATTATGTCAACAAGAATTTGAATCATTCTGAGTTAAACTATACAGTAAATGAAAAATAATTCCTGACTATTATTTATGTTGTTAATAAATTTCAGCATTACATTATTGGATATCCTACTTTTTTGCATACTGATCATGTAGGAACCATGTAATTGATGAATAAACCTATCACCCTCGGTCATATTACAAGGTGGTTATCATTAATTAAATAATTTGACATTACTATCATTGATAAACCAGGGAATAATAATGTAGTAGATGATTTTATGTCTAGACTAGATACCAGTGATGAAGGTACACCCATAGAAGATAGTTTTCTGGATGAACAATTCTTTTAAATTTATATTAATACTCCATGGAATGCGGATATCTCTAATTATCTTGCTACAGGGAAGGTGCCTCATCATTTTCCATACAGGGAACAACGAAAGATTATTCATCATAGTTCCATTATTCTTGGATATCGGGATACCTTTTTCATACAGGGCTCGACTACAAAATCTGACATTGTGTAGGAGAGAATGACATCTATGATGTCTTGAAGGCCGCTCATGATGGCCCTTGTAGAGAACACTTTGCAGATAAACGCACATGTCATAAGGTGTTACAAATGGGATATTATTGGCCCTCCATCTTCCAAGATGCAATAAATTATGTTTGAGGTGTGATAGCTGCCAATGGATGGGCCAGCTTGGTCGATCAGATGAAATGTCGTTACAGTCCCAGGTAGCCCTTGAGCCTTTTGAAAAGTGGGATATTGATATTTTTTTCCCTTTTAACCCATATTCACATTAGAAATTTCATATTTTTTCTGCACGAATTACATAACAAAGTGGGTAGAGGCCAAGGTTGTTGTGAAAGCAACAAAATAGGTTGTTTCAAACTTATTATTTGAAGAGATTTTTGCTTGATATGGTGCTCCGAGAGAGATCATTTCAGAGGGAGGAACTCAAATCACATCACATATGATAGAAAGGCTTATGAAAAATTATTGAATCAAGCATAGGGTGACATCTCCATACCATCCTCAGGCGAATGGTCAAGTGGAAAGCAACAACAGGGTATTATAAAATATTCTCACAAAGACAGTGGCAAGACATCGTCGAGATTGGCCTAAAAAACTTCCTGAAGCTCTCTGGGCAAGGAGAAAAACATGGAGGAATATAATAGGGTTTTCACCATTTGAGCTTGTTTATGGAAAATCCCCATTGTTTCCAGTAGAATTTGATATCAACACACTCAGAACAGATGTCAAAGTAGGACTAGATCTATCAAAATCCTAGAAACATCGACTGGAACAACTAAATGAGTTGGATGAAATCCGTTTAATGGTTGTCCAGAAAATTGTTGCAATGCAGCAGCAAAGAAAAAAATGGCATAATAACTTTATCAAGAATAAGGTGTTCCACAAGAGGGGATTTGGAATTACTCTATGATTCCCTCTTTAAGGATTTTAAAGGAAAATTTTCTCTCGTTGGATGGGACCTTATGAATTTGATGCATTGTTTGATAATGGAACTATCAAACTTGTCATAATTGACGATACACATGCCTATTTTACAGTAAATGGACATCAGATTGTATCACCACCTAGCTTCTAAGGATGCCTTCATCAAAATTATCTCTCATAAACCTAGTTTGAATATTTTTAGTGCAGAGACTTCCTCCTCTGCATCCTCTGATTAAAAAAAAACTATATATAATAAACTATATAAATAAAAAAATTACCGTTACTACTCAATTGTAGTGTTGCATGTACTATTACTGGTGTGCAATTCTGCGGAGATCGAAATTTTTCTAAGTACTAGGTGATGTTACTCCTTCGATGTTGTTAATTCAATGTTGTTACTCCTCTGGGTGGTGGAAATTTTTCGAAGTACTTGGTGTTGCCACTCCTCTGATGTTGTTACTCCTTCGGTGTTTTTACTTCGTAAAATTTTCTAAGTACCCGATGTTGTTACTCCTTCAGTGTTGTTACTCCCCTGGTGTTGTTACTCTAATAAATTTTCTAATTACCCAGTGTTTTTACTCCTTCAGTGTTGTTACTCCCATGGTGTTGTTACTCCTCCGATGTTCTTAATCCGTAAAATTTTATAAGAACCCAGTGTTGTTACTCCTTTGGTGTTGTTACTCCTACGGTGTTGTTACTCTATTAAAAATTTTTAAGTACCTGGTGTTGTTACTCCATCAAAGTGTTTACTCCTCTGAGGCTGGTACTCCACCTAGGTAAGTCACCAGGTACGTCCCTGATCGACTTTTTTGAATTTGAATAATAATTATTTTTACATGAAATTAACATGACCGGGGATGGTCATCCCTTAGTTGGGGGCAGGTGTTGTCATAACTGAACGACGGCATAATCAAATCGTAATAATGATTTGCTGATGTCATCATCTGAACTTGTGCCAATACGTACACTATTGGAAATACTGTGAGGGGGCTGAATCAATATTTCTTTTTGATTGTTATTATAACTAGTTAGATTCTACACAAAAAAAAAGAGAAATAAATAATTTATTATAGAAGGAAGGATAATTATCCTTTTACAAATGAATGATTACAATGATTTCCAAGCACCAACTTGGACTTAATGAGGCTCTAACCTCTAAGGCTTCAACCTTATCTTCTCGAAGGCACCAATCTTATGTTTAGAGACTTCTACCCCAAGGACACAAATCCCTCTGTACGTGTTTATTAGATGATTGATTCAGATATGCTCCATTGCACCAATCTTCACCATACTGCACTAGCTATTCTGTATCACACTTATTTATCAATTCCGTGCCAAATTTTGTACCAAGACTTTTATAATGCACCAGGATTTCAATACCAAACTACAACTGCATCAGAGTGCTCCACAGTCTGAACCAATTTCAAGCTAGAATAGATCCTAAGATAGCACAATTTTGAGCTATATTTGAAGCATTTCACTATAATATAGGTTAATAAATCCTCAACCACTTCAATTTACAAAAATATTTGAGTTACATTATTGTGTTACCACAATTTTCTTCAATATACCTTTTAATATTTTCTTCAGAGATGACTACTCCAATGAGAACTTCAACAAGGGTTCCAAGGCTACCTCCAAGATCAGATCCTATGTATCTTCCAAATGTCTTCAAAGTGATTGTTTTATTAGTGGAGGATAGTTGATAGGGCTTCAAGCCTTAAGTCCAATATTCAACTGCTAATAGTTCAACCTTCTTACAAAACTACAATTCCAATACTTCCACAAGTCCGAGCCCAAACAAGTCTACAATCCAATTCTAGGCCTCTATCCACAATCCGAGCTCCTAGACATAAGAATAATCGAGCCTCAAATCTGAAGGTATCAAGGTCTAAGGTCTGCTGCTAATAATCTAAGCTCTTGAAGTCTAATGTAAGGTTCGAGCTCCTTCAGGATTGCAGATCTGAGACTTCTCTAAAATTCTGAACCTTCAACCGAGCCTTGTAAAAATATAACAATCCACTATTGAATAGTCCAAGGGTCTGTAAGAGATATCACAGGATTCTGAGTTACTCCACAAACTTGGCTTGTCGACAGCCTGTGACCCACAGTCTACAATCTACAGGGAGATTACCTGTATAGACAAAGGTTTCGTGATTTGTTTCGTAGTCTCTTTTCCCAAGTCTGAGACTCTTACTGTACATGCATGTTTGTGTCTTGGTCTCAGTAAATCATCTAAAGACATTCCAAACTTATCCGTTGTGTCTTTTTCCTTTATTAAATGCTCCCTCTGTTTTAATTTCACGAGTTGTGAACTGTACTACTCCTTTTGTGTATGATCACCAAATTTCTTGGGTAGAAAATTAGGTCTATGGTCTTATTAATACGCATCATGTTCTGAAAAATGAAGGGATGTGACCTTTTAATTAGGCTGACTTGTCCTAGAAGGATGAGGTCAGCTCACAGACGATAAAAATTATTCTTAACTTAAAAATTTTATAACTTTCAAATTGCTTGGATATTTTGGCTGATTAATAGCTCGTCGGATATATAAAATTATGCTTTATAAGATGGTATCAGTTTCATGTTCAAATTCATCCTTTAAAAAGTGATAAATACATTTTTTTATGTAATTTTTCAATAGATGGCGTAGAAAAAATAAAGGACAACATATGGGCTTCTTGGACAGTGGATTGGCGTAATCAATATTTGTCTTCTACATCATAGGATAAACATGTCATCATCTATGATATTGACATTGATGACAACTTAGATTAACATACACTCCATGATCATTATGCCATTCCACACAATTATATTAATGCCTTGGGACTTTAGATAACTATGTTTATTTTAGTTAAACGGTTCTTTCCAAATCTGTGAAATAATTACCATAATTATCCTCCATCATTACCACAATCCACCATGATTTTTCCCATTTTCCAAAAAATTACCTTTCGTATTTTACTATTATCGCACTCCATTTTCTACCATTCTATCACGACAAGGATTATCTGTCAATACCCTCCCCTAACGGTCCTCTGCTACTCCAAAGTGTTCTTACTGAACTATCTCAGAATGGATGGATTGGTTGTAAGACATGAACCAAAAAATACATCTCTAGCTCGCAGCAATGCATATCTATGGCAAATATTTTTAGATGTAGGATAGGATGTGTACTTTGATAGGTTGCAAGGATTCAATGAAACTATCAGAACAAAATTTTCATTGAACTTGGAGGGAAATCACTCTAGAGTGAGGGATTTGGATATTTCTATAACAGAGGAAGCCATATCGGTTGTCAGTGGATTACCACAGCAAGGGAAGAAATGGTTCTCCCAGAAATCCCCTTTTCCATAATTCCCATAATTGTTTTTAAAGGCCATGAAAACAGTAGTTTAGAAGGGAAGGGGATGTGATCGTAATTCTCTGTCATATCCATGGAGCAAGGGGGCATATTTTGTGATAAGGTATATAACCTACGAAGGGAGAATTGCTACTCTATTCAAATACTACTTTGAGCTTTTGGCGCATCTTCGGTTTTGGAAAACTAAAATTCATTTGTTAGATATGCCTTTGTTCCTATGGAAAATTATTTAGCTAATGTCACAATCTTCTTGTCGCTCTCGATAGGTACTAGCGGTCCTCACAATTCACGGGTTTGTCTAGTTATTGGTAATGCATGCTCTTGCTCAAATTATTGTGCCTTGGTCACAATTCGTTGAATTATTGGAAGAAGAACTTGAGGTCGTGATATATAGAAGAGAGGAGGACAGATGAGAAGAAATGGAAGTGGAAGATGAAATTTTCTATTCTATTACAGAAGAGCCAGCATCACATGTTGGTTCATTAGGGATGGAGGCAATGGAAACGGAAGAAGTCACAGCCGATGTTGTTCCGCAAGAACCAACATTGCCTGTCGATTCAGTAGGAATGGAAACAATGGAAACATAAGAAGCCATAGTCGATGTTATTCCACAAGAACTAGCATCGCATGTCAGTCTAGAGGGAATATAAGTAATGGAGATGGAGAATGAAGTTGATGTTGTTCCACAGGAACCAGAGTAAATTAACAATTCATTGAGAGGATCGTCACCAGTCATAGGATTAATAAGTGGTGATGTTAAACAAGGACAAGCACCACTTATTCAAGTCTATCAGATGCCCACAAGGAAATGTGAAAGTGGTGTTGTCACACAAGAACCATCACCATCTTTCCAAGTAAATTTGGGGCCTAAAGTAAGAGCCACAAGTGGTGATGTCACACAAGAACCACCACAACTAGCTCAAAAGAATCATGAATTTGTAGAAGGAACAGGTCTTGCGGTCGGTACTAATCCACAAGAACGAGTGTCAACTATTGGAAAAGGATATCATGTCCAAGGAATTATGGTTCAATCAGTGAAAAAAGAGGACGAGAAAGGAGAACCTGAAGCAGCAGGTGTTAGGTTGTTTAACAGGTAAAAAAACACAAGTATTTATTATCAATCTAGGCTAGTAGGACTTAGAAGCATCCCCAAGGTATATGGGTTTCAGTTATGATCAAGTTAGAAGATGATTTATCAATGATTAGGGAAATGCATATTACAAATATAAATGTAAACTAAATAATTTCTAAATTCAATTATGCAATCAGTAGCAGAAGAATCTCCTAACTTAAGATATTTGTTTGCCCTTCTCTCACAAGATTACTTCATGAATTAGAAATAAAAAACCATTAATATAGAAATATATTAAGATGCATGAAAAAATAATTGAAGAGGCTCTTAACTAAAGAGATACTGGTTGTCCTTCATCATAGATTCATTCATCAGTAATACTATTGTTAGAAAACAGGAATTCAGAAAAGCATTAAAAAGCATGAAAAGATGAATTCTAGCTTAAGATCTTAATCAGATAGAAAGAATGTTTAACTTAAAAATTTTATTGTCCTTTCATATGTAGAATAATAATGATAAGTAGATTCATCAGCACTCATAAAACATCATCATATATCTAATCAACAAGTTAAGCATAAAACAAACAAGTTCAGAAACTGCAACTACAAATAGCTAGAAATTGCACTTAGCTCAGTGTGGGGGGCCTCCACCCTTGCCTTGCACACTGAAAGTGATTTCAGCTACTAAAAAATCAGTCAAAAAATTAGCATATAACAAAATCAAATGGAATAGAACAGGTCTTCAATTAACTCTCCAAAGTCTCATAAATAATAATGTTAAATCATACAATTTCTACATATCAATGCTTTCAAAGCCTGAGGCTTAAATAGATAAAATATGCAAAAAATTCATCTAAAATTCCTCCTATAGCCATGGCTATCTTTATTTTATCCAATCAGGTCGAATTCATCCATTAGATACATAAAAATATGGAAAATCCCATAAAGTCCTAGGGATCCTCCAGAAAAGCAGGTCATGTTTGACTGCCTTTGACCAAGCCTATTAAAGCTCGGTTTGACTGAACCAACAGGTGTACATTTAATATTCGTTCCCAAAATTTCTAGAAATATATCCATCTCGATTCCAAGTTTCTTGAAAATATGCAAACCATGAGGCCATTACGGGAATTTCTAATTTGGTCCAAAAATGCACTTAAAATTCAATTTTGATAAAAACTTGTAAGAATTGAAAAAATTAATTTAAATACCTGTATATGAATTTATTGGGAAAAATAAGGTGAATATGATGGTGTATAGATGGATATTATGGCAAATAATTGTATTTTCATAAACAAAAAGAAATAAAAAATGAGGTCCAACATCTGCCCCAAGCTGATGTTCAAGCATGTCCTCATGCTTCCTTTTTAATTTTGGACCTCCTAAGTTCTGATGTTGATCCTTTTCCTAACCTTGAAGCTTCCTGTTGTGCTGCATGCAAAAGAGAGTTCATACCTTTGTATCTTCTTTGTATATTGAGGCTTTGAGCTTCTACTTCTCATATTTGACCTTCCAAGAACTTTTCTCCTTAAGCCACCTAAATGCTTGTATGTAAAGAAGATTGTTCTTGGCTTTCAATTTTCCCATTTCTTCACTTAGCTTTTCATTTTCTTTAATCAAATTTTCATTATTTGTCTTATATGTTTCATTTTCTCTTTTTAGGTGCCTTTCCATTATCCTTCTTACCTCTAGGTTATCAGTTAACTCTTTAATCTTGCTAAGGTTTTGGTCTTTTTCTTCCTCATTGGTCTCTTTGGAAATTAAAATAGCCTCAATCTCTTTATTGTCGAAATATGAGCCTTTTTCTATTGGATTTCCATAAACCTCCTATTGCAATCTCTCAAGAATTTTATTGGCTTGTTTGGTCAAGGGAGATGTCTCAATGATTTTCACTTCTGGCTCTTTTTCTTTGCTGCTTATATATGCTAAATTCCTCTTTCTTTGTCTCCTAGAAATGGTCAATAATGATGCCTCTTTCTCTAACATGACTGTTTCATGTTGCTTCTTAGATCTGGTTTTTGGATAGAGAGGTGAATTCACTATATTCGTTGTTTCTTGCATTGGTTTGAGTTTTTCTTATATGGCTTGCTTTACAAACTTATTATGCATTAGGAAATATTTCCAAATCATACCCTTAGGCCTCAAATTGTAATCAACAATGATTTTTATGAGCCCTTGATGATGAATTTAGGCCTCCTTAGGTTTGTTTTTAGATTTCACATTTTCAATCACCCTCATCAAGTTTCTATAAAATAAGTATGGCAAGTTAATTTTTATGTCTCCCTTGATATGCTGTAGTAACCTAATTTGGTATAGCTGCACTATTCTATGTCTGTTATCACAAGTGAAGTATTTTTTGGATTATTAGTACTAACTTGGCCCAAGGTTCATTGAACCATTCTCTGGGAATCCCCTTTTTCCTGTCAAAGGATCCCTTTTTGTTCTTGTCCAGGAAGAAGGTCCATCCCTTGTCGTTAAAATGCAACCCTTTGTGATAATTTTCACTTGATAAAGGAAACTCTAGTCCTTAAGAAATTGATTCTGGAGTTAAGGGAATGTGTAAACTACCCACCATACTTTGATCTTGCTTTTAGTTGTTTATAAACTCCCTTGTAATATCTTCATTATGCCCTTTGAATTTCTGAAGGAAGCCTATTAAGCCTGATTGATAAAGTTTTTCAACTATGTCTCTACCCCAATGTTCAATATGAAAGTATTTAGGCTCTATTTTTTATTCATGTTCTCTAAAAACCATTTAATATACACCTCTATTGTCATCAACTTCATTTTTGAAAAACAAAAATTCAAGTGCTATATCTCATCATAGTAGTGAAGCTTACCTTTGTTTGATGCCTTTGTCAAGTAAGTGAAACCAATCCTATGTTTTCTTGAAATAAGTGAGCTTACTTCTACATTCACAAATATCGGATGTAGAGAAGTTTATAAAAATATTTAAAAAACTCATTTTTTTATTAATCTACTCTCGTTATTTGATCTTCTGTCTCTTCAAAATAAAAATCCTTTGCCTCTAATTGTAGATTTTTCCATATTTTGTTTGAATGTGTAGATAAATAAATAACAAATAATTATACAATTATCTCTTCAATTTCAAATAATATCATTCTTTTTCTAAGGAAAAGCATTATATTTAATCTAAGCTCTCTATTACGCAAGAAAATTTTGGAAAAATGGCTCACTGTTTCCTTAAGTATTCTCATAAAATTAGTTCGCTATATCTTCGAAATTCACCAAACTCTACTCTCTGTTATACAAAAACATGTTGAATATGCTTTTTAAACCAAACATTCACCATAAATCTTGGTTCGAATTCTCTCACTGAGTATGCAAATGAAATGAATTTACTACACAACCCATTCAAAACGAATTCAGTGTGTATTTCAAATCAAACACTCCATTCTCTGTTTGCATTCAAATTGAAATTGAAGACTGTATATGAAGACATTTTCCAAATTTACCTGTTCTGCAGTGATCTTCGTGATTTTTCTTTTAGTTTGACTAGAGTTCCTATGTTTCAAGCAATGCCAACTTATCAAAATCTCAGTTGATATCTCAAACATTTACTCATTCAATCAATGAAGGATTTTTTGTTTACTGGTGGCAGAGCGTTTGTGAGTGGTGGCAGTGACATATCGTAAGGCAATGAAAAGTTAAAAACTATGGAAAAAGGACTCCATTTATAACTCACAGTTTACTCAAAAATCTTTTGATTTACTCATATGAATAATCGTTGTTTTAAACAAGAAAAACTGGGTTTTCTCTTACCTCTTTCTTCACAGGATCCTTTCCTCTTAACAACGTGCTTTCTTGACACATCTATCGGATATCTTGGCTCGAAATCTCAGTCAAATCTCCTTATCCCTTCGTCCTTCTCACTTCTATATCTCCTGCTCTCTTTGTTGTGTTAAATTTACTCCGTTTTCCTCACATCTCTCCCTTGTCTTCTCTTGTTAATTCATTTTTCACATAGTTTCTTGGATGAGTGCTTTGATTACATGAAATTGCTTCTGTTACTAATCCTGCGAAGGGAAATGATGGGGAAAAACACACAATGTTTCAGTAGTTTGAGGTCTTATAATGGTGGAGGTTCCTCTCTCAACAGTCTACACAGTGTTTGTAATATTTAATTTTGAATTTGTTTGACCGTTCATCGACTGCTTGACTGGTGCCTCTGTGGCTTACCTTTCTTGACTGATTTGGTATGTTGGCTCCATGGTGTACATCGCATCCTCAACTTCACTTATTACACAACCCTCTTTCACATTTCTTTCTCATGGTTTGTTGATCATTATTTCGGCATTCCTCTCTCCATTGAAACGCATCATGCCTCATCAAATATGAAACATCATATTTATGTTCCACCACTATACATGCATTTTTGCTTCTCCATATTCCCATCCATCCATATCATATGCATCATTCCCTCTCCATATTCCCATCCATACATATCATATGCATCATTTTCATTCATTGTTTTTTCATTTCATAGCATCATACTTTGGTTATTTTGTTGCATATGCATTTCCTTGTTTATATTATGATTGCATTTCCGCTCAATTACCTTAGCTCATAATCATATTTATGATTGCACTTTTGCATCTTTGTTTTTTTTTTTTGAAATTCAAATAGTGCGCTATAATTTGATTTAAATTTTAGGTTTTGTCTTTCATTTAATTTTAAAAATGACCAATGGAATGGTCATATTTTAAAATCAAATATTTACAATGAAACTAACCTTTTGTTTGTTTATGGTAGGTCCAACAAAGGTTCTATTCTAGGCCTTTTTTTTATGATCTTTTTTTTAGGAAAAGTAGAGTTTTTTTTTTCTAGTTTAGACTAATCCTAATCTTTCCATTTTTTCTCCTCCCATCCCACCCATGGGTTTCGAACCGGTGACCTTACAGAACGGAGTGCCTTAACAGTGCACCCCATCACTTAGGAAAAGTAGAGTTACTATGGTATGGATAGAAAATATGTAGGATTATGGAATGTTTATTGAATGATTAGGATAGTGGTGTGGATATGGATAAAAAATAGGGATAAGAATGTAGGTGATGAAAATGTAGGTAGAGAATGTAGGTGGAATATGCATAACCAATACTAAATTAGCTTTAAACATTCTAGAATATTTTCAAAAAAATTGAAATTTTAAGAGAAATATTTTACTTACTCTACTTGTATTCCCTCAAACTCTTTGATGTTCATGATGGTCGAAATTGTTTTTTTAATGATGGCTCTTCTAGACTATGTAGAGACTTATTTCTTCCTTGCATCTAATTATTGATTCGGAATGATGTTGTTCAGGTCCCTTCTGCAGGTTTAATTTTGACATTTTAGGTCCCTTCTGTCATGATCTTCAATATTGCTGTAGCTTAGTTCCCTTTGTAATGTTCCAAATTTTTCAATAAAGTATTTGGAACATTAATCTTGCTTTTATTTTTAATAAAAGGAATAAAATGGGTGAGGGAACCCATGTAGCAACTTAATAAACACCCCTAAGGTGCAAAAGCCACTTAAGTGGCTTAATTTAGCAGCCCATGTGTGAAAAGGGGCCAAAAGCAAGTGAACTAAACCATGGTTGACCAAAGTCAACAACGTACCCAAGAGGGGAAGATTGCACAATAATATTGCGTAGTTGGATGGAGGGAAATTCAAATGGGAGAAACCTAATGTGAGTGGGGTCCATGGCAAGGAAGCATTCCTTATATAAAAGATGAAGGAGATCCATTGTTGGGGTTTCATCTTTGGAGGTTGAAGCTCTCTTCAACTTTGTGTTGCTTAGCACAAGAGGGATTCCTGTTTAGTAATGCCTTTCTCTTCCATGGGAGGCCATGGAGAGATTGCTCTTCATATTCCTCACATCATGGCTTGAGGCCAAGGAAGTCATTTGCAGCTACTACGTTATTCTTGCAGCAAGAGAATGCTCGAGTTGTTGGTGTTGCAGTGAGGGACCTTCACCATCTCACTTTTGGAGTTATTTTGTAAAGGAGGGGCCATCTCTTTCTATAGGAGATCAACAAAGGAGATCCCAGAGCTTCTATTTCATATTTTGGCATTGGGATATATGTTTTCTCTCATGCCTAGAGTAGACTCCTTCCCTTACAACGTTATCTTCAGAGGTGGCTTGCACAAGGGATTCATTTGGTGCACTAGTTAGTGCAGTTTTCAGTAAGGGGATCAACCCCTTCCTTTTGGTGAACATTGGAGAAGGTTTGCACATCTATTTCAGCACTTCCCATCCTCTTCCATGTTGTATTATATTTGAGCTGCAGTAGCTGCCCAGCTACTCCGAAATTTTTTAGTTTTATGTATTTTAGCCAATCCCTTGGAGGATTGTTATAATAATATTTTCTGGGGTTGAGATCTTGCTCTCCCATCTTTATTTGAGCTCTTATTTTTGTATCATCTCATATATATATATATATATATATATATATATATATATATATATATATATATATATATATCAGTTGCAGTCATTTTCCCTCATAGACTGCGCAATACATAGCAGCTGGAGTCATGTAGCAGTGTGTTCACTTGTTTAATGTACATTTCCCTTTGAGGCTGCTTTGAGCTCACCTTGAGAGGAATTTTCCTCAAGGAATTTGTATTAAATTTGCTGCTACATATTATATATCAGATTTTCACTCTTTTTGTACTCCATGATTTTTTATTTCACTGCTGCTACATATTGAAGTTTTAATGCTGCTAAAGATTCCCTCATTGAGCATTATTCCGGTATACTTGTTGGTGGGATATCTGAATAACCTGCTTAAGGTTATTTCTTTGAGCTTATATTCTGCAGGGAGTTTGTACCAGACATATTCTAAGGCATCCCAACATTTTTTTACCTTATTTTCACAATGGCTTCCTTATACAGCATCCTCATGGGCAGTTGTTACAGAAATTTCTTGAAGGGAATTATTAGCTCTTGACAAGTTCTATTGGAGAGTCTGCGAGAGGGCTAGGTAGCCTCTGGATCTCATCCTTCCTTGTGAAGGTGACATATCCAGTAAATTGCCCTGTAGTCAATCTCTAAAATAGTTCAGTGTTGATTGTTAATACTCCTGGAGATGGAAAATAAGAATATCTCAAGATATTCCCGGCATTGCCAAAACTTCCCATTCGAGATATTATAGTGGTATCAGAGCTTCAAACTTGGCTCAACCTGTGAAGTTCAAATTTCAGAGAAGAAGAGGCTAGAATGATGCAGAAGATGAGATTGATCTCATCAATTTTGGGACCAGCCAGAACCTCTCCAAGGAGGTTGATAGAAGAATGAGAAGAGGAAGGACCATGCACTTCCTATTCTCACAAGAAGCAGAGCAGAAACATGGAGGACACTTGGAATTAAAATTCTAAGTGAGTATCTTGCTAAATATGGAGCAAACCCTAGAGTCTTCCAAGAGACTCTATCTTCTTCACCCTTGTTCAGAAAGAAGAGGAAAGAACTTGGTGGTTCAGCCCTGGGAGGCATGCAAGGGTTTCAACTCTTGTTGATTTTTCTCAGATCTTGATCAAAACATTTTGGCCAAAGGAGGGAGGAGCCCTCACCACCAGAGGCACCTACCAGCACTATTACATTCATGGAGGAGTAGCCTCCACCTTTAGCTATTGAGGCAGCCAGCACACTTGAGGAAGGGACTCTTGCAGCAACATAAGATCCTTCCATATCTCTCCAAGGTATGCATGAGTTTGAATCTATCATGGAGGATTATACATTATTGCATGTTGATTGTCTTGAGGAGGGAACGTTTACTGTGTTGTGCCATTTTGGAGGAAAGAAACCCTTATTGCATGCTTGTTGTCTTGAGGAGGGAACTTTTACAATGTTGTGCCATTTTGGAGGAAAGAAACCTTCATCATCCTCATGCACTACTGATGAGCCATGCATCACATGTGAGGGTGGGGTTTTTGAAATTTTGTTATGAAGGAGATTTCATTTCAATGTCCCATGAAATGAAAAGGGAGAAATCTATTTTGGGACAATGTTAGCTCTTATGAAAGAGGTACCAAGTGGCAGGATACTTACACCAAAGAGCAGAGCTTTGTGGATTATATGTGCCCAGCGGAAATGTAGAGGATCCATAACCCATAGGTCCCAAGATCTTTTCACACTCATTGCACTTGTTGGAAAAATGGGAGAGTATGGGTGCATCATGATGGGGTGGAATTTCTCTTACCACTCATTATGTTCCCATATTAGATTGGGTATGGTGGAAGTATAGGGGAGCAGAAAACATTCTTGTTGCTCAGATTTTGTTTGAATGTTTCGGGAGCAAGAGGAGGCACTAGCATAGTGAAAGAGGATTTTTCTTTGATATTGGATGCCAAATAGAACCTTCTTCATGGAAGGAGCTATACATTTGCAGCAACATGATGGGAGGATTATTTGGCAAGATTCATGTCAAAGATGAGAGCTTTGAGATGACAGTGGCACTACTCCAAAGGCCAGCAACGTTGTCACTTAACAGCTTGAGTTGCTTGTTGAAGTTTCTTCCAAGCCAGTTCAAAAGTGATGTACTTTGGAGGCATGTAGGTGATGAGCATGAAGGAGTAATGGAGGAGGGCACTCCTTACCACATTTTTACTCTCTTGGCTTGGTTGCACAAGCCCAAGGAGATAGGTCTACATGCAGAAATTTTGGGTTCTCTTTTCATGCATGCTACTGCATATTATTCAGTGATGGGGGAATCCACTTGGGAGGGCATCCTAATGGAGATATATCAGCTTATGAGCAGATGCATAGCCCAAGAGATGAAGAGAGGATTGCCACAACCACTTCCCTACTATGTTTCAGTAAGGGAGAACTTTCACTTGAGCCACTTTCAGCTCAAAGACGAAAGTGCACGATGAGGGAGGTAACCATTTGTTTTATGTCTTATGCTCTCTTATTCTTATGATCATCATGTTATATCAAGGAGTATCCTTCCTTATTTCAAATTATTCCCATCTATACTTATGGTCTATTGCAGCAAGAATGATGGCCATCTTATGGGTGGTTTGTGGGGAAAAGCCACATAGTTTCGGTGTGCACCTTTGGCACCAAAATGTGTTCTCATGATCACACCTTGCAGGATGGATGTGGCAGAAAAAAGGTGGCTACAAAGACACTTGTTGCATCATATATTGAGGAAGGCAAATGATGCCCTGCGTTGGTTCCATGCATGGGACCATATTTCACCTCCTTGCTCTCATAAGTTTATGCTTCCATATGTTGCTAGTGGAACGTTGTTTAGAGGAAGCATTGTTTTGGAGGAAGGAAAATAAATTGAAGATGCCCATTGGTAGGGTGATTCTCCCTACTTTTCATGTTTTATGCTTCAGGAGAAACAATGGGCAGCCCATGATTGCCAAAGCTTCATCTCTTTCCGTCATGTGGGAGGAGTTATTTGGAGAGTTCGAATTTTTGGAAGAGGCATTTCATGGATTGTATGATTGATGGGGTGGCTTGGGTCTCTCATTTTCAGCCATATATCAGCAGTAGCCCATATGTATCATGAGGAGGGAGAGACTCCTTGGGTGGATGTGCCCTTTGGGAGAGAAGACCTCCATTCTTTTTGCAACACATGCTCCAAGGGGAGTATGGAAGATGATATGGTCACCATGTGCAGTGATGTGTTTTTCCATGAGGTGAACCATATGATTGTATATATGCCATATGTTTATTAATTCCAACTCATCACATATGTGAGGATTTGGGTCAGCTTGATTTGCAGCGTTGGAGGAGAGGTCCTTGGGGATCGAAACTTCATCTTGCCTCTTGAAGGAAACACTATTGCAGCCCAAGTTTAGCTTTTACTCCACATTCATCATAAGTGGAGAAGAGGACAGCATGGGGTAGGCTATGAATCTTACCAAGTTCAGAAATTCAGCCCACCTATTTCTCATGAGCACAAGGTGGAGGAGAACTTTCAAGAGTTGCCTAGTTGGAGGGTGACTCATTTTTCTTGGTTGATTGCTTGAGGATGGAGGATATACATGAGGATATTTTAGACTCCATGCCTTGAGTGGAGGAATTTTTGCATTTCATCCTTGCTCTTTCTTGAGGACAATCAAGTTTTGGGAGGGGAGGACTGTAATGTTCCAAATTTTGCAATAAAGTATTTGGAACATTAATCTTGCTTTTATTTTTAATACAAGGAATAAAATGGGTGAGGGAACCCATGTAGCAACCTAATAAACACTCCTAAGGTGAAAAATCCACTTAAGTGGCTTAAGTTAGTAGCCCAAGTGTGGAAAGGGGCCAAAAGCAAGTGAGCTAAACCATGGTTGACCAAAGTCAACAACGTACCTAAGAGGGGAAGCTTGCACAAGAATATTGCGTAGTTGGATGGAGGGAAATTCAAATGGGAGAAACCCTAATGTGAGTGGGGTCCATGGAAAGGAAGAATTCCTTGTATAAAAGATGAAGGAGAGCCATTGTTGGGGTTTCATCTTTGGAGAATGAATTTGGAGGTTGAAGCTCTCTTCAACTTTGTGCTGCTTAGCATAAGAGGGATTCCTATTTAGGAATGCCTTTCTCTTCCATGGGAGGCCATGGATAGATTTCTCTTCATATTCCTGACATTATGGCTTGAGGCCAAGGCAAACATTTGCATCTACTGTGTTATTCTTGCAACAAGAGAACGCTAGAGTTGTTGGTGTTACAATGAGGGACCTTCACTATTTCACTTCCAGAGTTGTTCTGTAGAGGAGGGGCCATATCTTTCTCTAGGAGATCAGCAAAGGAGATCCCGGAGCTTCTATTTCATATTTTAGCATTGGGCCATATGTTTTCTCTCATGCCCAGCGTAGTCTCCTTCCCTTATAGCATTATCTTCAGAGGTGGCTTTCACAAGGGATTCATTTGGTGCACTAGTGAGTGCAGTTTTCAGTAAGGGGATCAACCCCTTCCTTTTGGAGAACATTGGAGGAGGTTTGCACATCTATTTCAGCACTTCCCATCCTCTTCCATGTTGTATTATATTTGAGCTGCAGTAGCTACCCAGCTAATCTGGCATTTTTCAGTTTTATGTATTTTAGCCAATCCCTCGGAGGATTGTTATAATAATGTTTTCTGGGGTTGAGATCTTGCTCCCCCATCTTTATTTGAGCTCTTATTGCTATATAAACTCATATATATACATATATATATATATATATATATATATATATATATATATATATATATATTAGTTGTAGTCATTTTCCCTCATAGACTACGCAGTACATAGCAGCTGGAGTCATGTAGCAGTTTGTTCACTTGTTTAATGTACATTTCCCTTTGAGGCTGCTTTGAGCTCACCTTGAGAGGCATTTTCCTCAAGGAATTTGTATTACATTTGCTGCTGCATATTATATATCATATTTTCACTCTTCTCGTACTCCATGATTTTTTATTTCACTACTGTTACATATTGAAGTTTTAATGCTGCTGAAGATTCCCTCATTGAGCATTATTTCGGTATACTTGTTGGTGGGAGATCTGAATAACATGCTTAAGGTTATTTATTTGAGCTTATATTCTGCAAGGAGTTTGTAAAAAACATATTCTAAGGTATCCCAACATTAGATTTTCTTATTTTCACAATGGCTTCCTTATACAACGTCCTCATGGGCAGCTGTTGCAGAAATTTCTTGAAGCGAATTACTAGCTCTTGACAAGTTCTATTGGCAGAGTCTGCTAGAGGGGTAGGTAGCCTCTGGATCTCATCCTTCCTTTTCAAGGTGACATATCCAGTAAATTCCTCTACATTCAATCTCTGAAATAGTTCAGTGTTGATTTTTAATACTCCTGGAGATGGAAAATAGGAATATCTCAAGATATTCCCGGCATTGCAGAAATTTCCCATTCGGGATATTACACCCTTCTGACATTTCGTTTTTTTCAGGTCCCTTCTGGTGTAATTTTCAACAATGTTTCAAAATTTCTTCTGTCATAATGATACAGGTCCCTTCTGGATAATTTTATTAATAATAATTCAAGTCCCTTCTGTATATGTTGAATGATTTATCAGGTCCCTTTGGACTTGTAATTCATATTCCTTCTTCAATTCATCTACTCAAACTATTTTTATAGTTTTATTACA
The DNA here is from genome assembly GCA_034641835.2 of Pinus albicaulis. Lineage (NCBI taxonomy): Eukaryota > Viridiplantae > Streptophyta > Pinopsida > Pinales > Pinaceae > Pinus > Pinus albicaulis. The sequence continues at coordinate 173,961,031 of CM076581.1, read as the reverse complement.
CACCTTCCCCCAAGTTGATGTTAAGACTTGTCCTCAAGTTTGACATGTCTCAGAGGTTAAATCTACAAAATCATACTGAAGTAAAATCAAAACAAAAAGAGAATTCATATTGGCTAAACAAATCGGTTTTCCGATATGAATTCTAGTTTGTATTGTGCGAGTTTCCTGGTTTTTCACAACCAAAATCTTTTATTATTTTTTATTATTTTTTTATTTTTTTATTTTCATTCTTCTTCTTCTTCTGTAATTATGGGAGGCATATTTCTATGTTGTCCCATTAGTTCCAGATTAGTATCTGTCAAAATGTTTCTCATAAAATCCTTTTTATTTATAGGCTTATTGTAACTTTAAGCCTATGTACATTAACGACAAATAAAATAGATGCTTCATCAATTGTTTTTATCTTTACAACTCCATTGTCAAATATTTCTTCAATGTCATATCGCCCAAGCCAATGAGTCGTAAACTTGACTTTGAAATATTTAAACTTGGAGTCGAATAATAGTGCCCAATCTCCCTTTCGAAAAACTTTATCCTTTATGATTGATCATGCCACTTAATTCTTTTTCCTTGCACAAGAGATGTGTGCTCTACTACTTTCTATCGTATCTCATCCAGTTTATTTAATTCCATGACTCTTTGTTGTTGGGCCTTCTATAATTCCATCACCAATTCTGCTACTAGCTTGAATGTATGTATTTGAAATTCTATGGGTAATAGGACTTCTTTTCTATACACCAATTGACATGGAATGAACCCAGTTGTGTTTTTCTATGTTTTCCTATATGCCCATAGTGCATCTCTCAATTTATCTGACCAATCCTTTTTGTTCATGTGTAGATTCTTCGTCATGATGTTCTCTAAGACTTTGTTTGTTGATTCCACTTGTCTGTTTTCTTAAGGATGATACGGAGTTGATTTTTTGTGTTTGATCTTGTATTTCTCCATAAGATCTCGAAACAGCTTTGATGTGAATTGTGTGCCTTGGTCAGCTACTATATGTCTTGGAACTCCATACCTTAAAAATATCTCTTCAAACATAAAACACACAAGAGTATCTTTTGTTTCCCATGCCACTGCCTTTGCTTCCACCCACTTGGTTACATAATATGTACATACCAGGATACACTTCTTTCTATTATATGGAGGGTTGATTGGCCCCACAAAATCTAAAGCCCACTGTTCAAATGGTTCAATCAGTACTTTTGGCTTTAATGGAATTTCATCTCATTCCATTGGTCTCCCAATTCTTTAGCAGTTGTCACATATCTTCACATAGGCCTTGGATTCTTTGAAGATGGACGACAAGTAGTAGCCAAGTTTCATCACTTTGTATGTTGTCCTCTTGTCTGCAAAATGACCAGCACATGTCTCATCATGACATCCTTTCAAAATATCAATAATCCCATCTTCTCTAACACATTTTCTAATTATTAGATCAACACCAGTATAAAATAGATCACCATTGACCCAACTATATCTAGCACTTTATCTAATTATTATTATTTTCTGTTTATTTTTGTAATAAGATGGTAGGATGCCAGATGATAAATAGTTGGTTATATCTTCAAACCATGGAGTTTTGACATTTATAGAAAATAGATGTTCATCTAGAAAATTATATGATATTGGATTTGGATCAGCAGGTGAATAAATTCTTGATAGAAATTCCGCAACTTGATTATCCTTACCAGGTCAATCTTGCACAGTAATGTTAAATTCTTGCATTAATAACAACCATCTATTTATTATGTCATTTTTTATTTATTTGTTCATTAAATATTTTATGGGTGAATGATCTACGTGGATGAAAACTTGATAACCTATTATGTAATGTCTAAATTTATTAACTACATGTACTACAACTAACATTTCTTTTTCTGTAACAGTGTAGTTCAATTCTTTTGGCGTTAAGTTTTTTCTTATGAAATATATGGCATAATTAAACTGATTATCTTTCTGTCCAAGTGATGCTCTGATAGCAGTGTCAAATGCATCAGTTGAAATATGAAATGGAAAAGACAAATTAGGTCCCCGAAGAATGGGTGCAATTGACAAATTTTCTTTTAATTTTTCAAATGCATTTTGACAATTATTTGTCCATTGGAATTCCACATCTTTCGCAAGTAACTCGAATAATGGAAAAATTATTTTACTGAAATTTTCAATAAATCTTATATAGTAACCTGCATAACCCAAGAAACTTCTAACTTCTTTTTGGGTTGTAGCTGGCATTAAATTCACAATGACCTAAACTTTTGCTAGGTCCACCTTGATTCCTGAAGAAGAAATATGGTGTCCCAACACTATACCCTCAGTTAGCATCATAAAAAAAAAATCATTGCTGAGTGATAGATTTGTCTCTATGCATATTTTCAAAACATTTTCAATATTTTTTAAACAATCATCAAATGTTCTGCCATACATGGTGAAATCATCCATGTGAACCTCTACACAGTCATGGATCAAATCAACAAATATTGCAAGGATTTCTCTCTAAAAAGTAGCAAGTGCATTACATAAAACAAAGGGTAATACATTGTAAGCATATGTTCCCCGTCGGCATGTAAATGTTGTCTTATATTGGTCTTCCAATGCTATATTTATCTGATTGTACCCGCTAAATCCATCAAGAAATGAAAAGAATTTATTTCCATCTAAAAAATCTAACACTGGATCAATAAATGATAAACGAAAATCATCTTTTAATGTAGCTTTATTGAGTTCTCTGTAATCTACACAAATTCTCATCCATTTTCCATTCTTCTTATCTACTACAACTAAGGGTGAAACCCATTGACTATCTGAAATATGATAGATAAATCTGACTTGTAATAGTTTTTGTAATTCATCTTTCACTATTTCCTTCATCATAGGGTTCATCCTTCTTTGCGGTTGTCTTACATGTTTAATTTTATCATCAGTGTAAATGTGATGGATACATGTTTTTGGATGAATCCCCTGCATGTATGTGTAATCCTAGGCAAAATATTTTGAATATTTTTGTAACATTGTTGTTAGCTCTTGATCTTGTGATGATTGTAAATTATTACCAATGCTCAAATGGCTCCCAGGACTGATCTCAGTGATTTTTCTCTTTGAAATGGTAATTGAATTAACAGGAAAAATACTTTCGAATGTATTTTTCAATGACTGTATAGTGCAGTTTTCCTGAAAACATTGATTTAAAAGGTGACTAGTAGCTTCATATTGAGTTATTCTAAGTTGCTCTAAAATATTTGGTTTGGAGATGAAAAGATGTAATAAGTCCTCATTTTCTTCCTCCTCTCTAAAATTATAAATTTGATTAATACTAAGAACAGATTGAATCTCTTGTTGTTCTTCTCCATCAAGCCATGATAATAAAGAAGGAGATTGAGCGGGAGGATACCATGTAACATGTTTTCTTTCATCTTCATGTGCTATAATCATACTTCTTGACCTGCATCCAATGTAAGAATCAACAGTGGCTAACCATGGTCTGCCTAAAATTAAGGGATGCCCTCCAAAATTTGTTTTTGGTTACAAAATAAAGAAGTCTACAGGATACTCCAATGAATCTAGTGAGACAATGATATCTTCCAATATACCTTCTGGTACAACTTTAGATCTATCTACAAGTTATAAGACTGTAGTAGTAGGTCTAATGTTGTTCATATTCAAATGTTTCATTTTCTCTATAATCATAACATTTATAGCTGCTCCCAAGTCTATTAAAGTGTTTGGTACTGAAAATTTGTTGATCAAAATGGTAACCATAGGAATCCCTGGATCAACATATTTTTCAATGGTTGTATTTGTAGACACGAGACTAGCTAAAATTCCAATTACCTAGATTGTAGGTGGATCTTTCTTTCTTCTCCTAGATTTCTTAATGCATAATTCCTTTATTGTTTTTGCATATATCGGAATATCTTTAATTTCTTGCAACAAACGAATTTGAACATATGTGTTCTTCATTTCATCCATAATATCAAATTCGGGTAGAGATATTGGGATTTTCTATTGTATTAATCTCTCTGGATATGGTGGAGTCTGAGTCATAATAGATTTATCTTTATTAATTTGTTGTTTTGGCTGAGATTGTTGACTTTGTTCTCCTTGTTTAGTTTGTTCTTCAATTATCAGAGGAGAATATTTCTGTAACACCTTCCCAGACATTAGGTGGACATCTTGTATGGGAAGAATAAAATAGGTAGGATAATATGTTGCTTCTTCCACATGGTATGCTGGTCTATCCACCTTGTCGCTTAGATTAGCTACTGGCTGAGCTGCAAATTGTGTTGGTCTAGGAAGTGGTTGGTTACTAGGAAACTAAAGCTACTGAGGTTGAGTTAACATTTGTTGATTTTGGGGTAGAAATGGCATTGGTTGATGTTGTTGGAATTGTTGGTATTAAAGAAATGGTTGTGGAGAGTACAGTTGTTGATATTGATGCTGTTGAGGATACATATTGCTACACCATTTTTTGGTCATCTAACCTATTACTATTAGATGGACCTAAGTGCACCATGTAACACAAATTTTACCCTAAGTAAAATTGCTTTCACTATGAAAAATAACTTAGTAAAACACCTTTATTAAGTTGTTTATGGTCTAAATAGGAAACCCCATGAGGAAATATTAAATAAATCCACATTTGTTTGATTTTCCTCAAGGAATAATTAGTTAAACAACAGTTTAATTAATATTCCTGGTCATATTTAACCCAAAACAGGAAAATTAATTAGATAAATATTATTTATCTAATTATTTTCTAGGAATAATTATTTAAACCTTATTTAAATAGTATTCCTTGTTAAATTTGACTAAATCACTCATAAATAGTTAAATAAATAATTATTTATTTAATTATTACTCAACTACATCCTTAAAATGATAAATAAATCATTTATTTATTTATTATTTACTAATAAAGGGATTTGACCCAAATCAAATTCCTTTTCCCTCCAACAAAAAGAATAAAATATTCCATAAAAGTTGGATCTTGATTTAGTTAATTATATCTTAATTATGAACCAATATCTAGACTAACTCAATATTTTTTTATAAATAGAAGGGTTTTTCCATTCATTCATCACCTTTTATTGCCTAAGATCACTCTGGATCTATACTTTTGGTCTGACTTTGATCCACCATCATTATCATATTTTTCATCCTTTTGCTTGTGAGCTCCCTTTGAGTTCCTTTTTTGTCTGGGTTTTCTACACCATCAAGAGAGAGGAATTTTAGATCTGAAGTGCTGAGGACTTACAAGAACCCATCCCATTGAGGAGAACTAGTAACATCCTTCTATTTTTTCCTCCCAGGAGCCCTTAATATAAAATTCATTCAACATATTATTGTCTTGTCTATTGGATGCATGGAGTAAATCTTGTTTTATTTACTACTTAATGTCTTTTGATGCATAAATCTATATTTTTGCAGCATTTATCTTGATTAACTAACTGTAGATCTGAAGATATTAGTAGCCATCTTTTGTTGTTAGGGTTGTTTTTTATACACAGCTAAAGTGGAATTTTTTCGCACGCTTGCAATTAAGATTCATACTAACACATATGTTGAGGTGGCTGGTTTCCATAACCATATCCCCTCCAACCTTGTGCAAGTTGATTTTGATATTGTTGTTGAGGCCAATCCTGCCATGGCATTGGTATATTCCATGAATTTTTAGGATATTGAAAATTTTGGGGGGGTTTTAGGGAACTATTGAGGCATCCTTGGTTGCCAAGGTATCTTTGGTGCCATATAGTAGAGAGAATCTACTCCTTGCACTTCTTCCACTTGCAACTCTTTTAATTTGGGACAATTTTTGGTTGCATGATTTTCTGTGCATATTCCACACACTTGTATACCTTGCAAAGGACATTCCTTGAGTGGATGTTTTTGCCTACACTTTGGACAGAAGATTGCTAAGATTTTATCTTCTTCTTCCTTCTTCTTCTTAGCTTTTAAGACATCTACTTGTGTTCCCAAAGTGCTTAAGAGATATGTTTTGAAATTTTCTAATAAAATTCTTATCTTTACTCTTTTTACTGCACTTGCTACAGATTTGGAAGCTCTTGGTGAAATATCTCTCTTTCCACTATTTTCTCTTCCCCTAGAGTATTTTTGACAGAGTTCAGCAATTTCTTCAAATGGTAAATTGGAGATATCTCATTTTCCCATCACATTAAGGATGTAAAAATATTCATCTCTGATACCCTTAAGAAATACTGTATGGATGGTGTCGTGACTTAGAGAATGATGTTTGGATTTCTGTAAATTGTAAAGAAATATTTCCAAATATTCTTCCAAACTTTCGTCTTCTCATAGTGTCATTCTAAAAATGTCTTCTTTTGAGTCTTTAGCCCTATAGTAAGCTTGATACTTCTTAAGAAATCATTTCTTCATTTCATCCCAAAAAGAAATTTTATGTTCTCCTAAACCCATAAACCATTTTAAGGCTACTGCTTTTAGAGTAGTAGGAAAAAGTCAAATATTGTGTGTGTCATCCGTATATCATAAGTTCTACACAAGATATCAAACTCGAACATGAATGCATCAGGATCTTCTATTGACATTCCATAGAAATTAGGTAATACAGAAGGTGGAATTTTTTTCATTTTTATTTCTTCTCCTAATATTGCTCTTACATCTAATATTGGAAAGCAAAAAGTAGTTTCTTGGTCATTGTTATTTTCTTGCTCATTTTCTTGTGTTATTATGTTTTGATTTTCTCTTATTGCTTCTTCTTCTATCCTTCTAAGTGCTTCTACTCTTATATCTTCCTCTGCCTTTTTTTCTTCCTCAATTTCTATTTCTTCCCCTCTTTTTCTTCTCCATTCCCTTTATTTTCTTTCATATTCAAGCCTTTGTTCAAGAGTCATGTTTAGCCTATTTTATCCTTCTCCTTCTTCAGAGATTTCTTGCTCAGAGATATGTAGTGTTACAATACGATTTTTATTTTTTGTTTCTTCCACTACTTCGATTTGTTCAAGGATAGGTTTCTCTAGTTGGTCAAAAACAAGTTTTCTTGTATCTTTTTGTTTCCCTAAGGAAGGATTTTCTTTAGGTGATTTTTTTCTTTTTATATCCAAGGCTAACAAGATTTGTCTTTCAACTAAAGTTAATCTTTTCCCTGATCTCTATTTTTCCTCTAACTCTTCTATAGTAGAGCTTCCAACAACTTGTGTTGTTAGTCCTATGGATGAATGAGTTGTTGGGGGGGTTTATTTCACAAGTTTACCCTTCTGATCTCTATCTCCAGGCATAAGAAAACATAACTTAAAAGAAAAAATATTTTTTTGTTGTTTTTGATGTTTTATATACTTTTTATCTTTTTTATCTTCCTAATTGACCACTTTGAAATATGCTTCATCGACAACGGCGCCGAAATGTTAGGTTGTTTAACAGGTAAACAAACATAAGTATTTATTATCAATCTGGGCTAGTACGACTTAGAAGCATCCCCAAGGTATATGGGTTTCAGTTATGATCAGGTTATAATATGATTTATCCATCATTAAGGAAATGCATATTACAAATATAAATCTAAACTAAATAATTTATAAATTCAAGTATGCAATCAGCGACAGAAGAATCTCCTAACTTAAGAGATTTGTTTGCCCTTCTCTCACAAGATTACTTCATGAATTAGAAATAAAAAACCATTATTTGAGAAATAGATTAAGATGAATGAAAAAATAATTGAAGAGGCTCTTAACTAAAGAGATCACGGTTGTCCTTCATCACATATTCATTCATCAATAATACTATTTTTAGAAAACAGGAATTCAGAAAAGCATTAAAAAGCATGAAAATATGAATTATAGCTTAAGATCTTAATCAGATAGAAAGAATGTTTAACTTAAACATTTGATTGTCCTTTCATATGTAGAATAATAATGATAATTAGATTCATCGGCACTCATAAAACATCATCACATATCTAATCAACAAGTGAAGCATAAAACAAACTAGTTCAGAAACTGCAACTACAAATAACTAGAAACTGCACTTAGCTCAGTGTGGGGTCCCTCCACCCTTGCCTCCCACACTTAAATTGCTTTCATCTACTGAAAATTTAGTCAAGAAATCAGCATATAAAAACAGAAAATGGAATAGAATAGCTCTTCAATTAACTCTCCAAAGTCTCTAAAATAATAATATTAAATAATACAATTTCTACATATCAGTGCCTTCAAAGTCTGAGGCTTAAATAGATAAAATATGAAATAAATTCATCTAAAATGCCTCCTATAGCGACGAATATCATTATCTTATTTTATCAGGTCGAATTCATCCATCAGATCCATCAAAATTTGGAAAACCCCATAAAATAAGAAATTTGACCTAGTTCCTGTGGATCCTCCATAAAAAAAGGTCATGCTTGACCACCTTTGGCAGGGCCTCTTAAAGCTCGGTTTCACTAAACCAACAGGTGTAAATTTAATCTTAGTTCCTAATATTTCTAGAAATATATCCATATTGATCTCAAATTTCCTACCAATATGCAAACCGTGAGGCCATTACGGGAATTTCTAATCTGGTCCAAAAATGCACTTAAAATTTAATTTTTATAAAAACTTCTAAGAATTGAAAAAATTAATTTAAATACATTTATATGCATTTATTGGGAAAAATAAGGTGAATATGATGGTGTATATATGGATAGTATGCCAAATAAATTTTATTTTCATAATCAAAAAGAGATCAAAAATGAGGGCCAACAGCAGGCATAGTGAGGACGGAGATTGAAGAAGATGTTCCTCATTCCCCGTTTCCTACAAATTTACCAAAATGGGAAAATAAATTTTGTTAGCCTCAGATTTTGGTGGAAGAATGAGCTATTCCTCCAATTTTAGAGTTTTTTGGAATGGTTTTGGGTACAATGGTTGGTACACTTACTCAGGAGTCGGTGCTCGCTCATACAAAAACAGAGAAAACTAGAAGTGTAAAGGTCAGCACTGATATACAAGAACCTATGATGACTAGATCAGTTCAAAAAAATAATGGCTGATGCCACCCATCCAGAGCCACTAGAAGAAAATAATCTTGCTGACACTGACCCGCAAGGGTCGAAAACTATTGTTGGACAATTAGGAGATGGCCTTGTGGTAGAACAGATGCAAGGGAAGGATGTTTAGTATGATACACAGTTGACCACAGGAATTCCTAAGCCAAAAAGGAAAAATTAAGAGGTTGCTTCCCAAATGGGGGAACAAATCAAAGAATTCAGGGTAAAAGAGGAGTCGGTCGACATGTTTTTTGAAAATAATCCACCAAATCCCACACTAGCTGCAGGACCAATAGAATAAGTCGTTTTCAAACATGAAATCATAGAAAAATGTGCAAAAAGGAGACCCCCTCTTAAAGAAAGGTACCAGCTCCAATTTAATGAAGCCATGTAATTAAATATAGAAAATCGTAAGTTGAGAAAAAAGGTATTGTGCTTATAGAATAAAGCAAGGAGATACTAGAAAAAGGCTACAAAATCCAGGGCAGAGGCCATCTCATTAGCATTTTAGACATAGGATATTCATATAGCTTCTACCACTACACAAACCAAGCCTATTCAGTATTTATTTTAAGCATGAGAATAATTTTTAGCCGTCGAAATTTAGAAATGGCAGGTTGTTGCGTCCTATCTCCAACATGGACCAATAACTTTGAAGGCCCACCAGGAAGAAGTAAAAATGATTTGCAAATAGGGTGCATAGACCATTACTAGTTATAGAGATGAGATGGACAAAGAGAAGCAAAAGTGGGAGAAATAATGGAAGAAGATTGAGAACATGGAGGAGCAAGTGAAAATATTGAAGGCCAATAAAGAAGAAATGTTCATCTTGGCACAATAGGTAATGGCTTGCTGACCCTCTACCCATATCTATGCTATGTTTCTTCATGAGAAATATCTTTTCCTCTGTCTAGAAATCATTCTTCATGAGTTCAATCACGAGATAGAAGACCATTTATAGTCTTTGTGCATCTTAAGAATTCATGATGTCTTGAATCAACACTTGATGTGTGAGTTGTATATGCACAGTTAATTCTTGATTAATGATAAAAAATTCAATCTAGTCCCACTTGTGGGAGATGCTCAATTGATATACAATCAATTAGGTTAAATGGAGGAAGGCCTTTGACACATTTGAATAAAATCAAGCCATGGAGCCACTTGTCCTTCGAAGGGAAAATGGTCAATATGTAAATATTTATAATAATCATGCCACATTTTTAAAGATTGAGGAATTTAAAGCACAAATGTTGGAAACACAAAAATGGTGCACTAATTTGTGTACAAAATAGGTGTTGACTTTCCAATATGAGGCTCGGGACAGCTACTAGAAAATATGGTTGTTGTCATTGTTAGCTATCAGAATCCAGGAACATTTTGGGGCCCCTAACTTTGCACAAGTATTAGAAAGGTTGCCATGTTATGTTGCCTATATAGACACTTGTGGGGTCCGGGGATGGGATTGAGGTTCCAGTTTCCCATCATCTGGCTGCCAGCAGATCAGTACACTCCATCCTACAATGTGAACAATAATTGGTGGAAGGAAGTCCTTATGACAGATGGGTATAAATCTTCAGGAATAGAAATGGTTGGGAAATATGATCTTTCTCAGCTTCACGGTGATCACACCCGCTCTAACCCAAAATTGCATAGGGGACGAGCTGCATGAGGACATGCAGAAAGGCTATTTATGAGGAATTGCTGGGAGCTAAACTTGCACATCTTTTCCTACCCTTTTATCCTATTTCCCTTCTTCATTTTCACTATTAACATTCAATTATATCCTAAAGTGCACAGGTATACCCCTTTTCATGTCTTTATGGATTATTTAGTCAATGAATCATAGTCATGGGGATTATTACCAAAGTGACTTGCTAATTTCATTATTCTTGCAGATTCGAAGGTCGGATGACCAAGTTCGCAATTCAAGGGAAAGACATCAAGCTGGAAATGCTATTATGGGACAGTGTTTCAATGGTGGAACAACTTTATATTCATTCCTCTACTATCTTTTCAATTTGATTTTGTCTATCATAACCACCATGTAAATGTATGCAACAGTTGTCGTAATTTCATGAACTGTTACTGCCATCATTTTTATAAGAGAGGTTAGAGAGTTGTGGAGTGGGGGTTGGATGATGAGAGAATTAAGAATCTGTAACAATACTCTTGTTTATGTTAATGCAATTCGTCTTTTTTATCCTTTTGTAAGTGTGTGATTATACCAGAGCCATGATCAGGGAGTTCAATCCTCTCTCCTGACCAAGTGTTGTCTAACTAATGTGTGCGACTAGTTTCCTTTACTCCATCATGTCTTCCTTTTATTTGTTGTGACAGTTTAATGTGATTGTTGTGAATCTTCATTCTGTGAATTCAGTCACTATTTTACAATTGATTTCTTCTATCATTTCATTGTCATTACAATGGTTTTTTGTTTTACATATTTTATTGAATTCGTCATTTATATAGAATTGTGTAAATGTCATCTGCATATATTTTTCATGTTAGCCTAGCAATAACCAACGCATCCCATATTTATAATTAATGTGGGAAAGGGTGGAATAATATCATTCACACTTGGACACCAACACTTATTTCCCTACCAGGTATGGGAATTATTAGTTTGTTGTAGTTCATTTTGGTTTAACTAATGCCCTAGCTACTTTTATGTCCTTGATGAATAGTGTGTTTTGTTCTTATCTGGACAAGTTTTTTATTGTATTCATTGATGATATATTGATATACTCTAAGAATGAGGAAGAACATGTTGAATACTTAGTAGCATTGTTGATATTTCTCAGGAAACATTAGTTGTATGCCAAGATTAGAAAATAGTTTCTTTTAGACAAGGGTCCATTACTTGGGGCATGTGGTTTCCAAGGAGGGTATAACAGTGGATTCAGAAAATATCATAGCTATTATTGAATGGGTATATCCTAGGAATGTGGACGAGGTCATATCATTCATGGGGTTAGTAGGTTATTATAGCTGGTTCATCAATAACTTCTCACATGCTTCCTATCTTATTACATAATTGTAGAGCATGTTAGCTCCTTGTAATTTTAGCAGACTGGCAAGACTAAAACTGCAGAGGCAACATATGAACCACTTTGGGATTCTAGGATCTAGCCCTCCTGAATCCAGAGAGGTCTCTCTCTATAAGTGCAAATATTTATTTATCTTTAAGGCTTGAAATGTGATATTAGTCTAGTTATGAGGAATAATGTTTTGTTTGTTTTGGTTGGGCAAAGATATGTGAAGGTGAAGGAAGTCTAAGTGAAGGGTGAAGGTGTATGAAAGTGAAGGAATGATTCAACTATTAAGATATGCAAAAAGCAGCTTCAATCCATTGGGCTATGGAGTCATAGTAAGATTTAATTGAAACAACAAGGTTCAAGAGTGATCCATGGGGCAATTCATCTATGTCAAAGGATCTCTTTAAGTTGATTTTATGGAATGGAATGAAACAATAAGAAGGGGAATCAGACAAATGAAGAACAAAGAGCAGCCTAAGATCAAGTAAGTACTTTGAAACTATCCTGCTTTTGGCATGCACTTAAGAAAGACATAAAAGTTATCTAAGATCAGGTAAGTACTTTGAAAATAGCTCGCTTTCGATGTAATTTCAATAGAAAACATTCAAAACACAAATAGAATAGCTTAAGATCAAGTAAGGACTTTGAACCTATCCTGCTTTCAGCATATTCAAAGGAAAAACATTCAAGATAAACAATAAAATTAGTCTAAGATCAAGTAAGGGCTTTGAACCTATCCTTCTTTCAACATACTTTAAGGGAAACTTTCAGATAACCTTTGGAGAAGAAAATAAAGGACGGGGCTAACCATAGACTTCCCTAGTTCAACTTTACTTAGCATAAACTGAAAATAACATTCAAGAACAATGTTTAAATTTTAGACAGTAAGACATGGGAACACCAACATTCCTTAACTGCTTAGACTATATTAAAGCATTCCTAAATACACAATTGGAAGAAAACATGAAGATAAAGCTTATCAGTGAGAGTAGGGTAATTTTGATAGTAAATCCTAGCTCTATATTTGTTGTTCTTTATCAGAGAAGATGGATAGAATGGAAAAAAAAAAATAACAATTTACAATAAGAAAAGCATCACCATTGACATAGACCAGGATCCCATAAATCAGCTTGTATTTGATGCTTCAAACCAGTTACAATCATCAAGTCCAGTGGGTCTCTACAGCTTCAAACTTCTCATCTCAACTTAGGTATCTTCAATTACAAATAGAGCTTACAACATCTTCAAAAAAATATTTACATGCATCAGATATTCAGAGACCAACCTTTGTTTAATATTCTATAGAAGTATTTATAGAAGAAATGTGGAGGTGGGATGAGAGAAAAGATCTTTGGGTTCAATTAATACAGTTTAATGCTTCTCGGCCTTTGAGGGGCTCAATAGGGAAGATTTCTGATATTTCATCTGTATTAACTGATTTTCATTAAGTATTTTAGCCGCTTAGAAGATTTTGTTGACTTTAAAATTCTTCAGGCAGGGTCTGTAATAACTTTGGTTTCTTTAAACAAAATATCCCTTTGGGTTATTAATAAAAACTCAAAAACAGGTTATTCCTCTCCTCTATAATCTACTTCACCTGTATGGATTCTCTCTTTAAAAATATCCCTGACTGAAGTAATAACTCTGCCTTCTTTTGATTTATTAAAAGATGCAGGTGGCACTTTGGTGGCTGAAGAGGATTCAATTCACCTCTGATGTGGCAGTGGAGGCTTTTCGGATTAATAGATCTTATCGTTTTTCCCTAAAACACTATTAATTTTCTTTTGATCTGTTTTTTAGGTCTGATTAGGCTTGATTTTTGTCTTCTGGTCTTCATATTGTCTTTAACTATGTGGATTAGGCTTTTGATAGTTGAATTTAAACCTTAATCCCTCAAAACTATGTTTAAAACCTTTAAACATTAATTTCTTCTTTGATTTTATCCCTGGACACTGATACTCTTTATCTGTGGTGTTTGTTGTGTTTTTTTTGTTCTTGCAGGCGCACAGCGGGTTTTATAACATTATCAGTGCTCATGAGGCATGGATAGATCATGATGTGAAACCCTACAGAATGATCTCCTTCATGAATAAAAGCCTGAGGGATCGTCATCCCCGGCCATTGTTTCATTTTAAAACAATGAAAAACCTTTAAAAACCTACACAAACAAGCGAAAATTATAAAAATCCTGCATGGATGGGTTTAAAATACTTCAGAGGTTTAGGTTAGATCGTGGACGTTGGATGAAAACATCCCACGACGAGGATTGCTTGCCGGGGTCAAATGGAGAGGCGATTGGGTAAAATGAGGATCAGATTAAGTCCGGGCCATTGATCCATGTTGATCAACGACTAAGATCAATAGGGGATTTTATAATGCAGAAGGGAAATGTTATAGTAAAATGGAGGAAAATCCAAAAGAAATGGGGGAAAAACCTTTATCGGCAGTGAAAAAGGGTTTAAATGGAATTTGGGCACACTTTGAACGAGAACCATTGGATTAGGGAATCCAACATCCAACGGCGAAGATTGCCTGATAAGTTCTTTCAGCGGGTAGATGGAGGTAGATGTATTGAGGCGAGGATATGCTCTGAGCCATTGGATGTTATGAAATGGATGGTGGAGATTTCGCGATGAAGCGTATGGGAGGGAGCAGACAGAAGGTGAAAGAATGGGGGAAGGTTGAACTGGGACCGTCCGATCCGAATGATGAATGATTAAGATTGGATAATGAAGCTTTCGGGATCAAAAGGGGAAGGGCAATGCCTTGGGGTCGAGAAATAATATGAGCCGTCGGATCCTGATAATCAACGGCCAGGATTAAAAACTGAAAAGCCAATGGTGTGGGGAAGGGTGGTTTGGCGGAAAACCATAATGGTTTTCGGGCAGATCTGAGGCAGTTTAAGAATTTTGCAAAATAAACGCGATATGGCTCTGCACTTGACACATGTCTTTTTAATACCACCCATATCGCGTAATTTTTTGGAATTAAATTTTAGGCGCAAAATTATGCGATATGGAGTTGCAGTTGTCGGATGAAGCGTGGAGAGAACTAACGGTGGTAGTGTGAGCGCGATGGGATAAGATGCGCGGGTGGAAAATGGTGGGGCAAGGTCAAGGCAGTTTAGATCCCGACCTTCGGATTATAGGAATGGACGGTCGAGATTTATCAATGGGGAAGGTAGGTCCCAAATGAGTTGGGCTTATCAAGTTACATCTGGAACGTTAGATCTTAGAAATGAATAGCCTAGATTAAATGATGGAGCGCTGAAATGAATATGAGGCAGGGATTTGGGCGGAGATCAGGCACAATGTCAACCGTTGATCTGCAAATATCAATGGTGGATCCTCGCCGAAGAATTACACTGACGAGCTTATGAAATAATCAAAGGGAAGTCAGGTTTGATCTGGACCATAGGATCTATGAAATAGATGGCCCAGATGATCTAGGTGGATATTGGTGGTCACCTGCCTATTCCACTTGGGGCCCCACCATTGTCTCTTTCAGTTTTTCAGTTTCGGCACAACTTACTATTTTTAGCAGTTTTTCGGGTCCTGAACTTCCGGAGCCGTTTTGAGGCCCTAAACGACCTTTTTTCGGGAAAACGAAGAGCAACATGGGTCCATGGACCGATGTTGCTCATTCAAAATTTTTATTCCCCTAATAGATCTTTCTAAAGTGGTATGGTACGTGTCAAACGGAGATCGTATGCCAAAGTTATGCCCCTGGGATGTTGAAACACCAATTTACCCAAACGGGGCCCATAGTTTTGGCGCTTCATGTCCTAGGGTTAGGGTTTTGGCTGTTTAGGATTTCCCATTGTTTCTAAATAATAAATAGGCCCTCAAGTCTCATTTTAACTCAGTTCAGAGGCCTGTAGCCATCACATCTCTTCTCAGTGAAGATAGCTACCAGCACCCTAGCTAGTTTTATTTCCATTCTGTCTGTAAGCAAATTTCAGTTTTTTGATATTAATGAAATGAAGTGTTATTTCAGCTGCATCTTTGTGTTTATGGTTATATTTTTATTCTGTCGCATTCCCACATAAATTTGGATCAGTGGTATCAGAGTGGTCTGCTTTTTCTCGATATTTCTTTGCATGTCCCCAACGAGGTCGTGGTATAAGGAGTTAGGGCTCGATTTGGTGGAACCTTTGCAAGAACAGCCTCGCAAACCCCAATAGACGCCCATGGGGGAAGAAAATAAAGATGAGGGAGCAGGAGATCCTATCAAAATATTGCTCGAGGAGGCCCTCGAAAAACAAAGGAACGTGATGATGGATAACTTTGCCTAGATCCTTCAACGGCTACCCACCAGCGACGCATCTGCATCCAGCAGCCACTCTGGAGGTGCAACTCCTTTTAAGGTACAAGTAAATTTTGACATTCCCATATTTGAGGGTCAAATATATGCAGATGCCATAGATAGATGGTTGAATCTATTAGAAGGATATTTCTCGGTTCATGACTTTTCCGACAGGGAGAAGATTATTTTTGCACTCCTCAAAGTTGCCCCCCATGTCAAGGACTAGTGGGAAACCCACTATGAGAAAAAGGATGAGATAGAACCCTCTTTTTTCTCGACGATACCCACTTGGAATTCTTTCTGAGACATCATCAAGGAACATCACTATCCCATGGGGAGCTATGAGGACAAGTACATACAACGTACCATGCTGCGACAACAAAGGGATCAAGATGTGCATGCGCTGACGAATCTGTTCCATACCCTGTGCACCAAGTTAGGTATCAAATATTCAGAGAAAAATATGGTGCTAAATTATCGCATTTTTCTACACAGATACATTCAGGAGGAAATGGAGTTCCTCGACATCTCCTCGCTTGGTGCAGCATACCCGTATGTTGCCAAGGTTGAGCAGAAATTCAAGCAGAAGAAGCAAGACTTTGGATCTACTAATCAAAAGCAAGGGAAGGGTGCTCCCAAAATACAGAACAAAGGAAAGAGCCAAGGCATGACAACTCAAGAAAACTTGTCAAAGCCACAAGCAAAGAACAACACTGCAAAGCCAAAGAAGGACACGGAAAAGTGGTGTGAGTTCCATAAGAGCTCCACTCACAACACAAGTGGAAAGGTTTTGACTGCTGCCCGCCACAAGATGATACTGCTTTGAGTCAGATGTGGTTTCCACTCTGACCAAGAACCCATGTGGTTCTGGTGCAAGAAGACGAGCCTGAGGCAGTCAATGCCACTGAGGTCACCACAGATCTGTATGAGGAACCGAAGATCCTGGGGAGGGAGGAGGAACGTCTTTCCACTCCCTGCATGGGTAGGGCTCCCTAATATGGTTCATTGTCTAAACACCATAGTTAAAAGAACCTGCTATTTCAGCAACCCGTGAAGCGGTTGGGCTTGCCGACCACAGCTCACCCACATCCATACACCATCGGGTGGCTTCACCAAGGACGAGATCTCCGCGTCAGCCGGCAGTGTCGCCTTCCCTATAGCATCAAGCCCTTCACGGATGAGGTACTGTGTGACGTTGCTCCTATTGATGTTTCTGATGTATTATTAGGACAACCATACTTGTGGAAGCGTCATGCTGTGTATGAGTCTCGGCCTCGTGCTGTTATTGTTACTTTGGGAAATAAGTTGTACAGGATACCAGAGGTACCACCTCCTGCTGCTATCTCTTTGGTTACTACAAAAAAATGTAGTAAGCTCATTTCCCAAACCAGGAAATTCGTTCTCCTAATGATCCACCCCCAGGGAAAGAATAATATTGTGGCCATGACCTCTATACAGGGCTCCTCTGCACGATAACAACAAATGGATAAGGTTGTGGAGGAATATGGGGACATCTTCACCTCACCCACAGGGGTTCCTCTGCATTGTCAGGTCAAGCACCTGATTGATCTGACCCCAGGTGTGCCGCTACCCAATGGACCAATATATCGGCGCTCTTTTATGGAGAATGATGAAATCAAGAGGCAGATTCAAGAGCTACTACAGAAAGGTCACATCTGACCAAGCTCATCGCCCTGTGGGAGCCTGATCATGTTAGTACGGAAGAATGATGGGACGTGGAGACTTTGTATTGACTATCGGGCGCTGAACAAGATCACTGTCCAGAATAGGTACCCAATCCCACGGATTAATGACCTTCTGGACCAACTCAAAGGTGCAAAATATTTTAGCAAGATTGACTTGAGGTCTGGGTATCACCATGTACCAATTGAACCCTCCGATGTGTGGAAGATTGCCTTCAAAGCCAAGGAAGGCCTTTTCAAATCACTGGTCATGCCTTTCGGGTTGACGAATGCTCCCGCAACCTTAATGAGGATGATGGATGACATCTTGTGGCCATTAACCAACTCATTTGTAGTGGTGTACTTGGATGACATTCTGATCTTTAGCCAAACTTGGGAAGAGCACCTTCACCACATCCGACAAGTCCTCCAAACACTGCGGCAACACAAGTTGTGTGCTAATTTGGAGAAGTGCACTTTTGGCATGACCCAGGTTCAATATCTGGGATACATTATTTATGAAAGGGGGGTGCATGTGAATCCAACCAAGATCCAAGTCATTCGGGATTGGCTAGCCCCAACCACCATAACAGAGCTTCGCAGCTTTCTGGGTCTTGCTAATTTCTACCGTAGGTTTGTGTTGGGATTCTCTCATATCACTTGGCCCTTGAGTCAAGTCACCAAGGGAGGAGCGAAAGAAAATTTCTTTTGGTCAGAACCTCAACAAAAGGCATTCATAGAATTGAAAAATCGCCTCTGTTCTGCCCCAGTGCTCACATTACCAGAATTGCAACAGCCATTTAAGATCGAGACAGATGCCTTTGACTATGCTATTAGGGTAGTTCTTACTCAACAGGGACATCCAGTGGCATATCACAGTGAGACATTATCTTATATAGTTCGTAAGTATCCCACTTATGACAAAGAAATGTATTCCATTGTGCAAGATTGTCGACAATGGAAGCATTACATTTTGGGGAAGGAAACAATCATCCACACAGACCACCAGCCCCTGCAGTTCATATAGACACAAGGGAAGTTGCAGAATGATCGCCATCAGAAGTGGTCCACATATCTGCAATAGTTTCATTTGAACATCAGGTACAAGAAGGGTAGCACCAATAATGTTGCAGACTGCCTTAGCCGACCACCGATCGTGGTGCTCACCACCATTCTCAACTCTTGTGGGCACGAGACTTCTGATTGGCCGCTTCTCTACGAGAGCAACCCAGAATTTGGTCACACTTACAAGGCACTCTTGGGGGGTATGCAAGTTCCAAATTTTCACCTCAAAGATGCACTTTTATGTCACCTGAGACACCTTTGTGTTCCTTCAAGCGAGTGTGCCAAGGTGATATGGGAAGCACACTACAGTCGAGTCGCTGGGAATTTCAAGGTCGAGAAAATATTAGCTGTATTGGAGAAGTATTTCTATTGGCGAAACCTTCAAAAGGATATCGAGAAGCACATCAGATCCTGCACTTCTTGTGCTATTGCCAAACCGACCATCAAGAAGCAAGGCCTATATACTCCGCTACCTACCACTAGTCGACGTTGGGAATCCATCTCCATGGATTACATGTTGGGCCTGCCTTCTACTAAGCATGGAAATGACTCTATTTTCGTGGTCGTCGATAGATTCTTAAAGATGGTCATTATGGTGGCCTGCAAGAAGAATATCACAGCAGAAGCCACTGCTAAACTCTTCTTTGAACGAGTGTGGGTGCACTTTTGGATCCCACAGTCTATCATATCAGATCCAGATAGCAATTTCCTCAGCACATTTTGGTCCAGCCTCTGGTCAATGCTGGACACCAAGCTCACCAAGTCCACAGCTTTCCATCCCCAAACAGATGGCCAGACAGAGGTCGTCAACAGAATGATTGTACACACTATGCGCATGTACAATTCAAAGGATCCACGCACATGGGACGAGAGCCTCCCCTATGTACAAGATAGTTATAATCAGGCTCTCCACAGTTCAATCGGCCATAGCCCCTTTCAGGTGGGCTTGGGATTCCAGCCACTATGTCCCATTGACATAGCCATGCCATTTGCGGCTACTCAGGCCGATTCGGCTCATGTCCAATCTGAAGTCGACAAAGAAAATAGCTTCATCGAGCGCATTCAACACATCTGCCAACAGGTTCATGAAATATTGGACAAAGCTAATGCTAAGTACAAGCAATTCCATGATCAACACCGGGTGCCACACAACTTCCAGGTGGGCGACAAAGTATGGCTACATTTGCAAAAGGATCACCTCATTGGACCCCACTGCAAGTTTTTCCCGCTCTGATATGGGCCATACACCATCACCAAGGCTATAGGGAACAATGCCTTCGAGCTCAATATTCCACCATTCCTTGGTCTGCACTCAGTATTCAATGTGGATCGCCTTTGTCCTTACTTCCCACCTCTACTGGACACCTCTGACATTGCAGAACAACTCACACCAACAGAGTTAAACCTAGACTGCATGGAACAGGCCACCACAAATTTTATCATGGACATGCAAATCAAGAACACTCGCCAATAGAAGATCCAACTGCATCGGGTTGTCAAAGTTGGCCAACTCCTGCACCAAGGAAAGTGGTTCACCAGGGACCAAGTTCAGTAGAAATTTTCTCATCTCATGGAGGAATTTAACGCAATGGGGACCATTGCTTCCTAAGGTGGGAGGAGTGATCCAGGTGGATATTGGTGGTCACCTGCCTATTCCACTTGGGGCCCCACCATTGTCTCTTTCATTTTTTCAGTTTCGGCACAACTTACTATTTTTAGCAGTTTTTTGGGTCCTAAACTTCCAAAGCCGTTTTGTATTCCTCATATAGATCTTTCTAACAAGGTATGGTATGCATCAAATGGAGATCGTATGCAAAATCTACGCCCCTAGGAAGTTGAAACACCAATTTACCCAAACGGGGCCCATAGTTCTGGTGCTTCATCTCCTAGGGTTAGGGTTTTGGCTGTTTAGGATTTCCCATTGTTTCTAAATAATAAATAGGCCCTCGAGCCCCATTTTAACTCAGGTCAGAGGCCTGTAGCCACCACATCTCTTCTCAGAGATAGCTACCAGCGCCCTAGCTAGTTTTATTTCCATTCTGTCTGTAAGAAAATTTCAGTTCTTTGATATTAATGAAATGAAGTGTTATTTCCACTGCATATTTGTGTTTATGGTTATATGTTTATTCTGTTGTGTTCCTGCATAAATACGGATCACTAGATTCGATCGCAGGGTCGCAAATCAGAAGAGGAAAGAGGAAGGCACAAAGAGAAACCTGCGATGCGAGTACGTAATGAATGTCAGATCAGAGGGTTGATCGACGGTGGAGATTTAATCACAGGGTGTGATGTCGGAGGGCGAAAGGTGGAGCGCGATTAAATCTGGGCTGTTGGTTCTTGTGTTTTCAATGGCTGCATTTTAATTGCAGGATCGGAATCAGAGGTGGAAAAGGGAAGGACAAAATGAAATTTGCGATGCAATTGTATATAGACCGTCAGATCGGAGGGATGATCGACGGCTGAGGTTTGATCGCATCGGAATATTTTGAAAGACGTAAAGAAAAAGAGGAATTATGTGGATTATGATGCGATGGGCCGATGGTCGTTGATCTATAGAGATCAACGACCCAGATTTGTTTCAAAACATATCGTCGGGTTTCATAAAAAACAAAGGAAAAGTTGGTTTTTTATGAAATACAAAGGAGAAAAAGGTTCAGGAAAGGTTTTTTAGTGTTTTTAGCACCTAATTGCAGGGCCATGGTTTTATAAAGAAGACGAAGGGATTGGGGGTTAAAAGAAGAGGGCTTAATCACATCGGAGTATTTTGAAAGTAAAAGGTAAGAAGAAAAACGGAAAAACCCGATTACGATTGTGCCATGGGGGCTTAAATCTGAGCCATAGTTGTAGGTCTTATGCCGAGAAAAGGATCTGGGCTTAGGCCAAAGGGGCTTAAGGCCTAAAATCAAAAAGACTGTTTTTTAGGATTTTTGAAGGAATTTTTGAGGATTTTGAGAGTTTCGATAAGGTTTAAAAAGTAGTTTTAAACCTTATAAAAGAGAATTTATGAAGGGAATGAAGGAAAATGAGGGAAATGGAGGAATTTTATGAAGAAATAATGGGATGAATATGTTGGAACACCTAATCCTCCATGGGTAGGTGTGGAATGCGAAAAGTCACAATGGAGTCCAAGTGACCTTGGAATATGAAACCAAGAGTCACACCATTGTATTATAAATGTACATCATGTATAATAGAAAAATAAGAAAGCCTTACTCTTATCCTTCATTGTGTGTTGAGTCTCTTGTGTGTGTTTTTTTATTCTTCTCATACACCATGTGTGTGTTCAAAATGGTGTTTAACATGGTATCGGAGCTGATACGTCCATAACTAGCTCAACCTTGAGTGAGCCATTTGTGTTTATGGCCTGTGCATATCTGCAAAAATTATAATAATTTTTGTAGCACTCAAATATTGTTGCAGTAGACATTTTGCCACATTCAAATCTTTGGCAACATTCAGAAATTTGTTTTGAAGAAGAGCAGCATTGTGCATTCTGCAGCACTCAGAGATTTCTGCAGGTTTTCATTCTGAATTTCCATGCAAATTCTGCTGCCCACTTTTAAATTTCTGCATTTTAAAGAGCTGCTAGAAAATAGTTTAAAGAAGGCTTCTGAAGATTTTTCTGAGTTTTTTGGTGAAAATTTTCAATTTTTAAAATCTTTGCTGCTGAGAAAATTAATTTCTACCCCAAGTCTACAAGTTTTTACAAATTCTTTTGTTGTATATTCCTAAAAATTTCTTCTGAAGACTCTGAAAATTTCCCTCACCTCTCTGCTATTATATTAAAAAAATTAAAAATAAATTAAAAATAAATTAAAAATTAAAAAATAAAAAAATAAAAATAAAAACTCTACAACACTCGGCCCTCCGCTCAACCCTGCGCACACCTCACACTTACCCCCCGGCCCTCTACACTCACCGCCGCCCCTTACCCGCTATCCACCTCACCCCACCGCTCCCCAACTCACAGCACTCCACTCAAACCCACCCCCTCACTTCACTTCTCCCTACGCACACACAACCCTCCTTACCCTGTGGCCTACCCACTTGAGCTCCGCCCCCTCCCTGCTCTACCCAACCCCTACGCCTCCCATACACCCTACCTACTCTCTTCACCACGCACCCTCACACCCAGCCCCTTCCCCCTCACGGCCATCCCTCATTCCCCACACCCGACCCTTCTCTCTCAAAAACACTCCTGCACTCTCACTCCAACCTTAACGCTCTCTCCCCACGACCCTTCTCCTCTCTCTACCAGCGCTCCCCTCCCCCTCGAACTTTCGCCTCCCCATTTCCAAAGGCCTTTTGGCCCTCCCCCTCACGTAGAAAACTCCCCCAGCCCTCTCTTGGCCATTCGGCCATTTTAATTTTATTTTTTTTTATTTTCGATTTTTTACAGTTAAATTCCCATCCCCAATTTAAAATTTCTGATTTTTTTATTTTTACTGTTTAAAAAAATATCCCAACCTCTTTTTAAATTAATCCCCCCTTCCTTTTAAATTAATTCCCTTCCCATCTTAAGTTTTTATTAAAAACCCCCCTTCTCCTTTTTTTAATTAATCCATTTTTTAATTAATTTTTAATTAATTAAAAAAAATAGCAGAGAGAGAGAGGAAGAAGAGGAAATGAACAGCAGAATTGAAGAAATGGCATGGACTATACTTAGAGAAAATTGAATTTGACATTGTGCGATTTGTGGCATAAGGGTGATTTTCTGAATAAATTGACATTTGAAGACGAGTTGTTATTGGTGCAAAATGGCTCTTTAAAGGAAAATTCAGTTGCCTCAAACGCCTCTTGCACAGTGTTTTTGCTGCATATTTTTGGAGAAATATTGTATTGAATTGACATTGTATTGCCTCTTCATAGTAGAAATCAACAGATTTTGTGCTTTGATAATTCCATAGTTGGAAGTTCTCTTGAGTCATTTGTATTTATTGAAATTAAGTTGCATCACGTTGTAAACGCGTGCATTTTCGGTTGAAGTCGACACCCTTTCATTTTTTGAGCCTAAGTTGTTGAAA
This sequence comes from Pinus albicaulis, assembly GCA_034641835.2. Lineage (NCBI taxonomy): Eukaryota > Viridiplantae > Streptophyta > Pinopsida > Pinales > Pinaceae > Pinus > Pinus albicaulis. The sequence continues at coordinate 173,936,922 of CM076581.1, read as the reverse complement.
AATGGCTAAAATCAATGAGGCATTAGAGTTGTTGAATAACCTCATTCATTCAAATGTTGATGATATGATAAAAATGAGCAAGGATGCTCTTTGTAATATTCAAAGTTGTTCGCTAGATGCACAAGAAAACATTGAGTTTTTGCAGTTGGAATCTCAGCTCCAACAAGATGAACTTCAGCAAAAGAGTCACCATTTTGAACCTATTTCTGTTCAGAAGATTGTGAAGGACTCTCATCAGAAGAAAGAAGATAAATTTTCAGTTGATCCACATTCACCTCCTTGTACTAGAGCAGATGTACATGCAGATGCAGCAACTCAACCTGCACTTCCCAAGCCCATCATCAGACCTTGGGAAGAGCTTGTCCACAAGAAGCACCGAACTGGTCTTGGATATGACAAGGATGTGTCCTTTCATATTCCAGACTACACCAAGCCCATCATATTTCAGAGTGTCGGATTCCTGTATGAAATTTCGCCTGCAGCTCTTTCAGATCCTGCTCCACTTCCACAACAACAACAGATTGTAAAATGCCAACATTGTGATCGAGTTGGTCATATGAAAGATCACTGCTTTGATCTTCATCCATGCAAGCACTGTGGTCGGCACAACCATTCTTCAGACAGATGCTTCAGACACAAGCCTCCTACAAGAACCAAGATTCATCTTGGATGGATCGCTTCTTCGAAATGGGCATCAACAGCCAAGAAGATGTTTAAGACACATGTCAGAACTTGTTCACGGATATTAAGCAAACTTGCAGTTGAGTTTTTATCATCTCGCCTTGTCCCTGACAAGGGGGAAAATGGTGGTCATGTACAAGCTTTGACATTAGATCAAGCGAGCCTGATCCACAATATCTCATTCCATGTTCAGAGTTGTAGCTAGAGACACAACAGTCCAAGCAAGCCTGAGCCACAATTCGTCATTCTAGATTCAGAGATGTATCCAGAGACACAGATGCCCATGATCATGCCTTCGGTTGGTGGACAACCTTAAACCATCATCTTTGGTTGGTGGACAACCTTAAACCACCATAGGTAGTAGACCTCCCTTCTTTTAGGTTGAAGGTCTCCCTTTCATATATGAGGAACACTTCCTCTAGCAAAAGCCTTCCGCTTCTTACTAGCTTTGGTTGAGTTCCAGGAAATGCTTCAAGCATTCTAGAGTTGTTGGTAATCCTTAAACCATCACAGGTAGTAGACCTCCCTTCTTTTAGGTTGAAGGTCTCCCTTTTTTATGAGGGAAAATTCCTCTAGTAGAAGCCTTCATCTTCTTGCTAGTTTTGGAAGAGTTACGGGAACTGCAACAAGTATTGCATTCCAGTTTTGGTGGTCATCCTTAAACCACCTCTTTTTTCCAACATTTTAGAGAGTTGATTCAGCCCAAGTGCTGCCATGTATACTTTGCAGATTTGTATTACAACTCTCTTCTTGGACTCACACATACACCTTCGGATTAAGGGGGGATGTTGGAACACCTAATCCTTCATGGGTAGGTGTGGAATGCGAAAAGTCGCAATGGAGTCCAAGTGACCTTGGAATATGAAACCAAGAGTCGCACCATTGTATTATAAATGTACATCATGTATAATGGAAAACTAAGAAAGCCTCACGCTTATCCTTCATTGTGTGTTTAGTCTCTTGTGTGTGTGTTTTTATTCTTCTCATACACCATGTGTGTGTTCAACATGGTGTTTAACAGAATATGGGGTTATTTATGAGTGAAGGAGGGGTAAAAATGATGGGAAAATGGGGTTTTTCAGCAGTCTTTTTCTTCAGGAAAACAACATATTTTTCAGGATTTTATGAGGGAAATAGCAGCGAAGATTAACTAAAGGGTTAATCATCTTCATAAGACTTCAATAACTCACAATTTTGAACATGAATTGTTTCTTGAAGGCTACAAAAAAAATTTAGCCACCATTTGATATGACAAATTTTATAGGTGGCTAACAGAGCAAAGGAAAGAAATTTGAATGGAAAAAGGAATGTGCAACTAGTTTTGATTAGTTGAAGTAGTTTCTTATGAATGTTATATGTTTAAATATTATAGATCTCGATAAATAGTTTGTGGTGTGTAAATATGCTTACAAAAGAGGACTTGGTGGGGTTCTGATGTAGGAAGTACATGTAGTATGTTATGAGTCAAGGAAAATAAATGAACATGAGTAGAACTATGCGATGCATGATCTTGAGTTGGCAACAATCATCCATTCATTGAAGATGTGGAGACACTATATTCCTTATAGGAGGTTCATCTTGATGAGTGATCATAGTGTATTGAGATACTTATTTGACCAACCAAATTTGAATGCTAGACAAGCTAGGTTGTTGGCTACAACTAGTGAATTTAACTTCAAGATTGAGTACATTAAGGGTAAAGAGAATAGGGTTGCATATGATATTAGCAGAAGGATACTGGTAAATCATAGAAAAGCTATGAGTATTAAAAATGGTACCAAGAAATATTATAGTTTAGTTTTCCCTTGAATTAAATTAGAATAAAATTGTAATTCCACATCACATGAAAACTTGTACGAGTTAACTAACTTAAATTTACTTAGATGTTTTAGTTAATTCGAGTTGAGGGTCTAACTTCAGTCATGTAGAGTGGATCCTACTTTTTAGGAGCCCTCGTTGAGTTTATTTTTATTTTTAATTGATTAATTCAATCAATAGGAGTTAAAGTCAGTTAAACTAGTTCCAACTGTTGGATGAACTAGTGGGAGGTAAAGTAGTGGTATTTTTACTCTATGATAAATTGGTTAACTGATAAATCAGCCATAAATAACTCATTCATGCAATATCTATGAGTTACCCAAATGATATTGGAGTTCAAGGGAAGTGTACTATCAATTGTGTAATCATCCAAATTGTACAGGTGGTGCATATGGACATGTGAAGGCATATGATGGATTGCATATTTGTGGATGAGGAGTTTCCCTAATTAATATAGTATAATTCCCATGAAAACAATTCAATGAAATAGGGACTTAGGCAAGAAGAAAATTGGTTAAGTATTGGCCAAGGCTTGTCTAGGAATCAGTGAGATAGATAGAGATAGTGGAGAGGTTGCTAGAGCTTGAGCAAAGCCTTATAATCTTCTCATTTTTCTCACTAATGGAATATACAGATAGTGGGGTTTTTTAGATTTAGATTTCCCCAGGAAATCATTGTGTAATGTGTTGATTGAATTATTTCTCTTTCATGCTTCATGATTATGCGATCATTTATTGTTTCCGAAATTGGTAGAGTAGATTCAAGTCTATTTTTTTAGTAAATTACAATTAGTAGTCTGAATCTACAAGGAATTTCTACATGTTATCAGAGCCTAATTCACTTTAGTATATAATGATACAAAGTTATATTTGCAGGAAGAACTATTTTTGAAAATATATTCTTCAGAGATAGCAGCAAGATTAGGATGGTTTTCTATGGTCTAAGGCTCGAGTATTCCCTTGAGGGTAGCTCAAATTACATTTCTTGGAAGGAATAGATGGAAGAAGTTGTGGAAGATAATTGGTTGAAGGAATAAATTGATAGAAATTTCCCAAAACAAGTAGCTATGGATGAATAGGCTCTAGTAGAATGGAAGAATAATGTAGCCAAGGCAATAAGGATATTACTGGAAGGAGTTTCAGATCATATTGTCTCGAATTCCAATGGGAAGGAAACTCCAAATGCAATGTGGAAGGCCTTGACAGAATTTCTTTAGAATAGAATTGACCACAGGAAGATGGCACTAAAGGACAAGCTTCAAAAAATCAAGATGGAAAAGGATGACACAATACCACAGTACTTGAGAAATTTCACCCTATGTCGAGATGACCTTGCGCGTTTTGGTGTTATATTTGTTGAAGATGACCTATTCATCCTATCACTTCTAGGCATTCCCAAGATTTGGCACAACTATCAGGATTCGGTAAATGGGAGGGAGAAGCTACTAGAGTGGGAGTGTTTGTGGTATGAATTGGTGCAATAAGAGAAAAGGTAAAATACTATAGATGGATCCTCATTTAAGCATGATGATGAGGAGAAATGTGCCTTGGATGGAAAGGAAAAGAAAGGGAAAGGGTAGAATGTAGAAATTAGCTGAATAAATCACTTATTCAATGAAGATTAACCCGATCATACATCAATTTCGAATTGCATGCATAACACATAACCTTCTTCTACAATTAATTGTCACATGCAAAAATAATAGAAGCGATCGCACATCAAATCATCACACACATTAACACAGTATGTATGGGGAAAGCTTATAGCTGAAAACCCCGCAGCTATAGTATATTATAAATGGAGAGAACATGCAGCAATTACATAGTACAAACTCCTCACAAGTACTCAGTACTATCTCCCAAAGCTACACAAAAACTAGCTTGGTTTTGAACAAGTCACAAGTTCAAAACACACCCACTACTTCTCTGCCTCTATTGCGCAATCAAGGCTGGTCTAAATAGAGATCCAAGGTTCGAATCTCCTTGGCTTCACTGCGCAATCATCATTGGTAATTTCCTCCAAGTGTGATGCAAATCCCATGCAAAACTGATCCTCCAACTGATAGCTATACTCACCCTTTCATCTACCTCTTTCACTGGTCTCCACTGAACTGTCCATGCACTGAGTTAAACTGATGTGTTCTTTAGTTGAATAATGAGTTAATAATTAGTGAATTAAATAATATTTAATTCACACAACTCATCTCTAGTGTATTAGCCAGTTAAACTAAATACAACTAGTTCAACTAGTTAACCGGAACACAATCTCCATTAACTCCTCAATCAACTCCACCAAAACTCTGCCACATGAGTCTAACTGAAGTCTAACATGCAATAGCTCACTTAACTCATAGGAAATTCGAATTTCCTTATGTCAGCTGCATGCCCCACCTCTGGGGGTCAAACTAAAGTGCTCCAAGAGGATAAACTGCTGTTTGTAGTCTAAATATTATTAAGGGTAAATAATATTTGACTTCCATATTTTTAGGAGAGGCAGTCTAAAAATAGCCTGGGTCCTAAAAATAAGGGTCTCATCTATTTTTACCAGCATATCGCATACTTCAAGAATCTCCAACTGGAATCCCCGAATCATGCTCAGTATGTCTAAAAATAGACATAGTCTAAAAATAGACTTTTCGACAAAAATCACATGTGTGGTCCCCACCTAGTTTAGGTGATCACTTTCCAACTAGGATCAAGAAAGATGTCTCAGGAGGCCTCCTTCACTGTTTCTTGTTGCCATTTTCAACATAGAAATCCCAATCCAAAGGATATTCTAGTCAGGCAAGAAAGAATAAGGAATTATTGAAGATTAAATGCTTTCACTATCATGAGATGGGACACTATGCCATGAAGTGTCTGCATAAGAAGGCCTAATAGGAGAAGTGGGTGAATATGCTGCTTCAAAATTAGAGTTTTATTTTTGTTAGGTCCCTATATTACTAGTGTAGTCCCTTATTTTTCTTAGTGTAGCCCCCTTATTATTATTGTTGTACCCTTGTAACCATAATATTGTTATTATTGTGCCCTTACGTTATTATTTTTAGGTCGGCTAGGATTAAATTGTGACCCCATGGACTCCTATATATAGACGGAGGTTTTGTCATTTGTATCATCCAAGAATTGTTCATTTATGTAATGTAAAGGAGGTTTCCCCCTAGAAGTGGCTTATTTATAAGGCGTTGATCTCTCTTTTCTTCTATTTTTGGAGCTTGTTTCATAACATTTAATATGAGAGCTTTGGATTCTAGGGTTTCACTGCTCCAAACAGGTCATCGTGGAATTTTCACTATAACTATTTTTATATGAAGTTTTAGAAGCTGAAATATTTACAGAGCAAATCTAAACTCTTGAGGAATGTCATGTAAAAATATCTTGGTTCGCAATATCTTTGGAGATATGATCTGTGGAAGTTAGGGTTTTTTCAGGATCCTGAATTTAACCTAAACATGTCATTGTGACGTTTACGCTATAAAAAATTTTCTAAGAAGTTTCAAAAGCTAAAAATTTTACATTGATAAGTTTAAATCCTGAGGAATGTTGTGTAAAAATGTCAGATCTTGGTTCCCAATATTTTCGGATATATGATCTGTGGAACTTAGAGTTTTTTTAAACTCCTGACTTTCATCTCAGAGAGGTGACCCTGGGAAAATCATCATAACTCTCTCTCTCTAAACATCATATTGGAATTCTGTAAAAAGTGGTCACAAGTACATGTACTGTAGTTTCCTTTGTATCAATTTGAGAGACGAAGGAGGAAACAGTGACACGTGGCACACCATACAAGTTTTCTCTACTGAACCAGTCCATAATTAGGTCATTGTGGAATATTGGGAATAAATTTTCCTTGAAGAATCCAAATCAAGTCAGACCTCTGGCGTTCGAAATAAGATTCAGAGGGCTAATACAAGACCGAATTTCAGATATTTAGGATCCAAAATCACATACATAATTCAGTTTCACTATCGACCTCCTTAAAAGAAAGAAAAAGGTGTGCACTGGTTTTTTTTAATTGCATAACGTTTGTTTGAAAAAGCATTTTGAAGTGATTCCAAGGGCATATTGAAGAATTTTTATTAGTATTGAGTTTTACGATGCCTCCAAAAAATAATTCCATGCCCATTAAGCCCTCAGAAAGCTATACTATGATGCATGAAGAGGAAGAATTGTAGTATGAGATATCAAAATTATGGTACCAAGTGCAACGAATTTCGATCTTACAAAGAGAAATAAAAGATGACATAGAGGTTTTAAAAGAAAAAATTGAGGCTAAGTTGGACGGTTTGAAGGATCAAATGAAAGCTAATGTGGATGATAAAGTAATGGAAGATCACATCGAGCATCAACAACAATTTCTCCAACTCTCAAAGGATAACCTAACTTTGGTGCATAATAGAATGAAACAACATGAAGATCAACATCGCAGCGAAAGAAGTTATGAAGTAGCCACAGAAACAAGAACTCAAAAACTACCAAATCGATCAATTTCAGACTATCTCATCAAGTGGAATAACTTACCCATTGAATATCCCACATGGGAGGATGAGAATTTTATACAGAAGATCAAGAAATAATCAAGTGTTGAGGACAACACTTGTTTGAAGGAGAGGGGAATGTTAGGTCCATATATTACTAGTATAGTCCATTATTTTTGTTAGTGTATCCCCCTTATTGTTATTTTTGTACCCCTGTAAACCCAATATTGTTATTATTGTGCCCTGAAATTATTATTGCTAGGTCGGCTAGGATTATATTGTGAACCCGTGGACTCCTATATATAGAAGGAATTTTTTCATTTGTATCATCCAAGAATTTTTCATTTATGTAATGTAAAGGAGGTTTCCCCCTTAAATTGGATTATTTCTAGGGTTTTGATATCTATTTTCTTCTATTTTTGGAGCTGGTTTCATAAAAATTTCACCCTCATTTCATGCATGTTTAAATCGGTGATGGGTAGCTTGTGGTATATGGATAGTGGAGCCTCATTTCATATGACCGACAACAAATAATTTTTCAGCGACTTGGAAGAGAAGGACCTCCATATTTACATAGATATGGGAGATGATGGAAGGTATAGCACATCTGGAATCAATATTGTTACCTTTTAGATGGGTTATGGTTCTCCTCTCACATTAAAATATGTCATTTATGTTTCGGGTCTGAAGATGAATTTAGATTCAGTTGTTATGTTGGAATATTGTGGCTATGTTGTGATATTTATCAAAAAGAAGTATTTCCTTCATCACATAGCCACACGACAAGTGAAGCAGGTCGAGGTTTAGGTGAAGAACCTCTAAAATTTCGATGTAGAATATTGTGCTACTTTGAGCACGAAATCATAGAAAGGGTAGAGTGGAGACATTGGTGAATTATGGCATAGGCGACTTGGCCATTTTCACCATTGAACGTTGAGTATCATGAAATGAATTTATATAGGACTTACCAAGGGTGCTCTAGAGGAGTGTTATACATGAAAAGGGTGTACAGTGGGGAAGCACACCAAATAAACCTTTCATGATAAGGATATTCGAGCGCAACCAATCCTTGAAAGAGTTCACTCAAATGTGTGTGGCCTATTCTTGACAACCTCCATAGCCAAGAAAAAGTATTATGTGATATTTGTAGATGATTTATCATGTAAGTTTTGGCTATTATTCATGCAAAAGAAAGACCAAATATTCTCAAATTTTTTGAATTTAAAGCACTTGTTGAGAAAGACGCAAGAAAAAAAGTGAAGGATATCAAGAGTGATAATTGTTGATAATATGTATCGAATGAGTTCAATAAATTATGTGCATCAAAAGGAATTTGACAGGAGTTAATAGCAGCCCATAACCTATAACAGAATGGGGTTGCTGAAAGGAAGAACATAAGTATTGTGGGAGCTACAGAATCAATGTTGCATGATCAAGACCTACTTTGGCACTTGTGATCTCAAGTATGCAACATAGTAGTATATGTGCAGAACATGAGCCCTCATCAGATTCTTGGGATGAGTACACCAGAAGAATATTTTTCAGATAAGAAACTAGATATGGCACACTTCAAGATCTTTGCTTCATTAGTTTATTTTCATTTTTCCAAGGATGAAAGGAAAAATCTAGAACTTACAGCAGAGTTGAGCATATTTGTGGGGTAGACTGATACACCTCACAACTCTTGAGTGTAACTGCAATCTCATAGGATGACAGTTGTTTGTAGATATGTGAAGTTCTAGGAAGAGAAAGCCATGAGATGTTCCCCCGATTGGGGGCTTCAGTTGCATGCAGATGACGACCTTTCAGCTCCAAAGGAAGATCCTCGGGATGTTGTGGAGAAGCCACAAATAGAGGAACAGAGAATGGAAGAATCCACTCATGCAAATACATCCATATATGGAGGGAAGCACACTAGAGAGGCTGACATATTGATGCATGATGCTCATTAGGGGAATTTTGAGGTCTAAAATGGACCTCCTAAGGAAATTATAAAATAATTGTGTAAATAATAAAATAAAATTAGATTACATCATGAAAGTTCAGAGGGAAGAAAGAAAAAAACTTTTTCCCAACTCGTATTTTCAAACTATCTCTCTATGGGTTTATTCAAATTTTGAGCGGAAACACTCGTTGTATGCATAGTTTTATTCCTCGTCCAAAGAGTACCCATGTTGAATAATTTCTATGAACCCTACTACATGAAAAAGGAGAAATAAATTAAAAACATGATTGCAATCATAATTTTTCATGTCTTTCTCATTTTTTGTGTAGGAGAGTCCATCGAAAGTATGAAACATGGGTACTCCTTGGATGAAGAATTAAATTTTTCATCCAATGAGTACTCCCACTTGAAATTTGAGTAAAGCCTTAGGAAGATGAGTTGAAAATACGAGTTGAAAATGTAGTTTTATTATTAATTTTTTTTTTTTTTTTTACTTTTTTACTCCAAAAATGGTGAATCATTCCCCATGGTTGACATCATCATCTTCAATCCTATTGGTTCTTATAAATTTCATTTTGGTTGTACATTTTTCTTAGGAGGCCCATTTTAGACCTTAAAATTATCCCCAATGATTGAGAATGTGGGAGCACCCACATCACAGTGCACACAGAGGATGTCACTAGATTGCTACATTGGATACATGGTTCTGATGAGTGAGAGCGTAGAGATTGATATGTCCTCATTCAAGGAATTAGTGGAACAACTAGTATGGGCTAATGCCATGGTAGAGGAATGTGATTCCATTATTAGGAATAGTTCTTGGGAAGTTGTCCCAATGCTAGAGGACAAGTTATTTGTAGGTTCCAAGTGGATCGACAAGTTGAAGCAAGTAGCATATGGGAGTGTCGAGAAACAAAATGTTGTATTTTTGGCCAAGGGGACATCTCAGCTGGAGGGAATTTATTACGAGGAGACCTTTGATCCAGTAGAAATGTAATCTTCAATCAGATAAATTCTAGCACTTTTAACACATATGGGATGGAAGATACATCATATGGATGTGAAGAAAAATTTCTTCAATTGAGTAATTAAGGAAGAGGTGTACATAGAGGAGCCGAAAGGATTTGAGACCTTCGACAGAGATTTGCATGTTTGCAGCCTCAAACGAGAATTGTATGGATTGAAATAAGCACACCGTGCTTGGTACACCAAGATCGAAAGATATTTCACCGAGTTGGGCTTCACTTTTGGTGAAGCAGATGGAAGCATTTACCATATTTTCGTTGAAGGAAAATTATTGATTATAGTATTATATTTCAATGATTAATTCTTACGGGTGATGAGAAGCTGATAAATTCTTGCAAAGAGGATTCGGAAAAAGAATTTGAGATGAAAGACATGGGGTTCATACATTATTTCCTTGGTTTGAAAATTTTGGCAAGGAGATGGGGAACTCTTTGTCTCAATGAAAGTATACCAATGATATATTGAAGAATTTTCACATGGAGAGAAGAAAAACCATGGAGGCTCCTCTAATATGGAATTGGAGGAAGGAAGGTGTTACTTCAGGTGAAGTGGTAGACGATACCATTTATAGGAAGCTTGTGGGTTCACATATGTACTTGGTGAACACACAACCAGAAATGTGTTATCAAGTTAACCACCTTAGTCAAGAAATGGTTAAGCAAACCAAAATTTATTGGAAGGGAGCCAAACATGTGTTGAGATACCTCAAAGGCACCACTCAATTTGGTATTTGGTACTAACGAACAAAGGGATTAAATCTGCAAGGCTTCACAAATGAGGATTAGGGAGGGAGTCCATCAAACAGGAAGAGAAAATTAGGAGGAATATTTAGTATTGGGTCAACATCAATTTCTTGTTACAACATGAAGCAAACATTAGTTACACTCAATTGAGTAGTAGCAGAGTACATGGTTTCTAGTCAAGCAGCTTGTGAGGCTATCTGTATGAGAAGATTCTTGATGTGTTATTTTTTCATTGGATGGATCCAATATTGATGTAATGTGACAACCAGAGTTGTATGAAACTCTTGGTGAATCCAATTTTTCATGATAGTTCCAACCATATCTACATCCAGTACCACCATCTCAAAGATCGTATGTAGAGGAAAATCATGTTGCGGGAGTACATTTCTACAAAGGAACCAGATGCAAATATATTTTATAAGGCATTGTCAAGGGACAAATTTGAGTTCCATATATGCATGATTGGGGTATCTGATAATCTTTTTCTTACTGAGAGGGAGTGTTGATAATGGCAGTAAGAAAGATTCTAATTTAATTTTCCCTTGAATTAAATTAGAAGAAAATTGTAATTCTACATCACATGACAACTTGTATTAGTTGACTAAGTTAAATTAACTTAGTTGGTTCAGTTAATTTGATTAGAGGTTACAACTTGAGTCATGTAGAGTGCCTCCTACTTCTTAGGAGCCTGGTTGAGTTTATTTTGAGTTGTAATTAATAATTTAGTAAGTCTGAGTTCAAGCCAGTTTAACTAGTTCCAACTATTGGATGAACTAGTGGGAGGTCAAGTAGTGGGGTGTCTAATATGTTATCAACTAGTTAACTTATAAATAAGCCATAAATAACTCATACATGAAATATCTATGAGTTACCCAGTTGATATCGGAGTGCAAAGGCAATGTACTATCAGTGTTATAATCATCCAAATTGTACATGTGGTGCATGGGGTCAAAGGAATGCCTACGATGAATTGCTTATTTTTGGATGAGGAATTTACCTAATTAATAGGGGCTAATTCCCAAGGAAATAGTGCAAGGAAATAGGGACTTGAGTAAGCAGAAAATTGGTAGCGATAGTGCAGAGGTTTCTCGAGCTTGAGCAAAGCATTGTAATTTTCTCATATTTTTTTACTAATGCAATATACAAATAGTGGGTTTTTTAGCTGTGGATTTCCACAGAAAATTATTATGTAATGTGTTTATTGAATTCTTTCTCTTTTATGCTTCATGATTTTGTGATCATTTATTGTTTCCAAAATTAGTAGAGTAGATTCAATTATATTGTTTTAGTAAATTACAATTAGCAGTTTGAATCTATAAAGAATTTCTACAATGAGTTCTATGGGACAGATTTACATGATCATATCTCATAGGCAGGACAACAGGAAGATAGGTACTAGCAGCTTAAGCATAGGTTACAGCAGCAGGGTACAAGTGAATAGGATGAGGATTATCATCTCACACTAGATGGTTTGGTGATATTTAGGGACAAGATATATGTGTCAAAAAACAATGAGCTGAAGCAACTTACCTTGTGAGAATTTCATGTTAAGTCGTATTCAGGTTACCTTGGATATCAAAAGGAATTGATAGCAGTTAATAAATTCTACCATTGGATGACTTTGAAGAAAGACGTGGAATATTTTGTGGTGAGATATTTGTATTTTAAATAGGTAAAAGCATAGTGTAAACATCCAGGTGTTTTACTATAGTAAATTTCAATTTCAGAGTGGAAATGGGAGGTTAATTCTATGAACTTCATTACAGGTTTACCGAGGACATCTAGACAACATGATTCTATCATGGTTATGTTTGACAGGTTGACTAAAGTAGCTCAATTCATTCCAATAAAGTCTACTTATTTAGCTAGTGATGTAGCACAGGTCTTCATCAGAGAGATATTGAGGTTACATGGTATTCCTAGGAAGATTGTGTTAGACAGAGATTCCAAGTTCACTTGCAAGTTTTGGAAAGTGTTATTTGTAAGTTTGGGTACAAATTTGTTCTTGAATTAATCTTATCACCCATAGACAGATAGGATCAATAGGATTTTGGAGGACATGTTGAGGATGTATTTTATGCATCAACAATGAAGGTGGGAAGAGTATATTCCATTGGTGGAGTTTGCTTACAAAAATGGGTATCCAGAATATTTTAGGATGAGTATATTTGAGGTATTGTATGGGAGGAGTTGTCATACTCCCATCATTTGGAGTGATCCAGTTAATAGGGTATTGATAGGACCATACATGTTGCAATACATGGAACAAGAAATGCAGGTTATCAAGAAGATTTTAAAGGTAGCACAGGACAGGAAGAAGATTTATGTAGATCAACATAGGATTTTTAAGGAGTTTGAGGTTGGGGAATAGGTGTATTTGCGTATCAAGCCAAAAAATAACTCCTTGAGGATTGGATCATGTGCCAAACTGACACATCGATATTGCAAGCCTTTCAATATTCTTGAGAAGATTAAACCAGTAGCCTACTAACTTCAATTGCCTCTAACAATGAAATTACATGAAGTTTTTCATGTTTCATTGATTAATAACTATGGGAAAGATGTCGATCATGTGATTGAATGGTATGTATTTCAAGTGGAACCAGAAGGAGAATTCTAGCTGGAAACTCAGTGAATTTTGTAGCGAAATATGCTCATGCTTCGAAATCAAGAAATCAAGCAAGTTAAAGTGCAATGGAATCACTTTGGGCCCGATGAAGCTACATGGGATATGGATGATAAGATGCAGACTATGTCTCCTTCTCTATTCAATGGTTCAACGGATGTCTTTTGGTATATCTTTTGCAATTATGTTTTGGTTATGTCTATACATATGCATATGTAAGTTTTAAATACCACATCAAGTTTTGTTATAAATCTCTAATAAGAGTTATGGTGTTCATGTAATGTTGGTTCTATTTTTAGCAGCAAGATATGATGTAAATTTTGCATGAAGCTGTGTTACAAATTTCCATGGGAAATATGTGTTTTATTGGGTTATAAGTGTCATTGAACAATGAGGACAGTGTTCCCCCAAGGGTGAGGGTTATGTAACAACCCCAGTTTAAAAATCCATGTAATAAAGTTATTGTAGGAAAAAAAATAAGACCAAGGTCATAAGACATGTATCCCAAGCTGCTGGGAAAAAGCATTGTGATGGAGATCACTAGTGATTAATAAATGTCTATGGAAATTGGAAAATGAAATGGAAAAAGAAAAGAGGCATTAATTGGCATTTTATTTATGAAAAGAATGGAAAATATGAGAAAATGAAGGTGAAAGGTCATAAATTTTCCTGAGGAGAAAATTGAAGTAAAATTAAGGGGAAATGAAGAAAATAAAGGCCTCAATGATAAAAAGGTGTATGAGGATCATTTCATGGTTTTTTTTTAGTTTTAGCTTGGACCTCTCTCTCTATTTTCTCCATATCACACTATTTCACACTAGAGTTTTCTTGGAGCATTCTTGGAGCACATTGGATTTGGAGGAATAATGCAAGGGAAGCATGAAAGCGCAAAGGGATAGTAGGATCAGCAACTAAAGCTAGATTTATTTATAGGTACCGAGTTTCATGTATGATTTACTTGCTATTTTTGGCATGCATGGTGTATGCATGTGGTTATTTGGTTATGATCTATCATTGACATATAGGATTGCGTAGATTGATAGTGTTTTTCCTTATCCTTGCCATTTATGGATAGCCACGGTGTTGTGGGGTTTTCACTTTTTTTGCAGGTTTTTTCTCATGTTCCTCATGGTTGTGGGTTGATTTATTATTTCCTCAAGCCTTGGTTGGATAAACACTCTTGAAGAGCTATAAAAACTTGGGTTTAGTTACTAGTCATGGAAGCCTTTGTTGGACAAACACTATGGAGCCATTGGTGGGTTGAGTTACTAGTCCTGCAACCTTGGTTGGACAAATTCTTTGGAGGCCTGCGCCACTTCTTAGTTGAGTTACTAGTCCTGGAGCCAGGTTGGAACAAACACTCTAGAGTCCTGGACTACTTGGGTAGAGACTAATCTAGTGATGGTTAGTGATGTCTGACAGTGAGGTGGAATCATTGGTTAAGGGTTGAGGTCATTTGGGCTCTAGAATCCCTGGCTTAGTTTTTTTTTTTAATTCCATGAGATCCAAAATTCATGTTTGCAAAATGGCATGAGGATGATTGGCTAAAGAGATATTTGGGTCAGCCCAATATATGATCAAGTGGTACGTGGAAGTCCCTGACTTTGTTGGATTTTTCATATTTTAATAAGAGATCTTTTCCTCTTGTATTTTATGAGTAAATGTACTTGTCATGATATGGCTTATATGGTTATTATATTAATGTTATTATTTTGGATATATGTTGTTTATAAGCATGGTTTTATGAAAAATTTTAGTTATGGTTCTCATCATGTTTTGATCCGTAAATGAATGGTTATTGAATGCACTACGTAAGATATGTTATTGCAGCTATTATGAGAGGGAAATTGACCTTCTTTATTTTTTTTATATATGTATGAGACCCCTGTATTGATATATACATTTATAACCTATAGTTTACATGTTTTCCATCATGTGTTTGAAGAAATTTCTAATATGATCTGGTCAATCTAGGTCAAGTTTTGAGTTAAGAGTGAATGTTTAGCTTTGTCATTATGTCAATTATGATTCTATGGTGAGCTTATTGAATTAATGAATAGATATGTACTTATAACAGAAGGTTACTATGTACACAAAGTTTTTTTATAAATGAGGAATTTAGACCTCCAACTTCTCGGGGACATAAATTTGGTATACGATCTCTGTTTGAATATCATAATACCTTGTTACGAAGTTATCCATGAGTAGGCCGAAAACAATTTGGTAATATAGGGTCATATTTTTTTTGTCTCTCCATTTTCCTTGAAAATTTCCTTTAGGACCCGAAAACGACCTTAGAAGTTTAGAACATGAAAAAACTACCAATAATAGAAATTTATGTTAAATTGAAGGAGTCAAAACTGAAAAGAAATAGTGTTAGAAAAATTTGGATAATAACAGTGTGATCGTTTGTCACTGGGTGTTGCAATAATTTATGTACATGTGGACCCCATTTTCCATAATTTCATCTTGGAAATCGAGTCTCGCACATTTAATCTCATCTCATGTTTACCCTGGTGAGCTTGTGGATCTGGGTAAATGTGGGAGGGGTGGTTACAAAATAATTCTTATTTTTCTGTTCCTACATAAAATGTTCCAAAAATGTTGATATTATTGAGATATGAAGAGGGATTCCATGCCTTTCGTAACCTTTTTTTATTCTTTATCTTCCTATTATAATCATCACTAGTTACAATATAAACCACTTGTTCCTATTTGATAAATATGTTCATGTTTCGTTAACTATTAAATACAAACGAACACTGGTACTTTCTTACTCGTAGATTTTACTTCTATTTGTTTATGTACTTATCATATATACCTATATGTATATATATAAATACCAGTTAGCTTAGGGAAACCTTATTACTCAAGTATTTAATTATAAGCATCATGGCTTCTGATTTTATGTACTTAATGCTTTTAAGGGTTTCCCATATCACAACAAGGACTGCATGTTTTTGATGAATAATTTGAGTCTTTTCTTAGTTTAACCCTTGACCTTGATAACCCCATGATATATTTTTATATGTATATATATGTAAACCCCCTTATGAAACTTTAATTGAAACAATTCCTTAATTTATTCACAGTTCTTTGTACAAGATCAATTCAAGAATTGGATAAACCATTTTTTCTTTTTCATAACTGCAACCAAACATAGTTTGGCTATTTTACCCAGAACAATTAAAATTGAATAAATTCATAACTAAGATTATATTTTTATCAAGAAACTTTTAATAACATAAAAAAAATATCAATAGACTTTATGTAGTTGGTCCATTCACTTATCTAAGAATTTGGAATTCTAAATATAATAGAAACAACCATGCTCCACCCAACTAATGAACTACTACCTTGATAGCTCCCCTAAGCCTCAATTTTTCCTTCATATCAGGAAATTTATCAATATTCATAACTAAGTCTTGAAGGACTGGCATTTATCTCCCACTAGTACCTATGGTTTCATATTTCTTTTATCTCCCACAATCTATCTTCCTCCTGTTATCACCGTAGTAATTCTTAGGTCGTGGGATTTTGGTTTATAGTTAAATAAAACCAGGGGTAACCAAGAACCTCTTTTATATTTCAGGATCGAGCCTTCCTGAATTCCAGAGAAGGATCTTCCCTTATGATTTAGCTTTGTTTTGTAATGGATTTTAGGCTAGCTATGAGTGGACAATTTGGTTTGATTTTTTGAATTTTGGTGGGAATAAAGGACTACAAGGGAAACCATAGAAATATCTACCTAACCATTGGGAAATGGGGTCAAATTTATAGCAAACAAGACTAGAAAACTAAGGTCAAAAGAACAAATATACTAAGGGAAAGATAGATGAGCTTCAGAGGGTTTTAAAAAGGCTAATTTGATGAAGTGGTTTGATCTCGACTAAGGGAAGTTAAGAATCCTTAGATTACAGAAAAGGAAGAGGGAAATTGAGGTCAAACGAGACTAAAGAGCAATTAAGAATTCTAAAGTCTGGAAATCAGCAGAAAACATAAACATGAAAACTAGTAAGAACAGAGAGCTTTTTACACTGATTCTGTAATACCTTTCCTAGTTATTCATTTAAGATTGAAAATAACACAATATGTATGAATGAAACTTAGAGAAATAAACAATGAAAACTGGAATATACAATACTCATTTGATCAGCATGAGGATCATTAGTTATGATGTCTATTTGCTTCAGTTTCCAGCCTGCTGCTTCAATTTAACTCACGTAAAATCCCAATGTTTTCAACAAAAAAGTCTATAGTAGTCTTGATAATTTTATTCCACACAAAATACTTCAAAGGGTGAAGTATTTATACAAATTCTAAACTAAAATATCTTGAAAAATATCAATATTGGTTTACAAAATATCTCAAACTGTTTTACATAAATATAACTTAATTAAAGGACACTCAAAACTAATGCATCTATTTGCACTATTTTTTATGGATAGGTTATGACTAAGAAGAGAATTCAAATTTGATCTCAACTCTTAGTTCATGATGAGGCATCCAAATCACTAATTCCTTTCTTTGTTCTGCTCCAGCAATTTTGCAAACTTGGGGTCCAATGATACCTTTTTATTTCTCAATCCGAAATAGATATGTAAATAGTGAAAGAGGTTATTGTGGATGAATATGTTGGTGAGATAAGCCACTTTCATTTTCATCAAATTTCTCTCCCGCTGTGCACAATAGGCTCTGCAAAAATATGTGTAAAACAGAGTTTTATAGAGTCTAAAAACTAAGCTGTAAAGATGCACATGTATATTTAATTTTGTAATAGTTGTGGAAAACATGAGATAGGTTTTTGTAGATGGTTCTCTTATAAAAACAAACCTCCTTCAGTTTTGTAAGATGTATTTCTGATTGGCCACTATCTTCTCTACAAAATGATGCCTTAACAGGAATTTTCTACAAAGAGAGCTTTCAAATATTGTTTAATATTTCCCAATCCATAATGGCTGTTAGAAAAGTGAGAGAGGTTTTTGTAGTTGGAAAATTTAAAAACATAAAAGTCCTTCAATTTTGCAAAATTCATCTTGGATTGGTCACAATAGTTTCTGCAAAACAATGACTTAAACATGAAATTTATGCAAAAATGTTCCTTCTTGTTATGTTTTCATATTTTCACCTTTTTTGTTCTTTTAACTGTTTTAATTTCACTTTGGGTAAAATTCATTGTTGGTGAAAGTATTTTCATCTATTTTTCCCATTATTGACTCTGTTTTTACTTTTACTATTTTACCTTGACTGTTCTATAACTTTGTTTAAACTTTCACTCTGACTTTTACCTGATACACTTTAACCACTCATACTCTTTAACTGTCCCTATGAATTCTCATTTCACTTTTACCATTCACTGTGCACATTTCATCATTCTGATCTATCTCTGACTTGATTTTATTCTTTCTTTGTATACAAATTGTTCTTTGAATGAAGCTTTTGATTTAAAATCAGAGAATCTAGAGCAAACCATTTTGTCCACTGGTATTGAAACTATTGGCCCAATTTCTTTTTCTGTTAATAACCTGCAGAAATCAAACAATTTTTTAATGAAATCTTGGCTACAGGGAGGTGATTGAAGGCTCTTGAAAGACCTATGGAATGAGATCAGTCTGTGGAGGTTTAACTCTACTTTTTAGGCATTTTTAGGTTTACTTCTGCAAGTTTAAACTGTTTGCAGGACTATTTCATTTTAACAGAGGGATAATTGAGAAAATATAGCTAAGGATAATCTCTTTTGAGTTTTCTTTGCTCAAATTAGGCTTCTGAGAGATTAAAACTGGGATAATATAGGAAAAAGGGTTTCCTGAATGGTACAAATGTGGAAAAGAAGTCTTTTAATGAATCTTTGTTCGAAATTTTCTTTCAAAAAGAGACTACAAAATGAGGATTTTGGCTTGAAAGGGGTTTACAAATGAATTCAAGCTTCCTTAATTCGCAGGTATTTTGATGCTTTAATAGTGTTTATGAAGCTTCTGTGGTCAAATTTGGACTTCTTTTGATTGGTTGGAGCCAAAACAATGTGCTTTGTTATGTCGACAGGGTATCTTCAGTTTAAACTGGATCTTTGATAGTGGTAAAGTTCAGCTTCAGGGCTTATACATTGGTCAAAATAGGCTCAGAAATGGTGTCCGGAGTAGTTTTTTGAAGGTAGAAGGCACAAATGATATGAAAATAATAAAAATAAGGTTGAAACCTTAAGTCTTATCAATACACATAACATTTATTACAGGTCGAAATTAATGGTGGGAGTGGTTTTCGTATTTGAAGGCGAAACCATTAGTGGTTATCGCATTGCTTTTGGGCGGTAACTAGTTTTTTGCTTTTGTAATGCGATCCAGTAAAATTAGGACACGTAGCGGGCGGTGGTTTCGTAAAACAACTTTTATCTGTTGTGTAACCAGCTCCAAAAAGAGAAGAAAAGAGATATCAACGCCTTAGAAATGAGCCACTTCGAGGGGGCAACCTCCAATACATTACATAAATGAACAATTCTTCGATGCTACAATTCACAAAACCTCCTTTCTATATATAGGAGTCCATGGGGCCATAATGTAATCCTAGTGGGCCACAATGTAATCCTAGCCGACCTAACAATAATAATTTAAGGGCACAATAATAACAAAATGGGGTTACAAGGGTACAATAATAACAATAAGGGGTTTACACTAACAATAATAAGGGGCTATACTAGTGATATAGGGACCTAACATGCCCCTCTCCTTCAAAAAAAATGTTGTCCTCAACACTTGAGTAGCTCCGGGTGCTTCTGTATAAAATTCTCATCCTCCCATGTAGAATCTTCAGTGGGTAAGTTCTTCCACTTGATGAGATACTCTGAAATTGATCGATTTCGTAGTTGTCGAGTTCTTGTTTCCGTGACCGCTTCCAGTTCCAATATGATTTTTCCTTCCTCATCAAGTTCTGGAAATATTGTTTGAACTGGAAGATTTTCACCTATAACCTTCTTTAAGCATGAAACATGGAAACCTGGATGTACTCGCGAAGAAGCAGGAAGCTCGAATTTGTATGCCATAGTACCAATCTTTTGCAACACCTTGTAAGGACCATAGTACTTTGGCGATAATTTATTATCCTTCTTAGCTTGCTTGAGGGACATTTGTTTATATGGTTGTAGCCGTAAAATACCCAATCTCCTACATCAAAACTTCTCTCGCTGCGATGTTGATCTGCCTGTTGTTTCATTCGATTTTGTGCCAAATTCAGGTTATCCTTTAAGAGTTGGAGAACTTCTTGCTGATGCTCGATGTGATCTTCCACTGCTTGAACCTTCGAATTTTCTCTTAAATATGATGTGATGGATGGTGGATGATATCCATAAAGTGCCATAAATGGGGTCATTTTTACTGCAGTATGGAAGGAAGTGTTATACCACCATTCAGCGAGAGGTAACCACTTGACCCATTGTGTTTGTTTATCAGATACAAAACAACGAAGATATCCTTCAAAACATTTATTTACTATCTCAGTTTGACCATCAGATTGAGGATGATAAGATGAGCTATGAGCTAATTGAGTACCCAAACAAGAAAGTAACTCCGTCCAAAAATTTCCAGTAAAAATGGGATCTCTGTCGCTCACAATAACCCTTGGGCTTCCATGTAGCTTTTGAATTCTGTCCATAAATGTAGTAGCAACTGTACTTGCTTTAAATGGATGAGATAATGTACAAAAGTGTGCATACTTCAACATCAACAAGAATATTTTTTGTTTTAGTTGGGAATTCTTGCAAAGATATAAGCGATCTTTGTACCATAAGGAATAATTTTTCCAACTAAATGTATGAGATGTACTAGGATCTTGCCGCAACTTTTGAATGAGTGTCCATACATCTTTGTCCTTCTTCCATTCATCTCTTGCTTCAGTTATCCAATCTGGTTGGATAATAGAAATGGCACAAAGCAACGCTTCCACCTCTTCATTCTTTCTTGAGAGTGCATCTGCAACAACATTAAGCTTTCCTTTTTTGTAGATTATTTCAAAGTCATAACCCAACATCTTTGTGACCCATTTTTGTTGTTCTTCCGACGATAGTCTTTGTTCCAAAAAGTGTTTAAGACTATCATGATCAGTTTTTACCTTGAAGTGTCTTCCCATTAGGTAAGTTCGCCATTTCTTTAGTGCATGTAGTATTGCTAACATTTCCTTCTCATAAATAGGTTTCTGTAAATACTTTCCTTTGATTGGACGACTTTCAAAAGCAATGGGTCTTCCTTCCTGCATTAAAACTGCACCAATTCCATTTCCTGAGGCATCACATTCCACAATAAAGGTTTTTGTGAAGTCTGGTGTAGCTAAGACCGGTGCTAGGCACATTACCTCTTTAAGACGTTCAAAGGCCTTAGTTGCTTTTTGCGAGAGTGAAATTTGTTGCACTTGCTCTTGTAATTTTGATAGATCATGTTGCAATTATTCATCTTCATGAGTCATAGTAGAGCCTTCTGAAGGCTTAATGGGTGTTGAATTTTTTTTAGGGGCCATTTTAGAATCCAATATTGATATCTATTCTACAAGATTCCCTTGGAATCAATTCAACTTGATTCTTCAAACAAGACTTATGCAATTCGGAAAAAAAATACACACCTTTTACTAGCTTTGAGGAGCTCGATATTGAAATTGAATTATCTCTGTAATTGAAAATATTCGATATCTGAAATTCATCCCTGTAGTAGCCCTCTGAAGCTTCTTTCAAATGCCACAGGTTTGACCTGATTTGGATTCTCCAAGACAAAGTTGTGTCCAATCTCCCACAATGACCTAATTCTGGACTGGTTCAGTAGAGCGAACTTGTACGACTTGCCACGTGTCACTTTTTTTTCCTTTGTCTCTAAAATTTATAGCCAATAAACTACAGGCCGTGTACTTGTGACCAATTTTGACGGCACTCCAATCCAATCTCCAGAGAGAGAGTTATTGAAATTTTCCCACGATCACCTCTTTAAGATGAAATTCAGGAGCCTGAAAAGGCACTACCCTCCACAGATCATATCTCTAAAAATATTACGAACCAAGCTCTGAAATATTTTGATGAATTTCCTCAGGATTTCAGCTTCGCACCATATAAATTTCAGATTCTGAACCTTCGTAGAAAAAAATTTATAGCGCAAATGGCACGATGACCTGTTTAGGAGCCTGAAAAAATACCTGACTTCCACAGATGATATCTCTGAAATTATTGCGAACCAAACTCTGAAATTTTTACACAGGCTTCCTCAAGATTTTTTCTTCGTACCCTAAAAATTTCAGCTTCTGAAACTTCGTAGAAAAAAATTTATAGCGAAAATGCGACGATGACTTGTTTGGAGCAGCGAAACCCTAGAATCCAAAGCTCTGATACCAAATGTTGTGTAACCAGCTCCAAAAAGAGAAGAAAAGAGATATCAACGCCATAGAAATAAGCCACTTCGATGGGGCAACCTCCAATACATTACATAAATGAACAATTCTTGGATGATACAATTTACAAAACCTCCTTTCTATATATAGGAGTCCATGGGGCCATAATGTAATCCTAGTGGGCCACAATTTAATCCTAGCCGACCTAACAATAATAATTTAAGGGCACAATAATAACAAAATGGGGGTTACAAGGGTACAATAATAACAATAAGGGGTTTACACTAACAATAATAAGGGGCTATACTAGTGATATAGGGACCTAACATTATCACAGATTTTTTTGTCAATTTCACTCGATCACTTTGGTAATGCGATATGGGATCCGCGTTGTCGAATTTGGTTGAGAGAATCGAACGGATGAGATGCGTCGGGAAGATGCGGGGAAATAAGGTGGGACCAGATACTATGATCTGCATCATTGATTCGGTAAGAGGAGATCGACGGTTTAAAATTAATCCGATAGGAAATGGTGGGGGCAGGGAAATGATTTATCGGGTTGAGTTTGGACTGTAGGATTAAAGGGATTACGATGATCGGAGGGTCAAGAACGAATGCGAGGAGGCTTCGTTTATGTTTAATAAAATTTATGTATAAAAGGATTTTATACATATGATGGGCGGGTTATTATAGGGTTTAACCAAGGCTTTAAACTTTGGTAAAATGATATGTATCGGGAAAATGGGATAAGGTTAAAACTTTCACCATGGGTAAAGCTTATGAGGGGAAATGTGAATAAACTCTTTTCTTCATTGTTTTATATACACAATGTGTAAATAAATTGCGCATTTTCAATATTATTGATATTATATAGTTTCAGATTTGTTAAAGGTCTAAAACTATAGGGGAGAGGGGATATTTTATTATGGATAAGTTTCATGTCAAAGGGATGATTTCGGGATGTTTTTCAACATGTGTTTAATATCTTTGACATGAAAAGTATATAATAGTAGGGTTTTGGGGATATTAAATAAAGGGAGCTATATTAATAGGACAAGGATTTGTCTATAGGGAGTTAAAAAAAATAAGTTAGGTGTTAATATGAAAAGGGAAAAGTGAATACTCAAAACATACAATTATAACCAGGAAAAGTGAAGATCAAAGCCCAACTTGCATTATGATAATTTCATCACTTCAACTTAGGATAAAATGCCATTTTGAGGGTTTTATACTTCATGATATGTAGGAAGTTAATCAAATGGGCCTTTATATAACATTTAAGCAAGAAAAGGGTTCTTACTTATGAAGTAAAATGGTGATGAGTGCATGGTGGGGTAAATGATGAAAATTTCCGGGATTAATATAGAAACTTAACATTTTCAACTAGTCAGTCATTGAGCCTTAGGTCCGGTCCCAACAGAAGTCAAGGAAATGCCTTGAACCTCTTTGACTAATAGTTTAGAATATCAAATTTCTATGGGAAGGGGAAATTAGTTATGTATATCCCGGTGAAATGTATTTACATTGATGTTTCCCACCTTCTTCTACCTACCCAGTTATTTTCTTCTAACATTTTTTCCTTCTATTTTAATCAGGTGCATTTGAACTAGCAACCTTACAAAATTTTATTCTTTTATGAAAACAGTAAACTATTTAATTATACACTTATTTCATCCAAGAATCCAGATTAAACTGTTGGATTCTTTTATTCTCTACCTAACTATGGAATTTGAATGGTTAAATTGTATGACAATTCATTATTCTCTATCTACAACATTTGAAATTGAAAGGTGAAAATTCAAGATTAGATTGTTCAACTCATCACATATTATGGCATTTATTGACACTCTGCCATAATCAACTGCAAAAAAGTAGTGGCATTTATACTTGCACACTTTCATGTTTTATTCATCTTTTTTCTTTGGGGTATCTTATTTTTTCTAAGTCCTTTGATTTTTCTTTTAGGACTTTTACCCTCTTTTTTATTTTTTCTATTTTTTTTATTTTTTTACAAAATATGGGAAAATAACTTGCAGAAAGCAAAGTTCGTACATATTTACAAGACTAACATCAGTCAAGTCAAAATTATGAATCCTATATTTATAGGTCACTAACATCTCCTACATGGATTCAAAGCCCTAGTTATCCAGACTTATGTAGGAATGCAATAAAATATAGAAATAAACATAAATGCAGAGATGGAGTTAAAATAACACTTCATTTCATTAATATCAAATACTGAAAAATGCTTACATACAAAATCGAAAATAAAGTAGCTCGGGAAATGGTATCTTATCTCTGAGAAGATATATGGCAGCTACATGCCTCTGAATTGCGTTACAATGAGGCCTGAATGCCTATTTATTATTAAGAAACAATGGAAAACCCTAAACAACAAAAAACCTAACCCTAGGAAATCAAGCGCCAAAAATATGGGCTCGGTCTGCGTAAATTGGTACATCAACTTCCCAAGGGCATAAATTTGGCATACGATCTTCGTTTGACAAGCACAATACCTTGTTAGAAATATATGTATGAGGAATATAAATTTTGAGTGACCAACAACAGTTCAAAACTCATGTCGGTCACAGTTTTCCCAAAAAATGTCATTTAGGGCCTCAAAACGGCTTCAGAAGTTCAGGACCCAAAAAAATCCAAAGCTGAAAGAAAAAAATGGTGGGGATCCAAGTGGAATAGGCGGGTGGCCACCAATACCACCTAGATCATTCTTCTCCCTTAGGAAGAAATGGTCCCCATTGTGTTGAGTTCCTCCATGAGATGAAGAAACTTCTGCTGAACTTAGTCCCTGCTGAGCTACTTGCCTTGGTGCAGGAGTTGACCAGCTTTGACAATCTAATGCAACAAGATATTTTTTTTTTGGTGTTCTTGATCTATGTGTCCATGATATGATCAGTTGTGGCTTATTTCATGTAGTATGGGTTTAACTCTGTTGATGTGACTTCTTCTGCAATGTCGGATGTGTCCAACAATGGTGGAAAGTAGGGTCGAAGGCAGTCCACATTGAACATTGGGTGCAGACCAAGGAATAGTGGAATACTGAGCTTGAATGAAATGTCTCATGCCACCTTTTTGATGGTATATGTCCCATATCAAAGTGAATGAAGCTTGTGGTGGGGCCTAGCGTGGCGCTCCTTTTGAAAATTTAGACAAACTTTGTCTCCCACATGGAACTTGTGTGGAACACGAAGTTGATCATGCTGTTATTTGTAATCATTAGGGGAATTTTGAGGTCTAAAATGGACCTCCTAAGAAAAATGTACAATTAAAATAAACTTTATAAGAACAAATAGGATTCAATGTGATGATGTCAACCATGGGGGATGATTCACCATTTTTGGAGTAAAAAAGTAAAAAGATTAAAAAATAATAAAATAATAAAAGTACTTTCAACTCATATTTTGAACTTATATCCCTAAGGGTTTACTCAAATTTATAGAGGGAATACTCGCTGGACGAAAAATTTTATTCCTCATCGAAGGAGTACCCATGTTGCGTACTTTTGATGGACCCTGCTACACGAAAAATGATAAATACATTAAAAAAATGTGATTGCAATCACATTTTTTATGTATTTCTCATTTTTCGTGTAGAAAAGTCCATAAAAAGTATGCAACATGGGTACTCCTTGGATGAGGAGTTAAATTTTTCATCCAAAAAGTATTCCCGCTGGAAATTTGAGTAAACCCGTAGGGAGATAAGTTCAAAATACGAGTTGAAAAAATAGTTTTTTATTTTTTCCATCCAAAATTTGCTGATGTAATCAAATCGTATTTTATTATTTCCACTATTATTTTATAATTTCCTTAGGAGGCCCATTTTAGACCTCAAAATTCCCCTAATGTAACATTAGCTTTTTCCAATATTTCATGGACCTGTTGGCGAATGTGAAAAATATGCTCAATGAATTTGTTTGCCTTGTAAGCTTTGGACTGGACATGAGCCAAATCTACCTGAGTAGCTGAAAATGGTATGGCCACATGAATGGGACATAATTGTTGGAATCCCAAGCCCACCTGAAAGGGGCTATGGCCAGTTGGTAGTGGACAGCCCGGTTATAGATTTGATGGACATAGGGGAGGCTTCCATCCCATGTATGTGGATGCTTCTAGTTGTACTCAAGCAAAATGGGTATGATTATCCTACTGATGACCTCTTTGGCCATTAGTTTGGGGGTGGAAAGTTGTCGATTTAGTGAGCTTGGTGTCTAGAATCGACTAGAGACTTGAAAAATATGTAATGAGGAATAAATTATCCTGATCTGAGATAATGGACTATGGGATCCCAAAGTGTACGCACACTCATTCAAAGAAGAGTTTATCATTGGATTCTACTGTGATATTCTTCTTGCAGGCTGCCATAATGGACATTTTAAATAATATGTCGATGGCCAAAAAAATGTGGTTGTAATATTCCTAAATTAGCTTCAGCTAATGGGAATATTAATTTTTCTCTTAAGATTTAGATGGATGAATAAATGGGCAAGGAGGCTCATAATTTGCTCATATATGAATAAAAATCCCTCATAATGTGAAAAGGGATCATGGAATAAACAGATCAAGCATGCACATGTGTGAACAAGATCTAAAATATGTGGAAAAGTTCAATTTTGACCAAGTCAACATGATTTATCCTCAAAGAGTGGATCCAAAATAAAGACAGCTCAATGTGAATGAAAATCAAGCTAGTTAGCTAAAATGAAGACACCTTGAGTGTGAAAGGAGACAAGGCATGAAGATTCGGTCAAGGATGACCCTATCAAGGTTGATCCAGTCAATATTGACTAAATCAAACTACGCTGTAAAATTATTACCCTCACTAATGAAGACATCATAATTGTGATGAAGGAATATTTGCATGGAAGCAACCCACTTGTGGGTGGGACCCTTGGTGAGGAAGCTCATCAATTATATAATGGAGGAGATGGCAAGCATATGGAAATATTGGAGATTATATTTTTATGTGGTCTGCTTATACTTCATGCATACTTGGCTATTTAGCTAAGTTGTTGCACTACTTAGTGCAAGGGTTTTCCCAGGTCGGGATTCCCTACTCTTTCTTGGAGATCTTGTCTAAGAAATCTAAGAGGATATTTCTGATCTGAATTTTCCACTACTTGGTGTTGGGCCAAGCACTTACCTTCATCAAAAATGCATTCCCTTCAGAAAACTGTGCTATTTCTTAAGGTATGCAGTGGGAGGGGTCAAAACCCCATTTTGAGGAGCTAGTTTCCCAAGAGCAAGATCAACCTTTCTTTGGGAAAGCTAGAGGAAGAATATATAGCAATTTCTTTGAATTTTCATCCATTTTTATGCAGAGCCTCATCTACACAGCATGACTCATCCATAGATCTGTAGCATCTCTTTCATGTATATCATTTTTGTCAAGAAACCCTTGTCGGGTCTTCTTGGATCTGTATAAAAGAGATTAGATCTCTGTTTTTATGCCTCATTGAGTAATATAATAAGAATATCTGATTTATTTCTCTATTTTCTAATTTTTACCTCCACTAGACTGCACAATCTCTTATGCAACAATTTATGTGTGTTGCAGTCTTGGGGTTTTGTCAATTTTAAGTTGTTCTAAGCATGGGAGGCATGTTTAACTAAGCTAAAGGAATTTTTTGCTGAAACCCTTTTTCATGCATGTCCTATATTGTCCATTATAAGGGAAAAAAAAATTATTTTTCATTATTATAAATCAATATTCAGAAAATAATGTTTTTGGGGCCAAAAATGTTGCTTTTCCCCACTTGGTGACATTGTATGAAGGCATAGTTTGTTGCTGTGATTTTTCTATGAAAGCTATGTGTTTAAATACACTACATGATTTTATTACTTTCTTCTCTTCAAATTTTAAATATCTTAAGGTATTCTTATTTTTGTAGAAAATCCCGGTTTTGGGATATTACAGTGGTATCGGAGCAACAATCTTGGCTCAGCCTGTGAGCTTCAAGAATTATTGATTCTTCTCATGGGGAGGAGGAGATTTGCAGAAGAAATCAAATCAAACCCTTGTTTCCTGGAGAAAAGAGGTTCTTAATACTTCTCTTTCCAAATCTGCAGGGTATTAGCAAGGGAATCAAAGAAATGAGGAGGGAGAAATCTGAAAATCCCTTAGCAAGATCTATACAAGAGGAAGATTCTAAATCCTCATCTTATGGATATGAGCACTCAGCCATATCATTAGATCTACCACATTCTATCAACAACTTCTTCATGAAGAGGAAGAAAGGAGATGTGCCAAAGAGAGATACTCTCGGTGATTATTTGCAGGATTATGAAGCTCAATCTAAGGAGTTCAAAGATCAATTGAAATTCCAAGGGTTTTTCCAAATGAAGGAGGAAAGGAGCACAAGGAGCAAGAAGCAGGGTGAGGGTAGATTTTTTCTATCCACTTTTGATGGATCACCTCTGTGTCCAGCTAGGGCTTGGGTGAAGGAGCTAGACACCTTTGTGCAACAACATCAAGTTTCAGAAATTGACGCCATCAAAGTAGCAGCGCTACATTTTGAGGGTAAGGCCTATGCTTGGTGGTTTCTTTAATCATTTTCCTTAAAGAATGCAAATACATCTACTTATGCAAGGTTCATTAAAATATTAGTAGAGAGGTTTGATGAAATTTCATGTGAAACATCTTCTATTGAAACCGTCAAAACATATCAAACAAAGCTTTTGCATGAGTTGGGAGGGTCTATAAATCCAACTCTGTTTCTGAAAATGATGCAGGGGAATTAGGCTCAAAACAACCTTTGTCCATAAATAAGCGTAAATGGGGGTATCATGTTTTGTTTCCCCTTGTAAATATTCTTAATTGAGTTATTTTTAGTTAATTAGAGAGGAAAATGAAACTGCCCAGATGATTAGTTGGCATAGGAAGAGACAGTATGTCTCTGTCTATCAGAGCGTTAGTCTCAGAGTTAGAGATATGAAGATTTTTGAGTGTTAGAGGAGTTGTGAGTCATCGGGAAGCTGGATCGATTGATTCCTAATTTTTATAAAAATAAACCCCTGTGGCAGATTCCATAGACCTGCACAGAGACCTGCATAGAGAGCTGCATAGGATGCATAGGACTGTAGTAGAGACAGAGTAGAGGATAAGGACCAATCAATCGAAGATCTGGCCAACTAAAAATCTTGTAAGTTAATTCACTGTGTAATGAAGATTTGTTTCAGTATTTATGTGCAATTTTTTATTTAATTCTGTGTGAAGAATTCATGTACCCCGTGAGCTAGGTGTAATTAAGACTCTGTGATTTGTCTAAAATTCTGTCTGCACGTTCAGTGATGAGAATGTGTGATAAATCCCTATGTTAAGACCCATTGGCAATGTGTAGACTCTTTGTTGAGAACCAATGTTAATGTGTTGATTTCTTTCAAGGAGCATGACCGTGTGTAACGTGGTTCCCTGTAGAATAAATTAAGATTGTAATCTTGTGTCTGACTAAAGTTACTAGTATGCCTGCACGCCTTGATGGCTTAGCGAAATTGCCAAAGTTGGGTGATATAAAATAGACCCTGTATGAGCCATTTAGTTAGACCAGTCGTTGATCACGACAAGTGACAATACCTTTGAGCAACTATAACCTTGAATTGACCTTCGATCCAAGAGAAACGAAGTGGAAGAACATTCTGTTGAAATGTGTGTAGGCAGGGTAAGTTATCATGCAGGATTCATATCTAGAGTCTGGGGTAGCCTACAAACACACACATAGCGGGAAGTGCTTAAGCGTGAACTGAAGAACTGTAGCACAATTGAGGAACGGAGCGAAGAAATGATAGCGATGAAGAACTGGCGCACAATCGTGGAAGAAAGGTTAACACAGGAAGAGTATAATTGTAAGCAGAAGGGATAGCGGAACCTAGAACATATTAACAGAACCCCGAGGAAGTGAACAGTGAACATGGTTTAGAGCTAAACCCGGCAGTTTGATCGCACCGCCTTTGTAGGGTAAGCAGTATTCCCCATTTGAACGCGATCAATGCTATAGGCTGACACGTGGCCTCAAGCAGTCTAGAGAAACCCCTCTCATCGCACATTATCGTCCGTGCAAGTAACTTGTGTGATATCCGTTGGATCATATGGAGCAATGCGACGTGCTCTCTGCTGTTGGATGTGGAAGGCCGTTAGCGTTGGGCCCATGCGTATACCTCGACTATTGTTGTCCTAACTAAGGTTCAACAAAGGTATGTGTGGTTGTTTACATTGAAAAAAGTTTATTTATATTTAGGTGGCCAAGCCTCATATGAAGTCCCGGTTATAAAGTGAATTCTATCACTAAAGGTTAGCGGGGTCCGATCGTATTATGTGATTGTTTATAGTCGAAGCGCTGCGGGGTGGTTTAAAAGGTTTGCTTTATTGTATTATTATTTCATGGTCGAATTATGTTGTGGGCTGGTAAAATCTTTTGTTAATATTTGAATACATAATAAGGGAAAGGGATTCGAGTTGTAAGGAATTGAACCTAAGGAGCAGTTGAAATATTGAATGCATTTATACACAGATTGAGTTTGAAATAACCCAAAAACGGGACTGTGGGTTTCCCCATCATCAAGTGGTATCAGACCTAGAATTTAAGTAGCTCTTTGAAAGGTTTATTTTTAAATGCACATATATTGAACAGTGAGAAATTTGATGTTTAAATCTGTTTAACAGAGTTGCAGATTTGATTAAGTATGCAAGGAAGGTTGATAACCCAGATGTGCATAATCTGGAGTTGAAGACAAAGTGTCTTGAAGATTGTAGCAGATAGATGCAGTGCAGGTGAAAGGAGAAGCAATATCATTCAGGGATATTGAGAGGTAAGATGATGAGCCTTATTTGAACTCTGGTTTGAAGGTTATTTTTTCAAAGTACAGAGTGCAAGCAATTGAGGAAGAAATCTCAGCAGATCACAAGCTTTGAGAGTAGTGATAGAAGAATCCAGCGAGGGATTCTGAGTGAAGAAAAGTGTGGCAGAACCTGAAAGATTCCCAACTGAGGTTGGATGACAGAAGAAAAGAGGTGTTCTTGAGAGAAGTTTCAGAGTGAAGCCTAGAGAGCAGAAGAAAGTGCTCAGAAGGTTCCAGAGAGAGTGAACCAGTACTCTCAAAAAGCCGGATCCGGAGGAAGGGATTGGTGAGGTAAGTTGCAGCAAGAGAGCTTGTTGTTGCAGAGGCTTAGTGCAGCTTGTGAGTGAAGAAATCCTAGAGAATAAAATGGCTATTGAGAGCCATAGAAGAGATTACAGAGATTGCAGAGGTTATGAAGGAGGCCACAGTAGAAGAGTGAGGGAATATGCCAAAGAAATTGGCATAAGGAAGAGACTAACTGATGAAGAATATTGGAAAGAGATCGTTGAGATTTGTAAGCAGTTTATTGAACTGGAGAGGATGATAAATGAAAACCATAGAGTTAGTTGGCCCATGAAGAAGAATATAAAGTGGTAGAGGCCACAAAGGAAGAAGGAGCAAAATTTTTACTGTTGCAGAGAGGGTATGGATGATTGGGCGGCGAATAGGGTGACAGTAAGGACTGAAGAAATGAGAATGCAGAAAGCAGAAGTAAGCGTCCTACATTCAGAGGAAAGATTAGACAGAGAAATTGAATTTGTAAGGAAAATGATGTAGAATATGCCTCAGAAAAGGACATCAGGAAGAAAGCTGAGAAACAATAGTAGCAGAAAGAAGACAATCACAGACTGTGAGGGCATAGCAAGTGCAAAGATTCAGATCAAGATATGGAACCCAGGAGGAATGCGAAAGAAGAACAATGCAACAGATGACCAGTTGCAGAAAAAAGTGTGGGATCCAGGCAGATCAAGATGAAGCACATGATCGGGAGATCATGAACCATTTTAACCTGGGGAGTCTGATGCAAGGGCATTAGGCTCAAAACAACCTTTTTCCATAAATAAGTGTAAAGGGGGGTATCATGTTTCGTTTCCCCTTATAAATATTCTTAATTGAGTTATTTTTAGTTAATTAGAGAGAAAAATGTAACTTCCCGGATGATTAGTGGGCATAGGAAGAGACAGTCTGTCTCTTTCTGTCAGAGCATTAGTCTCAAAGTTAGAGATATGAAGATTTTTTAGCGTTAGAGGAGATGTGAGTCATCACGGAAGCTGAATCGATTGATTCCTAATTTGTATAAAAATAAACCCCTGTGGCAGAGTCCATAGACCTACACAGAGATCTGCATAGAGAGCTACATAGGCTGCATAGGACTATAGTAGAGACAGAGTAGAGGATAAGGGCCAATTAATCGAAGATCTGGCTAGCTAAAAGGCTTGTAATTTAATTCACTGTGTAATGAAGATTTGTTTCAGTATTTATGTGCAATTTTTTATTTAATTCTGTGTGAAGAATGCATGTACCCCATGAGCTAGGTGTAATTAAGACTCTGTGATTTGTCTAAAAGTCTGTCTGCACATTCAGTGATGAGAATGTGTGATAAATCCCTATGTTAAGACCCACTGGAAATGTGTAGACTCTTTGTTGAGAACCAATGTTAATGTGTTGATTTCTTTCAAGGAGCATGACCGTGTGTAATGTGGTTCCCTGTAGAAGAAATTGAGATTGTAATCTTGTGTCTAACTAAAGTTACTAGTATGCTTGCACGCCTTGATGGCTTAACGAAATTTCCGAAGTTGGGTGCTATAAAACAGACCCTGTATGAGCCATTTAGTTAGACCGGTCGTTGATCACGACTTGTGACAATACCTTTGAGTAGCTATAACCTTGAATTGACCTTCAATCCAAGAGAAATGAAGTGGAAGAACATTCTGTTGAAATGTGTGTAGGCAGGGTAAGTTATTATGGAGGATTCATATCTAGAGTCTGGGGTAGCCTACAAACACACACATAGCGGGAAGTGCTTAAGCGTGAACTGAAGGACCATGGCACAATTGAGGAACGGAGCGAAGAAATGATAGCGATGAAGAACTGGTGCACAATCGTGGAAGAAAATTTAACACAGGAAGAGTATAATTGTAAGCGAAAGGGATAGCGGAACCTAGAACATATGAACGAAACCCCAAGGAAGTGAACAGTGAATGTGGTTTAGAGCTGAACCTGGCAGTTTTATCGCACCGCCTTTGTAGGGTAAGCAGTATTCCCCATTTGAACGTGATCAATGCTATAGGCCGACACGTGGCCTCAAGCAGTCTGGAGAAACCGCTCTCATCGTGCATTATCGTCCGTGCAAGTAACTCACGCGATATCCGTTGATCATATGGAGAAATGTGACGTGCTCTCCATCGTCAGATGTGGAAGGTCGTTAGCGATGCGCCCATGCATATACCTCGACTATTTTTGTCCTAACTAAGGTTCAACAAAGGTATGTGCGGTTGTTTACATTGAAAAATGTTTATTTATATTTAGGTGGCCAAGCCTCATATGAAGTCCCAGTTATAAAGTGAATGCTATCAGTAAAGGTTAGCGGGGTCCGATCGTATTATGTGATTGTTTATAGTCGAAGCGTTGCGGGGTGTTTTAAAAGGTTTGCTTTATTGTATTATTATTTCATGGTCGAATTATGTTGTGGGCTGGTAAAACCCTGTGTTAATATTCAAATACATAATAAGGGAATGGGATTCGATTTGTAAGGAATTGAACCTAAGGAGCGGTTGAAATATTGAATGCATTTATACACAGATTGAGTTTGAAATAACCCGAAAACGGGACTGTGGGTTTACCCGTCATCAGAAAACCACTGAAGAGGAGGTGAGCTTGTTTGATACTTTTCTAAGGGCAAGATCTCCTTTGGATGAAAGGCTTTCTTCTCAAAAGCAAGACATGAAGATTCCTTCTTCAAAAGAAGACCAAGATCTAAGGTCTCTTATTGGAGATAAGGAAACTTCAACTATTGAAGAGGAGGAAGGGAAGGCAGGATGCAGTCATGACAATGGCACCTCAAGCACCTCATGAAGAGGAGGATGGAGCACTTGCTCCAAGAAAAGAAATTCTTTCACTCTTGCAAGGAGTTCCAAAAGGTCTCACACATAGAGCTCTTGGCATAACACATGAGTAGCATGTACCATCATTGTCAAATGATGAGATCTTGAAGATAGAAGGAGGAAAAGAGGAGGAAGGGCATCACAAGATGAAGAGAACGTACCCTTCTCTATTTCAAAGCTTGAAAAAACAAATAAGGCAAAAGGACCTATGCAATAAAGGTAGGGGAAGATCTATCCACCTACATACACATCCTACTCTATGCCTTGATGCCTCTTTGCAAGGAGGCATTTCACCAGGAAGACCTCCTGATTGGAGGAAACCTAAAGTGTTCTCTCAACTATATGTAGTAGCAACATATTTGTCTAGAGAGGGAACCTTGGAAGGAGCCACTACATCATTGGGAATCATTGATGGAAGGCTAAGCAAATTTCTTAAATTGACCTTGCTATCTTCCATTCATCTATTTGCGTTGGAGGGCATAGATTTAGAAATCTTTGTTTATATGAGCATAGTATCAAAAAGCTACTCCATAGCTTTGGAGAAACAAAGGATACTCCAATATATAATGAAAAATTCTGAACATAACAAAAATATATTTTGATTTTTCTATGCAGGAGAAAAATTGTGAAAGTTTTGGAGGAAGAGAACCTTTCAAAAGGAGGGTGACTCTCCTAAACCTCAATATTGTCTTGAGCAAGATCAACTACAAGAGAGGCAGCAAAAGAAAGTTGGGAATACTCCAACATGTGACTTTGACATCAATCATGTCAAGAAGGAGAGCCATCACATGACAAATGCATCATTTCAGACTTCTACATCGGTGTCAATGTTGGGAAGCCTAGACCCTTATTGGGAGTCCCAACTCTTGATGGAATATTCCAAGGACATATTCACATGTAAGGTTCTTGATGGGAAAGCAATGAATGGGAAGTATAAGGTAGTTTATGGGATCATTTATGTTCATGATTAGATCTACTTAACTAAAGATTCCAAACTCAAGAATAAACTACTTAACACAACCTTTGAGGTCTTGCTTTCAAACCCCACTGGTTTCATTAGAATATATCATACTATATTAGATGGATTCATGTGGGAAAATATCAAAGAGGAGATGCACTCTCATATGAGTAAGTGCATGGATCATTTGCTAGTTGGGGAGGAACATAGCTCTTGGGAAGACTTATCATTACCACCTCCTTATTCATTGAGTGTGAGAAGGAGCTCATCCATGAGATACCTTGCTGATTTTAAACAAGTGTATAATAAACATTGTATTGCTAAACCTCATGATGTATTTATTATATAATTGTATTTTCTGATGGGCTTCATGAGCCACTTTGGGCCATGAACAATGGTGATGCTAGCCATTCGTTGGGAGATCTTGGAGAGGTGATGTACTCTTCATGGTGTGATTCCTTAACACCAACCATCATACACCTTCTCCAAGCATGCAAGAAGGATGCGGCAGCAAACAAGTGTTGGGGAGAATGCTTTTCATATCATATTCTATGACAGTTAGGAGGAAAACTGCGCTGGTTGCACATGAGGGACCATTGTCCTTCTCCCTTATTACATATAGTAGCTAGCATGATCTTACTTATGATCCCACATGCTGAGGATGTTCTTATATTTTTTGGGGGCATGGCTGGAGGAGAGGCACACTTGTTGGATGTGCCCTTGGGGGAAGAAAGCCCCTACATTTTCTGCACTACATGTTCTAAGGGGAGCATGGGGAACTATATGGCCACCATTGTATACCACTTGTTTCTTTATGATGTGGACCATATTTTTGGTTGGAGCACTTGGGGCATGCCTCTAATGAGAAATTGGGAGGATATTTTCTATGAATTACCAAGCTGGAAGGTGATTCATTTTATTTGGATGGTAGCATGGAGAAGGGAGACCTTCATTGATGATGAAATTCCCCATGATTGTCATCACTTCTATCTTGAAAAGGCCATGGATCAGCAAGGAGGTTTCCACATAGACCTTCCATTCTTTTATAAGGAATTCCCTTAGGGTTATTCACCAAAGGCCAACTTTCACACCTCGGAGGAGCCATTGGGAGATGGAATTTTTGCAGAAATTCTGAAGCAATGGTGGAGAATATTAGATGAAGGGGCCACAAGAGAAGGAGGGTAGATTTTACAACACCCTTGCAGTTGCTAGAGGAAAAGAAACATTTGGGAGGGGGAGACTGTAATATTCCTAAATTAGCTTCAACTAATGGGATTATTAATTTTTCTCTTAAGATTTAGATGCATGAATAAATGGGCAAGGAGGCTCATAATTTTCTCAAATATGAATAAAAATCCCTCATAATGTGAAAAGGGATCATGGAATAACCAGATCAAGCATCCACATGTGTGAACAAGATCTAAACTATGTGGAAAAGGTCAATTTTGACCAAGTCAACATGATTTATCCTCAAAGAGTGGATCCAAAATAAATACAGCTCAATGTGAATGAAAATCAAGCTAGTTAGCTAAAATGAAGACACCTTGAGTGTGAAAGGAGACAAGGCATGAAGACTCAGTCAAGGATGACCCTATCAAGGTTGATCCATTCAATCTTGACTAAATCAAACTGTGATGTAAAAGGATTACCCTCACTAATGAAGACAACGTAAATGTGATGGAGGAATCTTTGCATGGAAGCAACGCCTTAGTGGTGGGACCCTTGGTGAGGAAGCTCATCAATTATATAATGGAGGAGATGGCAAGAATATGGACATATTGGATATTATATTTTTATGTGGTCTGCTTAGACTTCCTACATACTTGGTTGTTTAGCTAATTTGATGCACTGCTTAGTGCAAGGGTTTTCCTGGGTGGGGATTCCCTACTCTTTCTTGGAGATATTGTCTAATAAATATAAGAGGAGATTTCTGATCTGAATTTTCCACTACCTAGTTTTGGGCCAAGCACTTACCTTCAGAAAAAACACATTCCCTTCAGAAAACTATGTTATTTCTAAAGGTGTGCAGTGGGAGGGGTCAAAACCCCATTTTGAGGAGCTAGTTTCCCAAGAGGAGGATCAACCTTTCTTTAGGAAAGCTAGAGGAAGCATCTACATCAATTTATTTTCATGTTCAGCCATTATTATGTAGAACCTCATCTACACAGTGTGATTCAGCCACAGATCTGCATCAGCTCTTTCATGTATATCATTTTTGTCAAGAAACCCTTGCTGGGTCTCCTTAGATCTGTATAAAGAGATTAGATCTCTATTTTTATGCCTCATTGAGTAATCTAATAAGAATATCTGATTTATTTCTCTATTTTCTAATTTTTACCTCCATTAGACTGTGCAGTCTCTTATGTAGCAATTTCCGTGTCTTGCAGTCTTGGGGTTTTGTCAATTTGAAGTTGTTCTGAGCATGGGAGGCCTGTTTAATTAGGATAAAGGCATTTGTTTCTGAAACCATTTTTCATTCATGTCTTATATTTTCCATTATAAGGGACACAACCGTTACTTTTCACTATTATAACTCAATATTCAGAAAATAATGTTTTTGGGGCCAAAACTGCTGCTTTTCCCCACTTGGTGACATTGTATGTGTTAGTGTCAGTTTTGTCATACTGCCATCAGTGATCAAATTTGCTCTTTGCATTTGCATATTAGGAGTCCCATTCCATTGTGTCATGGATTCATTCATGGTAGTGGTCTTTCATCAGTTTTCCCTCATATAAAACTTGTTGATTCTCCTCTCTATGGTCTTCAGTCATGATTCACTTTCACTCCCAATTCATACTATTAGGTCATAGGGTTGGTCTCACTAGGTTCTAAGGTCTCATCATGGTCAAATTAATGAGTCAATTGTCAATAAATATCAGTAAGGTCATGAGGAGGTCAAATAAACTCAAAGGCACAGTATCTGGAAAGATCAAAGAATTGTTCTATTGAGCTTGATGTAATTTTCACCTCAAAACCATGTTTTGAGGTGAAAACATGGTACTTTTCTTTTATTATCATCTTTTATGTAATTTTATGTCTTCATATGTAATAAGTTGCACTTCAAAAGCTGCTATCTCCACAGAGCCACCACCCTGCTATTCAAATGTGTTTTCCAGAGTATTTTCAGTATAAAATCATGTTCTAAGTATGTCCATTAGAAGGAGTCTGAAAAGAGATTTCCAACGGTATTTTATACTCCCCAGACTGACTTCTGGATTAGAAAATATGCCTAAGTGAAAAAAAGTCCCCAAAAGCCTAACCCTACCCCTTTTCTCATTTGTCCCTTAGACTTTATTTCATTAAATTTTAAATTTTTTTCATTATAATCCCCTTCCTCTGATCCAATTGCAACATTCAATCACATGGTCTCAATTGACCCACCTCCGATTGAGAAACTCTGATGTGATTGAAACCCCCAATTGTATCCAGATTGTTAATCTTCTCAGCGATCCGACGGCCCACATCCGATCGCAATCACTTGATCGCATCACAACTTCGCAGCATTCCCGCTCCTATCATTTCCTCCAATGTGATTGACTCCCGACGCGTTCCCCTGATTGCATCTCCACCGTCGATACACCCTCCCGATCGGATGGCTCACAAGCCATCGCACCATCACAATCGGCATTTTTCCCACGACACTTTACTCCTGCTCCACTCCTCTGCCAATTTGTGATTGCGATTGGCTAGGTCCCACCATAAACCCTTCCATATTTTCCCAAACAAAGTGCTTTTCCATTTGTAAAGTGCGATAGATCGATTTTAAAGATTTCTTAAGCCTTTTCGCATGTTTTAAAACTCTATGGTCTTTCCCCACCGATGCAATGAATCGCACATCACAATCGGCAGTTCCCATAAGTACTTTGCCTCCGCTCCCATTCCCGATTGCGATTGTGATTCCTCCCTTGGGTCCCACCAAGCCTTCCGCCCTTTCCAAAGAAAAGGGATTTTCCCTGTGTTAAGCTATTTTTCCATTTCACTTAAATTTTTTCTCTATCACAAAGTCTTCGCCCATTGCATTATCATTCCTCCCGATATGTTTTACCCCCGCACATTGGTTT
This sequence comes from Pinus albicaulis, assembly GCA_034641835.2. NCBI lineage: Eukaryota > Viridiplantae > Streptophyta > Pinopsida > Pinales > Pinaceae > Pinus > Pinus albicaulis. Next base: position 173,897,280 of record CM076581.1, on the reverse strand, counting down.
CCGCCGATGCAATTGATCGCTTATCGCCCATCGCAATCGGCAATTTCCGTAAGTCTAAACCCACTCCCCTTCTTGTCCCGCTTTTCGATTGCGATTTCCCCATGAGATTCCCTCTATGCACTATCACATCGCAAGTTCTCAATTTCATTTCCTCCGCTATGTGATACACCCCTTCCCATTTTTCGATTGTGAGTTGCAATTGTGATTTGCGATCGCATCATGGGCCCACCATCATTTCCTTTGCTCTTTTTCACCCAAAGAGGACTTTTCTTCATTAAATGAAAAAATTTCAATTTTATCGATTCCAAAGGGCATTTCTCGGCATAAAGGGATTTTCACAAAAATAAAAGAAATAGTCAAGGCCAAGAGCTAAATACAAACACAGAACACGACAGCAATGATAAAAAGCAGAAATGGTTCTAAATTTGTCTTTCTTCTCCTCTATTCGAGAAACTGCAAATCCTCCAGATGATCAAATGTAATGGCTCTCCTTCTTTTCAGGGGCAGATTGTTGGTTTTCTTCCTATGTTCAGATTTCGGTTTATGGGCTGGTGAAACAGCTCATTTTTCTGTGGATCTACTCCCCTCAAATTCTGTATATTTAATGTAATTCTTCATCATTGTAAAAGGGAGGGGAATAAAGTGTGGATAAGTTTGGAATCACTGAGGACGCTCTGTGCTCCATTTGTAACAGTTTGGCATGGAATTGATAAAGATATGCGGCTCTGATTTGTGGGATCCCTGTGGCATGGATTTTAGCATTGTTTTTTCCTTTGTGTTCATCTGTTAATTTTTATGTTCACCATTCATTCACTCACATTTCTGGTTGAATGCTTTCAAGATAAATAGGTAGAATCCATTGTATAATGCTCTACCTTGGGAAATTATTCAGCACTCTTTGTTTTCTTCTGTTTGACAAGGATCCATATCATATTCCCTTTTCATCTCCTCACCAGTCTTAATCATCTCATCATTATTTGAACTAAGTTGTTAAAATCCCTACCTACCTTGCCCCATGAAATACCCAGTATCTCTAATTTAATTTCCCAGATTCAAACTGCCCCATCTGCTCCATACAACCCTGAAATTTATAAAAAAAATTCCAATTATTATACCTAGCCTAAAATCAATTTACTCTTATATTTCATTGAATATTTTTCCCACAGAGAGCCCTCTCCTAACCTTGTAGGGATAGCTACAAGGTTGAGTGTGGTTTGAGGTTACCCTGATTTGCCTTCCTTTAGCCTAAGGTTCAAATTAGGTGCTAACATTTCTGGCGACTCCGCTGGGGATATTTAAAACGAAAGGACAGATCTTCCCTGATAAAGAATGAAAAAGTATCATATCTAAATGTTGATGGTGAACAAAATTTGGATACATATGAAGGCTGAATCATTCACCTAGCGACTCCATTCACTGAAAGGTCCAGAAATCAACACTTCATGGTGACTCCACTGCAGGAAGATCAGTAGCTTTAAGATTTTTTTTAAGATGGCAAGTGTTACAAGAAGATATGCTCCCATGAGCCAAGATCACATTTCAGGTTTCCCAAATAAAATGCCTAAGGTAGATTAGCAAAGGAATTTGCCGATGTTCAAAAATGTGGAAGGTAATAATGCTGCTCTTCATCTGGTGAGATTTCACATGCATGTGCGTAGATTAAAGATTGATTTTCCTGAATATTGCTTGATGAAGATATTCATGGCCACTCTGGAAAATGAAGCTTGATCTTGGTATGAAATTTTGCCACCTTCCTATATTTATTGTTTAAAGGATTTTCATACCATATTCTTTGAAAGGTATAAAGAATCTTGTCCATCTTTAATATTAGTGCAGAATTGTTGTAAACATGTTAATAGTTTCATTGAAAATCTTGAGAATTTTTATCGAGATGATGAATTCATGGACGATGAAATCACGGAAGCCCTGTATGAAAATATGTTTCATCAGCATAGAGAAAGCTTAGAAGACACTTATCAAGATGAGCAGGCTGAGGATTTTTGTACAATTGAAAATGATGGACGACAAGGTCTTATTTCAGATCTGATTGGAATAAAAGATGATATGCAAGAAAAAGAGCTTCCAACCTCAGATTGTGATAAAACCCAATTTGCTAATCCAGATCTAGATTCAAAATGTGATGATGACGAGTATGATGTTCCCGATCCCATCAAGGAGTGCTCTATTGTTAAGGACACCTCAAATGAAGAAAGCAGAGTTATAGACCTAATTTTTCTCATACCATCAAAACAAAGTCTTCAACAAAGTCTTCACAAGGAGGTAATCCATTCCCTTTATGAAAAACAAGATGAGATCTTTGTTCAAGAAAGTGAAAAAGTTTCTTTGGATGAATCTTTGGTAGATGGTAGAAATGTTAGTGTTGGATTTCAAGAACCATCTAAAGTTTTTTCTCTTATGATTGATGAATGTGATAAGAAACATGAAAATCTTGTTGTCATATCATATGAAGATGATCAACAATATATTCAAACTACAGAAGAGCAGAGCATTCAGAACTGCCATTCAAATTTTTCTTCCCATGTCTCATGCCGTGAAATGCTTTTTCAAGAAGAAATCTGCTCACTTACTTGTTCAGAATTTTTTGAAGACCAGGAACACACTCTGGTTAAGGTACATTATGAAGAGAGATTAGAATGAAGAGAAAGGGGCACCTTATTTCTCCCATATCAGCAGGAGGAAAATTTTCATGTGTTTCAGGACCCAGTGGCAAATCTATTGCAGTCAGTAGTGAAGGTAATTATTGTAGTATTCAGTGATGAAGGAGATCATGGTCAACTATGTTTTTGGTTGCCCAATTGTAAAGATTTATTATTGTCCAGAGAATTTTATTGGGAGAATCAATCAAGGAGGCATTTGATTGATTGGTTATACTGGCATTTTGATATTGCCTGATGGTACATTGACTTTCAAGAAACACAGGTTGTTATCATCAGGATTTGAAACCCTCAAGTCTATGTCATGTACTGTCGTCAAGCTTCAAATGTTAATTTTTGTCTTGGTTAGCTTTGAGTCACTTTTTGAGTTAGTTTGTCGAGTAGAGTTTCTTTCAGTATTCAGTTTGGTTTTTATCTATTGACTACGCGCCCAATGGATAAGGCTACTAGGTCTACGATGTTCTTGGCACCTCCAAGCAGCTACCATCCCCATTGGAGCCAATGTTAGTGTCATTTTTTTCATACTTCCATCAGTGATCAAATTTTCTCTTTGCATTTGCATACTAGGAGTCGCATACCATAGATTTTCGCCATTCCATTAGGTCATGGATTCATTCATGGTAGTGGTCTTTCATCAGTTTTCCCTCATATAAAACTTGTTGATTCTCCTCTCTATGGTCTTTAGTCATGATTCACTTTCACTCCCAATTCATATTATTATGTCATAGGGTTGGTCTCATTAGGTTCTAGGGTCTCATCATGGTCAAATTAATGAGTCAACTGTCAATAAATATCAGTAAGGTCATGAGGAGGTCAAATAAACTCAAAGGCACAATATCTGAAAATATCAAAGAATTTTTCTATTGAGCTTGATGTAATTTTCACCTCAAAACCATGTTTTGAGGTGAAAACATGGTACTTTTCTTTTATTATCATCTTTTATGTAATTGTATGTCTTCATATGTAATAAGTTGCACTTCATAAGCTGCTATATCCACAGAGCCACCACCCTAATGTTTAGAGCTGTTTTCCATAGTATTTTTAGTATAAAATAATGTTCTAAGTATTTCCATCAAAAGGAGCCTGGAAAGAGCTTTCCAACGGTATATTATACTCCCCAAACTGACTTCTGAATTGGAAAATATGCCTAAGTGAACAAAAGTCCCCAAAAGCCAAACCTACCCCTTTTCTCATTTGTCCTTTAGATTTTATTTCATAAAATTTTAAAGTTTTTCATTATAATGCCCTTCCTTTGATCCAATCGCAACATTCAATCGCATGGTCCTGATTGACCCACCTCCGATTGAGAAACTCCGATGCGATTCAACCCCCCGATTGTATCTGGACCGTTGATCTTCTCAGCGATCCGATGGCCCACATCCGATCGCAATCGCTTGATCACATCGCAACTTTAGAGCATTCCCTCTCCTATCATTTCCTCCGATGCGATTGACTCCCAGCGCGCTCCCCCGATTGCATCTCCACCGTCGATCCACCCTCCCGATCAGACGGCTCACAAACCATCGCACCATCGCAATCAGGATTTTTCCCATGACACTTTACTCCCGCTCCACTCCTCCGCCGATTTCCGATTGCGATTGGCTGGGTCCCACCATAAACCCTTCCACCTTTTCCAAAACAAAGTGGTTTTCCCTTTGTAAAGTGCGATAGATCAATTTTAAATATTTCTTAAGCCTTTCCTCATGTTTTAAAACTCTGCAGTCTTTCCCCGCCGATGCAATGAATTGCACATCGCAATCGGCAGTTCCCATAAGTACTTTTCCTCTGCTCCCATTCCCGATTGCAATTGCGATTCCTCCCTTGGGTCCCACCAAGCCTTCTGCCCTTTCCAAAGAAAAGGGCTTTTCCCTGTATTAACCCATTTTTCCATTTCACTTAAACTTTTTCTCTATCGCAAAGTCTTTGCCCATTGCATTATCATTCCTCCCGATATGTTTTACCCCCACGCATTGGTTTCTGCTGATGCGATTGATCGCTTATCGCCCATCGCAATCGGTGATTTCCATAAGTCTAAGCCCGCTCCCCTTATTGTCCCAATTTACGATTGCGATTTCCCATGAGACTCCCTCTATACACTATCGCATCGCACGTTCTCAATCACATTTCCTCCGCTATGTGATACACCCCTTCCCCTCTTCCAATTGCGAGTTTTGATTGCGATTTGCGATCACATCATGGGCCCACCATCCTTTCCTTTTCTCTTTTTCACCCAAAGGGGAATTTTCTTCATTAAATGAAAAAATTTCAGTTTTATCGGTTCCAAAGGGCATTTCTCAGCATGAAGGGATTTTCAACAAAAGAAAAGAAATAGTCAAGGCCAAGAGCTAAATACAAACACAGAACACGACAGATAAAAAGGAGAAATGGTTCTAAATTTGTCTTTCTTCTCCTCTATTCGAGCCACTGCAAATCCTCCAGAAGATCAAATGTATTGGTTCTCCTTCTTTTCAGGGGAAGATTGTTGGTTTTCTTCCTATGTTCAGATTTCAGTTTATGGGCTAGTGAAACAGCTCCTTTTTCTGTGGATCTACTCCCCTCAAATTGTGTATATTTAATGTAATTCTTCATCATTGTAAAAGGGAGGGGAATAAAGGGTGGAATAAGTTGGGAATCACTGAGGAAGCTCTGCGCTCCATTTATAACAGTTTGGCAAGGAATTAATAAAGATATGCAGCTCTGATTTGTGGGATCCCTGTGGTATGGATTTTAGCATTGTTTTTTCCTTTGTGTTCACCTGTTAATTGTTATGTTCACCATTCATTCACTCACATTTCTGTTTGAATGCTTTCAACATAAATAGGTAGAATCCATTGTATAATGCTATGCCTTGGGAAATTATTCAACACTCTATGTTTTCTGCTGTTTGAAAAGGATCCATCTCCTATGCCCTTTTCAGCTCCTCACCAGTCTTAATCATCTCATCATTATTTGAAATAAGTTGTTAAAATCCCTGCCTACCTTGCCCCATGAAATACCCTATATCTCTGATTTAATTCCCCAGATTCAAATTGCCCCATCTGCTCCATACAACCCTGAAATTTATAAAAACATTTCCAATTATTATACCTAGCCTAAAATCAGTTTACTCTTATATTTCATTGAATATTTTTCCTGGAGAGAGCCCTCTCCTGACCTTGTAGGGCTAGCTACAAGGTTGAGCGTGGTTTGAGGTTACCCTGAGTTTCCTTCCTTCAACCTAAGGTTCAAATTAGGTGCTAACAGTATGAAGGCATAGTTTGTTGCTGTGATTTTTCTATGAAAGTTATGTGTTTAAATACACTACATGAGTTGATTACTTTCTTCTCTCCAAGTCCTGACATGTAATCCATGGAGATGGATTCCCAAGGTCGACTTGAGGTAGGCACTGGAGTATATAGGCCTTTATTCTTGATGGTTGATTTCGAAATGGCACAAGAAGTGCAGGATCTGATGTACTTCCCAACATTATGTCAAAGGTTCAGCCAATAGAAATAATTCTCTAGTACTACCACTATTTTCTCGACCCCGAAATGTCCAGTGACCCGGTTGTAGTGTGATTCCCAAATCATTTTAGCATGCTCGCTTGAAGGAACACAAAGGTGCCGCAGGTGGCATAATATTGCATCCTGGTGGTGAAAATTTGGAACTTACTTACCCTATAGGATCGTCTGGTATGTGTTGTCGAATTCTGGATCACTTTTGTAGAGATGCGGCCACCCCAAATTCTCGTGCCCACAAGAGTCGTGAACAGTACTTAGCACCACGATTAGAGCTCGGTTGAGGAAATATCCAATGTTATTGGTTTTTAAATTCCTGTACTTGATGTTTAAATGGAACTATTGCAGGTATGTGGACCATTTATGATGGAGATCATTCTGCAACTTCCCTTATGTTTGTATGAACTATATGGTTCGGTGATCTGTGTGGATGATCGTTTCCTTCCCCAAAATGTAATGCTTCCATTATTAACGGGCCTACACAATGTAGTACATTTCTTTGTGATATGTGGGATACTTTTGGACTTGTCTTTAAGTATCTCATTGTGATATTCCACTGGATGCCCCTGTTGATTAAGGACAACCCCAATAGCATAGTCGGAGGCATTTTATTCGATCTCAAATGGTTGCTACAAGTCTGGTAATGTGAGCACTTTTGAATGCCTTTTGTTGAGATTCAGACAAAAATAATTTTTCTTTCGCTCCTCCTGTTGTGACTTGACTCAAAGGCCAAGTGATATGAGAGAACCCCAATAAAAACTTGCAGTAGAAATTGGAAAGACCCAGAAATTTGTGGAGCTCTATTAGAGTGGTTGTGGTTGGTCAATCCTAAATGACCGAGATCTTGACTAGGTCCACATGAACCCCTCTCTCATCACTAATATATCCCAGATATTAAAATGGGGTCATGCCAAAAGTTCATTTCTCCAATTTTTCACACAACTTGTGTTGTCCCATTGTTTGGAAGACATGTCGAATGTTGTAGAGGTATTCTTCCCAACTCTGGCTAAGGATCAACATGTCATCAAAATAAACCACTGTGAATGAGTTGGTGAATGGTCACAATATTTTTTTCCATCAGCCTCATTAAGGTTGCAGGAGCATTCGTTAACCTAAAAGGCATGACAATCCATTCAAAAATTCCCTCCTTGGCTTTGAAGGCAGTCTTCCACACATCCGAGGATTCGATTGGTACTTGGTGATACCCATACATCAAGTCAATCTTGCTGAAAAATTTGGCACCTTTGAGTTGGTCTAGAAGGTCATTAATCTGATCAATCAGATACCTATTCTGGACAGTGATCTTGTTCAGTGCCCGATAATCAATACAAAGTATCCAAGTCCCATCCTTCTTCTGCACAAACATGATTGGGCTCCCACAGGGTGATGAACTTGGTCAAATGTGGCCTTTCTATAGTAGCTCTCATTAGGGGAATTTTGAGGTCTAAAATTGGCGTCCTAGGGATATTATAAAATAATAGTGGAAATAATAAAATAATATTAAATTGCATCATCAAATTTTAGAGGGAAGAAAGAAAAACTACTTTTTCAACACGTATTTTCAACTTATCTCACTATGGGTTTACTCAAATTTTGGGTGGGAACACTCGTTGGATGTTGAATTTCATTTCTCATCCAAGGATTACCCATCTTGCATACTTTCGATGGACCCTGCTACATGAAAAAATGTGATTGCAATCACATTTTTTCATGTATTTCTCATTTTTCGTATAGCAGGATCCATCGAAAGTATGAAACATGGGTACTCCTTAGATGAGGAATTAAACTTTGCATCCAAAGAGTAATCCAACTCAAAATTTGAGTAAAACTTGAGGGAGATAAGTTGAACAAGTATTTTTTGGGCTCTGCATCAATAATATGCTTCCCTTTGTCATTCCCCTTTTTAGGTTTTGACTCAGAGTCGAAACATGCATCTAATTCGGAAGCCTCCATCTTGGCCACCAATGACTGCTTGGCCTGACACTCACTTATGTTGTGATTGGAGCTCTTATGCAGCTCACACCATTTTCTCGTGTCCTTCTTTGTCTTTGCAGTTTTGTTCTTTGTTGCAGCTTTGGTAGGTTATCCTGGGATGCCTTGCCTTGGCTTTGTCCTTTTTTTCTGCGTTTTGGGAATGCTTTTCCCTTGATTCTGATTTGCTAATCCAAATTCTCACTTATTCTTATTCAATCTCTACTCAATCTTGGTAGCATACCAATATGCAGCACCAATCGAGGAGATGTCCAGGAACTCCATTTCCTCCTTATTGCATCTATGCAGACAATTTTGGTACTTCAACACCAAATGTTTCTTTGAATCTTTGATACCCAACTTTGTGTGCAAGGAATGGAATAGATTTTTCAACTCATGCACATCTTGATCCCTTTATTGTCACAGGGTAGTCCATTGTATGTAATTTTCTTCATAGCTCCCCACAGGATAATATTGTTCCTTGATGGCGTCTTGAAAATAATTCCAAGTGGGTGCGGCTCATAATAGGGAGGTTTCGCTCTCATCCTTTTTCTCATAGTAGGTTTCCCACCAGTCTTTGACATGGGGGGCAGCTTTGAGGAGTGAAAATTAGTCTTTTCTCAATTGGAAAAGTCATGAAATGAGAAATGTCCTTCTAATAGATTCATTCATATATCTACGATGTATTCATCTATTTGGCCCTCAAATATGGGAATGCCAAATTTTACTTGTACCTTAAAAGGATTGACACCTCCAGAGTGGTTGTTGGATAAAGATGTTTCGTCGGTGGGTAGCCGTTGAAGGATCTGGGAAAATTTATCCATCATTACGTTCATTTTTTTTCTCAAGGTCTTATTTGAGCAATATTTTGATAGGATCTCCTTCTCCCTCATATTTCTTTTCTTTCTCCATGGGAGGCCGTCGAAGTTTGCGAGGTAGATCTTGCAAAGGTTCAACCAAATCGAGCCCTAGCTCCTTATACCTTGGCCTCGTTGGGGACATGCAAATAAAATTTGAGAAAGAGTAGACTTCTCTGATACCAATGATCTATACTTATGCAGGAATGCAATAAAATACAAAAATAAGCATAAACATAGAGATGCAGTAGAAATAACAATTCATTTCATTAATATCAAATACTGAAAATTTCTTACAGACAGAATGGAAAATAAACTAGCTCGAGCGATGGTAGCTTATCTCTTAGAAGAGATGTGGTGGCTACATGCTACTGAACTATGTTAAAATTAGGCTTGAAGGCATATTTATTATTTTGAAACAATGGAAAACCCTAAACATCCAAAAACCTAACCCTAGGAGATAAAGCACAAAAACTATGGGCCTCGTTTTGGTAAATTGGTACATCAACTTCCTGGGGATGTAACTTTGGCATACTATCTATTTTTGACATGCACATTGCCTCGTTATAAATATCTATCCGAGGAAAAAAAAATTCGAGTGACCAACATTGGTCGAAGACCTAGTTCTGTCCCGATTTTCCCAAAAAAAAATGTGGTTTAGGGCCTCAAAACGGCTTCAAAAGTTCAGGATCCAAAAAACTGCCAAAAATAGTAAATTGTGCTACAATTAAGAAAACTAAAAAGTTGAAAGAAACAATGGTGGGTGGCCACCAATATCCACCTGGATCACCATATTGGGGTGACCTCCTATTGAGAGAAAATGAATAGCATGATCTATGGTTGGGTGGAATGTCGAAGGTCTTTAGCCAATTGGGCACAAACTAAAAGATAAATATTTATCATCTTTATTCATTTTCACTACAATTTTATAGTGAAATGAATCTGAATATTAAATTAAAGAATATAATCATGCTAGAACTTGTTTATATATATATATTTTTGCATCAAAGAATGAATTTAGTTATGCACTTTATTGTTTGGGACTTTTCTAGAAAAAATGATAAATTTTTGGTAATAGCTACCAGTGATATGGACACAAAATTGGGCCTTAGTTGGCGATTGGTATAAGCCAAGAATGGAATACATAGCATTATACCCTTATCAATGTTCTTGAGTACATTGTAAAAATACCTTGGACTACAAAAAACTCATTTGAAATGCAAGAGAGGCACAAATGTTTGTCTACAACCACCATGCTTCACTCGTAATCTGTAGGATGCAATCAAGGAAATAACTTTTAAAACCTATGGAAAAATTATATTCCACTTTCTTCGTTCTTCTTTAATAAATGATTGGTGTGCATGCATCCTTAAAAGCCGTTTTCACTACTCGAGAGTTGTATGGATGGTATGAATCTAAATTAGATCAAATGAAGAAGATAAGAGAATATTTCTTGATTAATATTGGTAGTTTGTGTGTAGATATTTTGTCTCTTTCACAACTCCAATTGTGGATTCAATTAGGTATTTTTATTGTTATTCACCTATCCTTGGGGAAATATATGAATGTATGGGTAACATGGTGGGAAATTCAAGGCACATAATTCATGAGAGAAACCCATCGGTGATTTTTTCCATAAGATTCACAATATAATAGACAATATATGGATCAATCTCAATACCTCTCTTCAGAAGATTGCATATGAATTTAATCCAAATTGGTATATGGATGGACAAAATAGAGTTTTACCCATTAATTGTCATAGGGAAAAACATGGGTTCCTTTATGCCATAAGAAATATGTATACTCCTAATAAAGAGATTATGATGTGGGTGCATTTTATTGATTTTTGATAACTTAAGTTCTTACACATCCTATAATATCCTAAATTTTCCATCAGTTAATTGGACTATTAGAGTTCTTACTTTTCTTAATTAATTAAGTAAATAAAAGGGTGGAAGGACCCATAAACCCCATAGATGAATACAATCCACTTTTGTTGTGTGAATGTAAGTTAGTTAGATCATAGATCAGCATTATGGAGTAGTGGAGCATCTTATCAATGAAGGAAGAGTGGAGATCATGGAGAATTAATGTGGAATATGATGGAGATAGTAGAGGAATAAAAGTAAGATCATAGAGCAATAATGATGAAGAGGTGAAGGAAGTGGTGCATTAAATGCACACATGATAGAGAGAGTGGAGAGTAAACACAGATATGATGGAGATCATGAGGAGACAACGCAGTATTCATGGAGGCTAGTGGCCACAGGTGCAGTGCAATAATGAGTGGGACAAGGCTAGGGGAGGCTCACAAAGAATAAAAGGAAGGTGAGGGTAGCCATAGAATTCATTCTGGATTTAGATCTTGTATTTCCATTTGACATTTCTTTACGTGCTTCAGCTGTTTAGCTAAGTCTGCAGTGCTGTTTAGCACACGAGTGTTTCCGAGCAGGAATCCCACACTTATCCACTAGGGACTTCGAGTTCCTACTCTAGAGAGGTTTCTTTGAGAATTCATTCATCATCTGGCATTGGTGCCACATTCATCCCCTCTATTTATCACATACATATTTAGGAATTATGCATTCCTGCTTGAAGATTTGAGAGGAGGAAGGTAGTTTCTAGCATTTCAGCTAGGAAACCTATGGAGGGATAAATCCTTCAACTTGTGCTTCCATTTCAGTCTTCCAGGAGCAACATTGTGACATATGACATCAAGCCATCATTCTACACCTCCATGTAGCAGCAGTTCCTCTAGGAATTGCGTATTCCAGCAGTTTAGATCTTGTGGAGGAAGGAAGTTCCAAGTATTTCAACTTGGAATCCTATGAGGGATCATCCCCTCACTTTGGTGAGATTATTTCCATCAGCTGTGAGATTTATTCCATCATCTACAAATAGGTTATATCTTCAACCCTCTTGACAATGCAGTCCATTCTAATAGTTGCGTATTCAATAGCTGCAACTTGAGAAGAGGAAGGAGAAGCCAGATCTCAAGCTTCTAGCTTGGAGATCAAGAGAATGGATCATCCCTTCATGTAGTGATTTGATTTTGTATGATTGCAGCCCTTTTATATTTCATTTCATTCCACAGATTTTCATACCCAACAGTTATGTATTGCAAGCCATAGGAGGGTGATTTTCCAAGGTGATCCAATCTGGAAATCCTTCCTGGGTTATTCTAGGTTTTCATCATAGAGCCTGGATTTGAAATATCGGAAGTATTTGAGCTCTGGAGTAGCCTGATGTACTCATCCCTTTTCAGTAAGCAGTTATATTTCCAGTAGGGATAATGCAGTATGTCATCTAGTAGACCAAAAGTTATGTAGTGCTTTCAGTGAGAGGACTTGAGGGTCACTCTAGCCATCTCTGTTGACTTGAGTGTGACTATTTTTTAGCACTATTTTACTTTGTATTCCACCTCCTGCTTAATAAAATGACTCATCTATCCTATCTATTTTTATGGCGTATTTATTCTATTTCCATATTGTTGCAGTTTCCAGCTATTTTGTTTTGTATTACTGTCTTTTCCTATTTTTTGATATTATAGTGGTATCAGAGCATGATATTTGGCTCATCTTATGGGCCCCTACATTTCATGACATCAGAAGAAGAAGTAGAAATTAAAAATCTACAATGGTGAAGGGATTTATTTTTGCCACACTTCTCTTTATATCTATGCAGGATATTTCGAAGGAGGTAAAATAAATGATAAGGGAGAGGACAAAAGAAACCTCAAGAAGGTTTCATAATGAGGAAGGTCCAAGCACTTCCTATTAGTAGAAGAAACTGGCAATGTAGAGAGCTCCACAACACTCTACTATGCCCACTTTCTTTGCAGAAGGAGATGAAGGGCATGGATATGGATGATACTTAGAGCATGAGACTCTAAGTGATTATCTTGCATTGTAAAAATATCAATAAAGAGCATTCAAAGAGAATCTGACTCTCCAATAGTTTTACCAGATAAAAGAAAACTAGAGACCCTGCAGCAGCAATAGAAGAAGAAGGCATACACAAAATAGATTCTTCTTGCATAAATTTTATGGGTCATTCATAAGCACAACAAAATCTTTGATGAAGGAGTTAGACTCATTTTCCCTGCTACACCCAGTAGTGGAAAGAGAGGTTGTTGAGATTGCAACGCTGCACATTGAGGGTGAAGCTAAGGATTTGTGGTTCAGCCATATGAAACGTGCATGAGTGACTGTTTATGTAGGCTTCACTCAAAGGTTGGTAAAGAAGTTTGATAGAAGAGAAACGAAGGTAATTACCATTGAGACATTTTCTGACATTGATGAGGGAGAACGAGGAGAAAAAGGGAGATGTTAGCACCATCACTCCTGAAAAGGAGCAACTACCACCACCACTAGCTGCAGAAGTACTTGCATCAGTAGAAGGAGAACTTGCATCTTTGCAAGATGATCCTGAGCCCTTGAAATTGAGAGTCCCATGCATGATACAAGAAGTGCATGAGGAGGAGGGAGAAGATACCAGCATTGGTGCAGCAACAGAGGAGCAACCATCACCATCACTAGTAGTTGGAGAAGCCATTGCACTAGCTCGAGGAACTCTTGTGGCTTTGCAAGATGTTCCCAAGTATCAGTTGATCCAAGTTTTGAAAACATTTCCATCCCATATTATTTTAGCACCTCAACTTGAGATTTGTGGGGTCATGCCATCAAGGGAACTACATCACTGAGAGTTATAGCACCTTGCTGACTTGGAGCAGGACACTATCACTACACACAGGACCCTTATCTTGTTCAAGGAGGAGATGTATTTCCATCCCAGTTTTTCATTGTTGAGCTGCAAACAACACTTTGTATTGGAGTGTGGAGTTTCGAAGGATAGGATGAGCATAGTCCTAATCAGTACAATGAAAGGCTATTAGTTCAACATTTTGTCTGGAAAGGAGACAACAGATGCACCATCATGGAGATCAACAGTGCTGTCACTGAGGAACAATGATGATTTGGGTGCCCTATTATTCTTGGAGAATTCTAATGATCACTTCACTCATGAAGCATTGGAGGGACATATAGTACATGGTAGACATCTTGTGGTGAATAAAAATTTCCATTATCGGGATGGAGCCTTCTTGATGATCACCTCACAGGTCAAAGAGAAGATTCTACCTATAGCATATTTAGAACCTCATAGGTTCTATAGGGCCATCGATGGGAGGATCTCAGGGAGAGACCTCAAGGATGTTGCACTTCGACATATCATGGAGTGCAAAGATTGTCATCAGATTGAGGAGGATTGTATTCTCCATTGGGTGGATTCCAAGCTGGAGCATGATAGGATTCATCACCCATAGTTGGATGGATGGGTGAGGATGATGAGCAAGTGGTTGAAAGCATACTTATAGATTTATGAAATAGGGCAGCAAGAAGCATGGATGCACTGGTTGCTTTTGGGTGAGTATGGTTACTACCCAACATTTCACATTTGTATGATCCATGCCTTGCATAGTACCGGTGTGATGCAACAACAATAGGCATGGTTTTTTTGGATATTGTTGAGAGAGTTTGGCCATCACATGAAATATCCTATGTCAATGGGTGAATTATTATTTGGGAAATTTCATGGCACTCACATGATGTGGAAACAGGAGGCCTTACTGTGTTGGCTTATGTTAGGAGAGTATGGCCATAATACTTGGTATGATGATGAGGTGGTGTGGCAGCAAGAGGCATTTCTCGGGTGGCTTCTCTTGAGAGAATATGGTTACCATACTTGGTATGATGATGGTGTGATATGTCAGCAAGAGGCATTGTTGTGGTGGTTTCTTTTGGGAGTGTATGGTTCGACAATTCACATGTCAACCCATATGTCTCTACTTCCTGTTTTGCACAGTGTTGAGATTATGCTTGGAGCAAGTCAGGCCAATAGGGCCAAGGATGGGAGCACGGAGAGATACAATATACTCCATGTAGCATGATTTGGAGAGGGATTTTATGAGTTGGGACTTTCCACTTCATGAAGGAACCACTTCACTTCATATGTCTCACGCATAGAGGAGGCTCCTGGACACCAGATGGTTGCCACTTGGGGATTCATTGATGAGGAGAGGCATATAGATACACATTTGGAGGCCATTATACACATTCTAGAGAGGTAGCTATGGATCTGGGCACTCATAACACATTATAGAAGATGGCGGTACCTTCCATATGAGGATGGAATTTGGAAGGAGATGCATTGCTGCAGCATCTACTTTTGTAGTTGCTTGAGAACAAGCAACATTTTGGCGGGGAGGACTGTAATATTCCACATTTTCCATTAGTTAATTGGAATATATAGTTCTTACTTTTCTTAATTAATTAAGTAAATAAAAGGGTGGAGGGACCCATAAACCCCGTAGATGAATAAAATCCACTTTTTTTGTGTGAATGTGGGTTAGTTAGATAGTAGATCAGCATTATGGAGTAGTGGAGCAGCTTATACATGAAGGAAGAGTGGAGATCATGCAGCATTAATGAGGAATATGATGGAGATAGTGGAGGAATAAAAGTGAGATCATAGAGAAATAATGATGAAGTGGTGGAGAAAGTGGTGCATTAAATGCACACATGATGGAGAGAGCGGAGAGTAAATGCAGAGATGATGGAGATCATGGGGAGACATGGAAGTCTTCATGGAGGCTAGTGGCCACATGTGAAGCACATTAATGAGGTGGGCCAAGGCTAGGGGAGGCTCACAAAGCATAAAATGAAGGTGAGGGCAGCCATATAATTCATTCTAGATTTAGATCTTGTATTTTCATTTGACATTTATTTGCATGCTTCAGCTGTTTAGCTAAGTCTGTAGTGTTTTTTAGCACACGGGTGTTCCCGAGCGGGAATCCCACCCTTATCCATGAGGGACTTCAAGTGCCTACTCTGGAAAGGTTTCTTTGAGCATCCATTCATCATCCGACATTGGTTCCACATTCAGCCCCTCTCTTTAGCACATACAGATTCAGGAATTACGCATTTTTTCTTGAGGTTTTGAGAGGAGGAGGGTAGTTTATATAATTTCAGCTAGGAAATATGTGGAGGGATCAATCCTTCACCTTGTGCTTCTATTTTAGTCTTCTAAGAGCAGCATTGTGACATCCTACATTAGGCCATCATTCTACAACTCATGCAGCAGGAGTTCCTCCATGTATTGTGTAGTCCAGTAGTGTAGATATAGTGGAGGAAGGATCATCCCCTCACTTTGGTGAGATTATTTCCATAAACTGTCATTTTTTTTCCATCACCTAGCAGTAGGCTATAACTTCAGCCCTCTTGAGAGCATAGCCCATTCCAGCAGTTGTGTATTCAGTAGTTGCAACTTGGGTGGAGGAAGGAGGAGCTAGATCTCAAGCTTCTAGCCTGGAGATCAAGAGAAGGGATCCATCCTTCATGCAGTGACCTGATTGTGTATGATTTCATCCCTTTTATCTTTCATTTCATGCCACAGATCTGCATACCTGGCAATTATGTATTGCAAGCCCTAGGAGGGTGATTTTCCAAGGTGATCCAATATGCAAATCCTTTCTGGGTTATTATGGGTTTTGATCATAGAGCCCAGTTCCGAAATCTGGGAATTATCTGAGCTCCAGAGAAACTTGATCTATGCATCCCTTTTCAGCGATAAGTTATATTTCTAGCATTTCTAACAGGGATAGCGCAGTATGGTGTCCAGCAGATCAGCAATTACGCAGTGCTTTCAGTGAGAGGACTTGAGGGTCACTCTAGCCATCTCTGTCGGCTTGAGTGTGACTATTTTTTAGCATTGTTGTAATTTGTATTCCACCTCCTGTTTAATAAAATCACTCATTTATTCTATCTATTTTTATGGTGTATTTAGTCTATTTCCATATTTTTTTAGTTTACAGCTATTGTGTTTTGTATTACTGTCTTTTCCTATTTTGGGATATTACAGTGGTATCAGAGCATGATATTTGGCTCACCTTGTGGGCACTACATGTCATTAAATGAGAAGAAGAAGTAGAAAGTAGAGATCTACAATGGTCGAGGGATTTTTTTTTTCAACACTTCTCTTTAGAGATATGAATTATCTCTCCAAGGAGAAAGAAATGAGAAAGGAGAGGCAAAAATAAACCTCAAGAATGTTTCAGAATGAGGAATTTCCAAGCAACTCCTATCAGGAGAAGAAACTGGCAATGCAGAGAGCTCTACAACAATCTACTTTGTCCACTTTCTTTGCAGAAGGAGATGAAGGGAATGGATATAAAGGATACTTAGAGCATGAGACTTTGAGTGATTATCGTGCAGAGTACAAATATCAATCAAGATCATTCAAAGAGAATCAGACTCTCCAACATTTTTTCCAGATAAAAGAGGACCGGAGACCCCGCAACAGCAATAGAAGAAGAAGACACACACATAATAGATTATTCTTGCCTACATTTGATGGGTAATCCACAAGCATAGAAAAATCTTGGATGAAGGTGTTAGATGCATTTTTCCTGCTGCACTTGGTAGCGGAAAGAGAGGTTGTTCATATTGCAGTGTTGCACCTTGAGGGTGAAGCTAAGGATTGGTGGTTCAGCCATATGAAACATGAAAGAGTGAATGCTTATGTATAATTCACTCAAAGTTTGGTAAATAAGTTTTATAGAATAAAACTGGAGGTAATTCCCATTGAGAAATTTTCCTACATTGATGAGGGAGCACATGAGGAGCAAAAGGGAGATGTCATCACTATCACTCCGGAAAAGGAGAAACTACCACCACCACCAGCTGCAAAAGTACTTGCATTAGTAGAAGGAACACTTTCATCTTTGCAAGATGATCTTGATCCCTTGAAATTGAGAGTCCCATTCATGATTCGGGAGGTGTGTGAGGAGGAGGGACCAGATACCAGCGCTAGTGCAGTAGCACAGGAGAAGCCATCACTATCACCAGCAGTTAGAGAAGCCACTGCACCGGTTGGAGGAAATCTTGTGGCTTTACAAGATGTTCCCAAGTATCAGCTAATCCAAGGTTTGCAAAAATTGCCATCCCATATTATTTCAGCACCTAAGTTTGAGATTAGTGGGGTGATTCCATCAGGGAAATTGCATGACCAAGGGTTAGAGAACCTTGCTAATTTGGAGAAACACACTATCATTTCCTAAAGGACCCTTGACTTATTCAAGGAGAAGATGTATAGCCCCAATTTTTCATTGTTCAGTTGCACACAACACTTTGTGTTGGAGTGTGGAGTTTCGGAGGATAGGTTGAGCATAGTAATAATCAGTACAATGCAGGACTATGAGTTCAACATTTTGTCTGGACATGAGACAACATATGCAACATCATGGAGATCAGCAGCGCTATCACTGAGGAGCAGTGATGATTTGGGGGCCCATTTATTCTTGGAGAATTTCGATGACTGCTTCACTCATGAAGCATTGGAGGGATAGATAGTAGATGGTAGACATCTTGTGATGGATATAATTTTCCATTATCGGGATGGAGCCTTCTTGATGATCACCTCAAAACTCAAAGAGAAGCTTCTTCCTATACTTTATTCAGAACCTCATAGGTTCTATCGGGCCATCGATGGGAGGATCTCATTGAGAGACCTCAAGGAGGTTTCACTTCAACATATCATGGAATGCAAAGATTGTCATCAAATTAAGGAAGATGGTACTCTCCATTGGGTGGATACCAAGCTGCAGCATGATAGGATTCATCACCCACAATTGGATGGATGGGTGAGGATGATGAGCAAGTGGTTCAAAGGCTACTTGTAGATTTATGACACGGGGCAACAAGAATCATGGTTGCACTAGTAGTATGGTTACTACCCAACATTTCACATTTGTATTATCCATGCCTTGCATAGTATCGGTGCGATGGAGCAGCAGGAGTCATGGTTGCGCTGGATACTATTGAGAGATTTTGGCCATCACATGACATATCCTATGTCAATGGGTGAATTATTGTCTGGGACATTGCATGGCACTCATATGATGTGGCAACAGGAGGCCTTCCTGTGTTGGCTTATGTTAGGAGAGTATGGCCATCATACTTGGTATGATGATGAGTTGGTGTGGCAACAAGAAGCATTGCTACGTTGGCATCTCTTGAGAGAATATGGCTACCATACTTGGTATGATTATGGTGTGATATGGCAGCAAGAGGCATTTTTGCGGTGGTTGCTTTTGGGAGAGTATGGTTCGACATTTCACATGTCAACCCATATGTCTCTACTTCCTAGTTTGCATAGTGTTGAGATGATGCTTGGAGCAAGTCGGGCCAACATGGGCAAGGATGGGTGTTGGGTGTGGAGCCTGATTATCTTGTTTACTTTGTATCATAGCATTGGACCCCTGTACCTTAAAAGGGGTGGCAACGCCGCCCGTAATTAATCATTGTTGTGGGGGGTCCAGGGGGGGGCTGCAGCGCTTTTCAGAGCCCCCCCCTAGCTGGGGGTTTCGGGGGCAGTGCCCCCGAAGCTAAAAATAGATGTAAAATTTCCTTGTAAAAGTATAGTAATTTCTAGTCAATCTGGGTCGTTCATAGGCGGATGATCTGACGGTAGAAGTTATGTTTAGTTTAGGGTTTTTTGCCCTAGAAGGCAACCCTCTTGTATATATGAGGGTATTGTATTGCAGCTGTGTATTACGTGTGTATTCTCAGAGTGAGAAACAAATAGGGAGACTGTGATAGAGAACATACAATATTACAGTGGATTTGCTGTAGGTTTTGTCTCTTCAATTTTTACTAGATAATAGAAAGGAAGGACTGGCTGTTCAGGGTGGACGTAGCCGAAACTGGGTGAACCACGTATATATGTGTCTCTCTGGTTTTATGTGTTTTGTGTGTTTGTATTTTTCGCATATTTTATGTGTTGCATTTCTCCATAATATATAATTTTCTAACAACTAGTATCAGAGCCGAAGGTCTATTTGACTGATAAAATCACAGGAAAGAAGGGTTCTTGGTTCGGGTGGGAGAAATGGCAGAAGATGGTAAATTTAGGGTCGAGAAATTTAACGGCCAAAAATTCCCGTTGTGGAAGATGCAGATGGAATATTATCTGTATCAGAAATATTTGTACCTAACATTGAGAGGAAAAACAAAGAAGTCGTCGTCCATGACAGACACAGAATGGAAAATTCTCGATATAAAGGCACTTGGAATAGTACGGTTGTGCCTTGTGGCGTCAGTCGCCTTCAATATTTTGAAGGAAACAAAAACAGAGGGTTTGATGCAAACGTTGGCAAAACTATATGAAAAACCCTTAGCCTCAAACAAGGTATTTCTTATGAAATGATTATTTAATATGAAGATGTCGGAAGGTGGATCTGTTGCAGACCATTTAAATGATTTTAATACAGTTACCAGTCAGTTAAGTTCTGTAGGGGTAAACTTTGATGATGAATATAGGGCTCTTTTATTTCTGTGCTCATTTCCAGAGAGCTGGAATGGTTTAGTTATGGCCATTAGTAACTCTATCTCTGGATCTAGTACTTTAAAGTTTGATGATTTTTTCATTGCTATCCTTAGCGAGGAAATGCGACAGAAAAGCTCTAGTGAGACATCGGGTAATGCTTTGAGTGCAGAGTCTAGGGGAAGAAGAATGGAAAGAGGAAAGAGCGTAGGTTATCGCAGTAAATCAGGGAAAGGCAGATCCAAGTCCAGATTAGGGATAGTGTGCTGGAAATGTGGAAAGAGAGGACACCTAAAGAAATATTGTAGATCTTGGAAGGGAAAAGAAGGAGATGCACAACAAGAAAACAATCATGAAGCAAATGTGACAGGTGATGTGTTACAAGATGCTTTGATTCTTTCTTTCGAAAATGTTACTGATTCTTGGGTTGTAGATTCGGGGGCTTCATTCCATGCCACACCTGATAAGAAATATTTTCATGACTATGTTCAAGGAGATTTTGGACAAGTTCGTTTGGGTGATGATAAACCCTGTAAAATTGTTGGAATGGGTAAATTTCTTGTAAAACAACAGAATGGAAACCAATGGCTACTAAAGGAGGTAAGGCATGTTCTAGATCTGAAGAAAAATCTGATTTCAACAGGGCAGTTAGGCGGTGAAGGTTGTGTGACAACTTTCACGGATAAAACTTGGAAGGTCACCAAAGGAGCCCTGGTAATAGCAAAAGGCGAAAAGGTTGGTACATTGTATTTATGCAATGGTATTTCTAACTCTATTAATGCTTTAACTTCCAAAGGAGCAGATGTAGCATTATGGCATCATAGGCTCGGACACATGAATGAGAAGGGAATGAAGATTCTTCACTCAAGAAATTTGTTGCCAGGTTTGAATAATGTTGATTTGGATTTCTGTGAGAATTGCATTTATGGAAAACAAAAGAGAGTCAGATTTCTCAGAGTTGGGAAAGAAAAGAAGAGCGAAAAATTGGAGCTTGTGCATACGGATGTATGGGGACCTGCTCAGGTATCATCTCTCGGTGGCTCTCGTTATTATGTTACTTTTATTGATGATGCAACTAGAAAAACATGGATTTATTGTATTCAGAATAAATCTGATGTATTTGATACTTTCAAGAAATGGAAAGCTTTGGTTGAGATTGAGACAGGAAATAAGTTGAAGTGTCTCAGATCAGACAATGGAGGTGAATATTGCAGCAAAGAGTTTGATAGGTACTATTCAGAGCATCCAATTCGCAGAGAGAAGACAATTCCAAGAACACCACAAGAAAATGGAGTGTCAGAAAGAATGAACAGAATAATCATGGAGTGTGCAAGGTGCATGAGATTGCATGCAATATTACCTTTACAATTTTGGGCAGATGCTGTAGATACTACTGTTTATCTAATAAACAAAGGGCCTTCAAGTTCCTTTGATGGTGGTATTCCAGAGGAAGCATGGATAGGTAAAAAGATAAACAACTATTTTTTAAGGCCTTTTGGCTGTGAGGCCTTTGTCCATATTAATAAAGAAAATAGAACAAAGCTTGAGGCAAAATCAAAGAAATGTACCTTTATGGGATATGGTGTTAATGATTTTGGATATCGCTTATATGATTATGAAAATCACAAAATCATTAGGAGCAGAGATGTAATATTCAATGAAAAGGTCTTGTATAAGAATCAGTTGCAAGAAAAGAAATAGGAAAAAGAAAGCAAGGAATACATGGTTCTTGATGAGATAACTGAAAAAGTAAAGGTTCCTGGAAATAATAATAATCAACAACCACAGCAGCAACAACCACCACAACAGCAACAGGCACCTCAAACACCTAAAAGTGGTGTTAGAAGATCTACCAGGATAAGTAGACCCCCTGAACGATACTCTCCTTCATTATATTATTTATTGTTGACTGATTCTGGTGAACCCGAATGTTATGAAGAAGCAAAGCAGGTTTAAATCAGGAAGAAGTGGGAGCTAGCCATGGAAGAAGAGATGGACTCCCTAATGCATAACCAGACTTGGGACTTAGTCAAGTTGCTTGCAGGTAAAACTGCATTGCAGAATAAATGGGTTTACAGGCTAAAGGAAGAAGATGGAGGAAAAAAGAAGCACAAAGCTAGACTTGTGGTGAAGGGGTTTGCACAGAAGAAAGTTATTGATTTTGATGAAATATTTTCTCATGTTGTTAAAATGCCTTCAATCAGAACTATATTAAGTCTTGTAGCAGCGGAAGATTTACATCTTGAACAGTTAGATGTAAAGACAACATTTCTCCATGGAGATTTGGAGGAAGAGATATACATGCAGCAACCAGAAGGATATGAGGTAAAAGGGAAAGAAAAATTGGTGTGAAGGTTAAAGAAGAGCTTGTATGGCTTAAAACAGGCTCCAAGGCAGTGGTATCTAAAATTTGACAAGTTTATGTTTGAACAAGGTTATACTAGATGTCACTCTGATCATTGTGTTTATCTAAAAAGGAAAAATGATGGCAGCTATATTATATTGTTATTATATGTAGATGACATGCTTGTTGCAAGGTCTAACATGCAGGAAATAAATGTGCTCAAAAGAAAATTGGCAAATTCCTTTGCAATGAAGGATTCGGGAGCTGCAAAAAAAATCCTTGGTATGAGGATAACTAGAGAGAGGAAAAATTGCAAATTAACACTCTCTCACAATGAGTACATAGAAAAGGTGTTGAAAAGATTTAATATGTAGAATGAAAAACGAGTTAGTACACCTTTTGCTAGCCATTTCAAACTTAGTAAGGAGATGTGCCCCAAGACCCACGAAGAAATGGAATATATGTCTAAATTTCCATATGCATCAGCAGTTGGAAGCTTAATGTATGAAATGGTATACACAAGGCCTAATATTGCACATGCAGTGGGATTTGTAAGTAGGTACATGAATAATCCAGGAAAAGAACATTGGATGGCAGTAAAATGGATTCTCAGATATTTGAGAGGTGCCACAAATCAAGCATTATGCTTTGGTGGTTCAAACATTACTCTACAGGGATATGTTGTTGCAGATATGACAGGTGACAGAGATAACAGGAGGAGCACTACAGGATATGTATTTACTGTAGGTGGAACAGCTATCAGTTGGGTTTCAAAAATCCAAAGTGTTGTTTCACTTTCAACAACAGAAGCAGAGTATGTTGCTGCTACAAAGGCTAGTAAAGAAATGATTTGGTTACAAAGGTTTATGTATGAATTAGGTAAGAAGCATGATATGGGCACATTATACAGTGATAGCCAAAGTGCCATTCATCTTTCAAAGAACTCATAATTTCATTCCAGGACTAAACACATACATCTCAAGTACCATTTCATACAGTCAGTATTGGAAGATGGAGAGTTGAAGCTGGAAAAGACACACACTAGCCAAAATCCTGCAAATATGCTAAAAAAAGTTGTAACCATGGAGAAACTGAGAATGTGCTCAGTTTCAATTTGTCTTCAAGGATGACGATGAAGATGAGGAATATCCAGGTCCAAAGAGGAGTCATTTTCCAGCAAATGAAGCAGCGGTGGAGTTGCTACAATCAATCTCCAAGTGGGAGATTGTTGGCTGTGGAGCCTGATTATCTTGTTTACTTTGTATCACAGCATTGGACCCCTGTACCTTAAAAGGGGCGGCAATGCCACCCGTAATTAATCACTGCCGTGGGGGGTCCAGGGGGGGGCAGCAGTGCTTTTCAGAGCCCCCCCCTTAGCAGGGGGTTTCAGGGGCAGCGCCCTCAAAGCTAAAAATAGATGTAAAATTTCCTTGTAAAAGTATAGTAATTTCTAGTCAATCTGGGCCATTCATAGGCGGATGATCTGACGGTAGAAGTTATGTTTATTTTAGGGTTTTTTCCCCTAGAAGGCAACCCTCTTATATATATGAGGGTATTGTATTTCGGCTGTGTATTACATGTGTATTCTTAGAGCGAGAAACAGATAGGGAGACTGTGAGAGAGAACAGAGGATATTACAGTGGATCTGATGTAGGTTTTGTCTCTTGCATTGCTCCATAATATATAATTTTCTAACAATGGGAGCATGGAGAGACATAATATACTCCATGTAGCATGGGTTGGAGAGATAGATTATGAGTTGGGACTTTCCACTTTGGGAAGGAACCACTTCACTTCATATATCTCATGCAGAGAGGAGGCTCTTGGACAGTAGATGGTTGCCACTTGGGGATTCTTTGAAGAGGAGAGGCATCTAACTACACAGTTGGAGGTCATTCTAGACATTCTAGAGAGGAAGCTATGGATATGGGCTTTCATAACACATTGTAGCATATGGGGATACCTTCCATATGAAAATTTCGTTTGGAGGGAGATGGATTGTTGCAGCATCTACTTTTGTAGTTTCTTGAGGACAAGCAACATTTTGGCGAGGAGGACTGTAATATTCCAAATTTTTCATCAGTCAATTGGAATATTATAGTTCTTACTTTTATTAACTAAATAAGTAAATAACATGGTGGAGGGACCCATAAACCCCATAGATGAATAAAATCCACTTTTGTTGTGTGAATGTGGGTTAGTTAGATAATAGATCAACATTATGGAGTAGTGGAGTAGCTTATCAATGAAGGAGGAGTGGAGATCATGGAGAATTAATGAGGAAGATGATGGAAATAATGGAGAAATAATGATGACGTGGTAGAGGAATTGGTGCATTAAATGCACACATGATGGAGAGTGCAGATTAAATGTAGAGATCATGGAGATCATGGGGAGACAACGCATTCTTCATGGAGGCTAGTGGCCACATGTGCAACGCAGTAATGAGGTGGGCCAAGGTTAGGGAAGGGTCACAAAGCATAGAAATAAGGTGAGGGCAACCATAGAATTCATTCTGGATTTAGATCTTGTATTGTCATTTGACATTTCTTTACACACTTTAGTTATTAATCTAAGTATGCAGTGTTTTTTAGCACACATGTGTTCCCAAGAGAGAATCCCACCCTTATCCATGGGGGACTTGGAGTGCCTACTCTGGAAAGGTTTCTTTGATAATCCATTCATCATCAGGCATTTTTGCCACATTCGGCCCCTCTCTTCAGCTGATCTAAGGCTCATATTTAGCTAAAAATTTAAATTTCCCAAAATGTCTTCGAACTCAAATGACTGGATAGATTTCGTTGCCAGGATTCTGGCACAACTCGTTTCATCGAAATCCGAGTTTTAATGAGTGATTTATGGTCTACTGTTCATTTTCCAAAATAGGAAAAAAAGTACCATAACATGTACAAGGATGATGTGGTAGGTACAGTTAGCTTGACAGGGAATATTCTCTAGAAACAACCAATGACACTCTGCCAAGTGGCATCACAAAATTTTCCAATGATGACTAGGAAGAGAAACTTTTTTTCCCGAACTCTAAGTTTTAATTTTATTATCTTGGCATTACTTTATGGTGGTGGAATTACAGACAATGGGGAAGGTCCACGTGGCCCCCCCATGGCATACGATGGTATGGCAAGTTGGAATTTATGTTATTTCTAAGGTTCGAAAGTATGTGGTCAAATTGATAAAATATATAACAAACCTATGGCTTGAACTATATGTTATCGAACCTAACTAAGTATGAAGGCAGATCCTAGCTAAGTTTAGATGCGGAGCTAACTATCAATTGGAGAAATGTTACATATAGTCGCAGTGATAAATATGGCAGGGTCAACTTCTCGTGTTTGGAAAAATATATTGCGGGAGCTCGGGCTCAAACCCTTGACCTTCCGCCTACCGCCTGCACCATTTACCAAATCCTCTATCTGATGTTTCTTAACCATAGAGGATGTCACATATATTTGAATTCATATAGCACCGGAGTTGGGGGATGGAGGGGGCCAGCCTCGTGGGCCATCCCCCTCCCATGAAACCATTTTCCGAAGACCAAGAGCTCCGACAAATGGAATGGTGAGATTGTTACGCGTACTTAACGTGTGATTAATGATGATGATCCATATTAATGTTAAACTAATCTGAGCTTTATTGCAAATTGCACTTAGCACTAAACCTGTATTAAAGTCCTCTTATCGTTAAGATAAGAACGACTTAACTTTCAGTTAATCCCAGTTTAATTTGGTGGCAGAGATAGCGGCGGCACCTTTTAAGGCATAATTTCCAAATTTGGAAAGTTAGCTTGGGGGACTCCAGTTTTGGTGGAGAAAACCTAGGAGAAGTGGCTTCTGTCATAAATCATTCAATTTTCGCCCAAAAAGAGCTTAGAAAGAGGCAGTCTAGGCTAATTGACATGTTGGGAACTCAATGAAGTAGGTTTCAGAGGTAGAAGGGTCATCTACAGGTAGTTTAGTGCATTTGAATATTTTTGAGGGTTGGGGCCACTAGGTTTTGGGGCCATTGTTAGAGCATCTAGAGTCCAAATTCCTAAAACAAATAGTCATTTCTAGAAGATTATGATGTTTTCAACTCATTGGAACAGGTTCCAAGAGAATCTGAAGCTTGTAACAGCAATTTGAGCACACTTGAAGCTAATACAAAGGCCCACACTATGAAGTTGGACCAAGGAGACATAGCCCAGGAGGGGTGAACTCCTTTATCAAAATTTTGCGTGTTAAGATTTGTTATGTGTGTTTTTTGTGTTTATAGTTGCTTCTGTTCAGTCATTTAAAATTATGCTTTCTAAGATTATGACAAACACATAATTTCACCATGTACACTGATTTGAAAATCACATGCTCATAAACAAATCTATGAAGAATAAGTAAAACTAAGAAAAGAGAAATTTATGTCTGAGATGATAATAGCACAAAAATAACTAGCAATCATTTCAGATAAAATTGGTATGAGAGCACAAGGTTGCTTTCTTGTTTTACTTGAAGGGTTTTAATAGTTGCAATTTTTCTAATTCTTACAAGGTTGAGATTACATAGAGGAGAAGGGAAGCTATTGATATCTAGTCCTAAGGTTAGGAAAAAGAGGAAGAAGGTTGAGAAGGCATCATCCTCACCCAAAGGAACACTCAAGGAAACACTTAAAGCACCTCAAATTCCATCTCCATCAGTTAAGATAGAAGAGGAACAACTTACACAAGAGGTTGAAGTGATTGAAGAGGTACAAGCTACAAATATTGAGCTTGAATCCAAAGCCAAAATTTCAGGCTATGAAGAGACTCATGAAAATTTTGAAGAAGAGGATGTTAAGAGGGAATTCAAAGAGATGAAAAGGATGGTGAAAGTTATGTATGAAGCTTTCATGGAAAAGGGAACTATAAAAGGTTCAAAGCATCCTCACAGTGAAGGATCTTCAAACAGTAAAAAGGAGGAAGAGAGGAGTTCAAAAGGTAGTGGAGGAAAGCCACCTCCCTCTCCACCATCCTCATATTCATCATCCTCATCATCATCTTCATCTTCCACATCCACCACAAAAACTCATACCCAAACTCATTCAAAGATCCCAAAAGGAAAGATTATGTTACTCAAGTTGGACATCAAGTTTGAACCTCCCACATACAATGGAGAAGTTAATGCTGAAGGGCTATATAATTGGATTCGCAAATTGGAAGTATACTACAGAATTCAGAATCTACAAGTCGACGATATCAAAATCCAGTTTGCTTCATTACGGCTAGAAGGAGCAGCACTAGTTTGGTGGAAGGCAAAGACACAAGATGAAATGTGAATCCATGGTAACATTTCCATTTCTTGGGTCGAATTCATTTTTTCCATTAAAAGGTAGTTTTATCCATTAGCCTATATGCAAAAATCAATTATGAGT
Organism: Pinus albicaulis; assembly: GCA_034641835.2. Classification (NCBI taxonomy): domain Eukaryota; kingdom Viridiplantae; phylum Streptophyta; class Pinopsida; order Pinales; family Pinaceae; genus Pinus; species Pinus albicaulis. The sequence continues at coordinate 173,869,157 of CM076581.1, read as the reverse complement.
TGGCAAAGATTTAGACAGCTCAAACGCCAAACTATTCAAGAGTATACACAAGAGTTTAGGAAGAGGGATTTATTACTTGGAGTAAAATTAAATTCACAAGATACGCTCTTGAAAAATATAGGAGGTTTACATTCCTACTTGAAACACACTATCCTTTTGTTTAACCCAAATAACTTAGACGAAGTATGTGTGCAAGCCACGCATCTTGAAGCAAGGGGTAAAAATATTTCTAAAGAGGGTAGTAAGAAGAATCCATTCAAGGGTAAGGGAAAAGAGAAGGGATTAAAATGGAAGGGAAAGAAGAATGAAAATATTATGAAAGAAGGGGAGAAAATTACATGCCAAAATTGTTCCAAAGAGGGGCATGATGAAGCCGACTATTGGAAACTACATCCTGAATTAAGGCCAAATAAACCAAATAACAAACGGAAACAAAAGACAGTTTCCACTACAAAAAAATATCTTAGATCCGATTGAGGAGATGAAACCAAGATATTTGTCATAGTTAACAAAGGAAAGGAAGCTATAGCAAGTTCTAGTTCCTCAAACAATCACAACAACACTCCAAATGAAGATACAAGGATAGAATTATTCCATGTTAGAGTAATTTATAATCATACAAATATTGATGCATTTTTTGATACGAGGTCACAAGAAAACCTAATTTCAGAAGACTTAGTCAAAAAAATAAACCTTGAAACTGTAACTCATCATAAGCCATACCCTTTGGGTTGGATAGTTAACAATGCCAATTTAAAGCTTGCAAAGAAATGTATTTTTAGATTTTCTATTACTGCAAATATTGTCAATGAAGTCGAGTTAGATGTGTTTCCACATGACATTTCAGGGATTATCATGGGTAGTCCATATTTGTATGATAGGAAAGTGGTATTTTACCGTTATGAGAACAAATATCATTTTATCAAAGATGGAGTGGAGTATATTTTGAGAGCTCATCGCAAGAAACTGAATATTTCTTTAGTTAATGCAGGGCAAATGAAGAGGCTAGTAAATGCAAGTAAAAAATTTGTGCTTCTCATGATCAAGAAAAAGGATGATGTTGACTATGAATCTTTTGATGGAAGTGATGAAAAATTGAAATATGATTTGTTTGATGTGATAAATCAAAATGGCGGGATGTTTCAAGAACCAAAGGGGTTACCATCCAAGAGGGGAATTCTGCATGAGATTCAGCTACAACATGATGTTCCACTTCCAAATATTGGTATGTATTTCATGTCAATTATGGAGTTCGGAAATCAAGAAGAAAATCCAAGATTTGTTTAATAAAGGTATCATACGCCCATCTACTTTTCCATGTGGTTCTCCAATAGTTTTGGTTCCAAAGAAGGATGGGACTTGGCGCATGTGTATCAATTTTCATGCACTAAACAAAATCACGGTAAAGAATCACTACCCACTCCCATGTATTGATGATTTTCTTGACTAGTTAAAACATGCAAGGCATTTCACTAAGTTAGACTTGAGAAGTGGTTATCATCAAGTTACGATAGCTGAAGAAGACATTTGGAAAACTGCAATCAAAACTAGACAAGGATTATATGAGTGGTTAGTTATCCCATTTGGCTTAACAAATTCACCAGCTACATTCATGAGAGTCATGAATGATGTAATTAGACCATTTCTAGATTAATTTGTCATTTTTTAATTATATGACATACTCATATTCAGAAAATCAAGAGAAGAACATGTCATGCATGTGAACAAGGTACTTGATGTTTTCAGAAAGAGAAATTGTTTCTTAAGATGTCAAAGTGTGAATTTGGTAAGACTTCATTGGTATACTTGGGATACATTATTGGAGGAGGTGAGTTGAAGATTGATCCTTCCAAATTTGAGGTCATTTTGAATTGGCCCAAGCCCAATTATTATTATTATTGTTCCCTTAAATTATTATTGTTAGGTCGGCTAGGATTACATTGTGGCCCACTAGGATTACATGATGACCCCATGGACTCCTATATATAGAAAGGAGGTTTTGTAAATTGTATCATCCAAGAATTGTTCATTTATGTAATGTATTGGAGGTTGCCCCCTCGAAGTGGCTTATTTCTAAGGCGTTGATATCTCTTCTATTCTATTTTTGGAGCTGGTTACACAACATTTGGTATCAGAGCTTTGGATTCTAGGGTTTCGCTGCTCCAAACAAGTCATCGTGGCATTTTCGCTATAACTTTTTTTCTATGAAATTTCAGAAGCTCAAATTTTTAGGATGCGAAGCCAAAATCCTGAGGAATATTTTCTAAAAATTTCAGATCTTGGTTCACAATATTTTCGGAGACATGATCTGTGGAAGTTAGGTATTTTTTCAAGCTCCTAAACAGGTCATCGTGAAATTTGTGCTATAAAAATTTTTATACTGAGGTTCAGAATATGAAATTTTTATGGTGCGAAGCTGAAATCCTAAGGAAACTCGTCAAAATATTTCAGAGCTTGGTTCATAATATTTTCGGAGATATGATCTGTGGAAGGTAGTGCTTTTTCAGGCTCCCGAATTTCATCTCAAAGAGGTGATCGTGGGAAAATTTCAATAACTCTCTCTCTGAGCATCGGATTGGAGTGCCGTAAAAATTGGTCGAAATTACACGGACTATAGTTTCTTGGCTATCAATTTCAGAGGCGAAGGAAGAAAAATTGACACGTGGAAAGCCGTACAAGTTCGTTATACTGAACTAGTCCATAATTATGTCATTGTGGGAGATTGGACATAACTTTGTCTTGGAGAATCCAAATCAAGTCATACCTGTGGCATTCAAAAGAGAATTTATAGGGTGACTTTAGTGCTGAATTTCAGATATTGAAGAGCCGCAATCACAGAGATAATCCAATTTCAATATTGAGCTCCTCAAAATAAAGTAAAAGGTGTGTAATTTTTTTCTGAATTGCATAATTCTTGTTTGAAGAATCAAGTTGAATTGATTGCAAGGGCATATTTAAGAATAGATATCAGTATTGGATTATAAAATGGCCCCTAAAAATAATTCAACACCCATTAAGCCTTTGGAAAGCTCTACTATGACTCATGAAGATGAATAATGGCAACATGAAATATCAAAATTACAAGAGCAAGTGCAACAAATTTCGCTCTCGCAAAGAGAAACAAAAAATGACATGGAAGTTTTGAAGAAAAGCGTGGAAACTAAGATGGATGGTTTGAAAAAAGGCGTGGAATATAAGATAGATGACATGGAATCTAAGATAGATGGCATGGAGGCTGGCATGGAATCTAAGATGGATGACATGGAAGCTAAGATCAATGAGAAAATGGAAAACATGAAGAATGTTCTAAAAGCAGACATGGAAGGTTTGACAAAGTTGATACAAGAAACATTTCCTAATGGTGAAAAGATAGTAGAAGAACCTCATGATGAGAAAAAAATAAATGTTAATCGTGATTTCATAAACTCTAATGTTGGCGGGAAGAACCACCATATTCCAAAGATGGATATGAGGAAGTTTGATGGAAAGGATCCTGTAACATGGATAATACAGATGGAGCAATATTTTGATCTCCATAACGTGCAAAACACACAAAAGGTACGCATTGAAACTTTACATTTAGAACAAAATACATTTGTATGGTATCGATGGCTTTGCTCCCGTAAAAAAATTGTCACTTGGTCAATTTTTAAGGAGGAAATGATAGCACATTATGAGGATACAAAGAGCAACACCTTCTTTAGCCAATTGATAAATCTCAAACAAAAGGGTTTAGTGGGGCAGCACATCGAGGACTTCCAAAAATTGAATATAAGGGTAACTGATATTCCAGAGGAACACAGGATTGATCTCTTCATAGGTACTCTAAAGGATAACATCCAACATGAAGTTCATGTTTTGGAACCCGATTCATTGGAGAAGGCATTCAGGTTGGCAAGAAAAGTTGAATGTAAAATTATGGCGACAAGGAAGCCTACCACTCACTTCTATAAAGAAGGAAGTGTTGCCACGCCTAGATTTCCACAATCTACAAGGTTGACACCACAAAAATTGGAAGAAAAGGAGCAAAATGGCTTTTCTACTGTTGTGGTAGAAAATACACTAAAGGTCATAAGTGTGCTGAGAAGAAATTATTTTACATAGATTGTGAAGAGGAATAAGAAAATGAACAAGAAGAGGATATACACCTGGAACCATCCCTAGAAGAGGAAGAAATGAATCCGACCATATCATGTAATGCGCTGGCAGGAATTACCACTCCTAAAACTCTCAATATACAAGGACAAATCAAGAAGAAAAAGGTAATAGTGTTGATTGATTCAGGTAGCACCCATAATTTTATTCATTGTAAGGTAGCCAAGGAATAGAATTGTTTCCTATACCCAGCACCAGAATGTCAAGTGATGGTTGCAAATACAGGAACTATAAATTTCTCTGGAAAATGCCATAATATCAAGCTAACCATGGGGGAATATGTGTTGACTAGTCCAATGCTTTCCATTCCTATGGGAGGTGCTGATGTTGTACTAGGAGTACAATGGTTACAATCTTTGGGGATGGTAGCTTTTAATTTTCAAGAACTCTTCTTGAAATTTTTTTCAGAAGGAAAGGAAGTCGAATTACGGGGTATTGAAGGGAAGCCGGGAAGGATAATAAACTCTAATGTCTTGAAAAAGCTTCTAAAGAAAGAACAACGAGGCGTAATTGCACAATTATGCTCACTAGAAGTTCCGACATCAAAATCATCTATTTCTGCAGATCTCCAACAAGTCTTGGACAATCATTCCAAGGTGTTTGAAACTCCCAAAGGACTCCCACCTATTCGTGATCATCATCATGCTATTCATTTGATTCCAGGAAGTGTTCCTCCAAACATCAGGCCTTATAGATATCCTTACTTCCAAAAGAGCGAAATTGAACGTATGATTGCAGAAATGTTAGAGGCGGGTACAATTCAACCTAGTCAAAGTTCTTTCTCTGCTCCTGTAGTATTGGTACACAAGAAGGATGGATCATGGCGAATGTGTCCGGATTATAGGGAGCTCAACAAGCTCACCATTAAAGACAAATTTCCCATTCCCGTGATTGATGAATTATTGGATGAATTACACGGAGCAATTTATTTTACCAAGTTGGATCTTCGTTCAGGATATCATCAAATTAGAATGAAGACTGAAGATATTCCAAAAACAACATTTCGAACTCATGAGGGTCATTATGAATTTTTGGTAATGCCTTTTGGCCTTACCAATGCACCTTCTACATTTCAAGGGTTGATGAATTCCATTTTCAAACCCTTCCTTAGAAAATTTGTGCTAGTATTTTTTGATGATATACTAATCTACAGTAGGTCTTGGAAGGATCATGGTCAACATGTTGACAGGGTGCTCAAACTATTGCAGGAGAACAATTATATGCAAAAACATCCAAATGTTTCTTTGGAGTACAAGAGGTGGAATATCTGGGTCATATTGTATCTCATGAGGGTGTTAAGGTAGACCCTAACAAAATTAAAGCTATTAAGGAATGGAAAGTCCCCACAACCATAAAGCAGTTGCGAGGATTTCTCGGGTTAACAGGGTATTATCGAAAGTTTGTTAAGAATTATGGGAGAATAGCAGCACCTCTAACAACATTATTGAAGAAAGATGCATTTTCATGGACTCCTGAAGCAACTAAGGCCTTTGAACATCTTAAAGAGGCAATGTGCCTAGCACCGGTCTTAGCTACGCCAGACTTCACAAAAACATTTATTGTGGAATGTGATGCCTCAGGAAATGGAATTGGTGCGGTTTTAATACAGGAAGGAAGACCCATTTCTTTTGAAAGTCATAAAATCAAAGGAAAGTATTTACATAAACCTATTTATGAGAAGGAAATGTTATCAATACTTCATGCACTAAAGAAATGGCGAACTTACCTAATGGGAAGACAATTCAAGGTAAAAACTGATCATGATAGTCTTAAACACTTTTTGGAGCAAACACTATCTTCAGAAGAGTAGCAAAAATGGGTCACAAAGATGTTGGGTTATGACTTTGAAATAATCTACAAAAAAGGAAAGCTTAATTTTGTTGCAGATGCACTCTCAAGAAAGAATGAAGAGGTGGAAGCATTGCTTTGTGCCATTTCTATTATCCAACCAGATTGGATAACTGAAGCAGGAGAGGAATGGAAGAAGGACAAAGATGTATGGACACTCATTCAAAAGTTGCAGCAAGATACTAGTACATATGATACATTTAGTTGGAAAAATGATTCCTTATGGTACAAAGATCGCTTATATCTTTGTAAGAATTCCCAAATAAAACAAAAGATTCTTCTGGAATTGCACACTTCTCCTTTAAGAGGACACTCAGGATTTTTAAAAACTTACAACAGGGTGAAGAAAGAATTTTTTTGGGATGGCCTTAAATCTGATATTCAAAAGTTTGTGGCGGAATGGTTGGTTTTCCAGCAGAATAAAGTGGAAACAATTAAGACCCCGGGACTTCTACAACCTTTATCCATTCCAAGTCAACGTTGGGAGGAGATTTCAATGGATTTTATCAGATTTTTACCTAAGTCCGAAGGAAAGAGTGTCATCATGGTGGTAGTTGATAGACTTACCAAGTATGCACACTTTTGTGCATTATCTCATCCATTTAAAGTAAGTACAGTTGCTACTACATTTATGGACAGAATTCAAAAGCTACATGGAAGCCCAAGGGTCATTGTGAGCGACAAAGATCCCATTTTTACTGGAAATTTTTGGACAGAGTTATTTTCTTGTTTGGGTACTCAATTAGCTCATAGCTCATCTTATCATCCTCAATCTGATGGTCAAACTAAGATATTAAATAAATGTTTGGAAGGATATCTTCGTTGTTTTGTATCTGATAAACAAACACAATGGGTCAAGTGGTTACCTCTTGCTGAATGGTGGTATAACACTTCCTTCCATACTGCAGCAAAAATGACCCCATTTATGGCACTTTATGGATATCATCCACCATCCATCACATCATCTTTAAGGGAAAATTCGATGGTTCAAGCAGTGGAAGATCACATCGAGCATCAGCAAGAAGTTCTCCAACTCTTAAAGGATAACCTGAATTTGGCACAAAATCGAATGAAACAACAGGCAGATCAACATCGCAGCCAGAGAAGTTTTGATGTAGGAGATTGGGTATTTTTACGGCTACAACCATACAAACAAATGTCCCTCAAGCAAGCTAAGAAGGATAATAAATTATCACCAAAATACTATGGTCCTTACAAGGTGTTGCAAAAGATTGGCACTATGGCATACAAATTGGAGCTTCCTGCTTCTTCGCGAGTACATCCAGTTTTCCATGTTTCATGCTTAAAGAAGGTTATAGGTGAAAATATTCCAGCTCAAACAATATTTCCAGAACTTGATGAGGAAGGAAAAATCATATTGGAACCTGAAGCGGTCATGGAAAAAATAACTCGACAGCTATGGAATCGATCAATTTCAGAGTATCTCATCAAGTGGAAGAACTTACCCACTGAAGATTCTACATGGGAGGATGAGAAGTTTATACAGAAGCACCCAGAGCTACTCAAGCTTTGAGGACAACACTTTTTTCAAGGAGAGGGGCATGTTAGGTCCCTATATTACTAGTATAGTCCCTTATTGTTATTAGTGTAACCCCCTTATCGTTATTATTGTACCCTTGTAACCCCCATTTTTTTATTATTGTGCCCTTAAATTATTATTGTTAGGTCGGCTAGGATTACATTGTGGCCCACTAGGATTATATGATGGCCCCATGGACTCCTATATATAGAAAGGAGGTTTTGTAAATTGTATCATCCAAGAATTGTTCATTTATGTAATGTATTGGAGGTTTCCCCCTCGAAGTGGCTTATTTCTAAGGCGTTGATATCTCTTTTCTTCTATTTTTGGAGCTGGTTACACAACAGGAGTAGTGCTCATGCAACATGGTAAGCCTATCTCATTTCATTCTGAAATTTTTAATGGAGTTGTGACTAAATATCCCACCTATGATAAAGATTTATATTCATTGGTACAAAGTGTAAATAAATGGAAGCATTACTTGATTGGGAAAGAGACCATTATCCATAATGACCATAAGCCATTGATGTACTTACAATCATAGTCAAAGTTCCATCAATGAAGACATTTCAGGTGAATGGGTTTTCTACAACAATTTCACTTAGTTATCAGGTACAAAAAATGAATTTAAAATAAGGTAGCTGATATTCTCTCTAAGCCTATTGTAATTTTAGCTACTATTCTCAAGCACAATTTTATTATGCATGAAAGTTACATTGAACAGTATGTAAATGATAGTGATTTTCAAGATGTGTATGAGAGCTTGAGTAAGGGAAACCAAAGTGAATATTTAGATTATCATGAGAATACAAGTTTTTCGTATCACTTGGGAAAGTTATATATTCCACAGGGAGAAAGAAATAGTATCATAAGGGAGGCACACACATCATTGATTGCAAGACGTTTCGGTGTAGGCAAGACAGTAGAACATATCTAAAGGTATTGTTATTTGCCACGCATGAATGAAAGTGCTTCTCATTTTATTAGAGGATGTTCTTTATGTGCAACAAGTAAACCTAACAATGGGAAGCTTGGTTTGTACAAACCACTTCTGGTTCCTTCTCATCCTTGGGAGAGCATCTCAATGGATTTTGTAGGAGGCCTTCTTATGTCAAGGAAAGGTCATGATTATTTGTATGTTGTGGTAGATAGGTTCAGAAAAATGTGTATTTTGATGGAATGTAATAAAACTATTACAGCTAAAAAAAGTGCTAATATTTTCTTTCAAAGTGTATGGATCCATTTTGGTCTTCCGACTTCTATTATAAGTGATCTAGATTCTCAATTTGTTCGAAATTTTTGGTCAAAATTATGGGACATGATGGATACAAAGTTGAATAAAAGTACAACATTTCATCCACAAATAGATGGTCAAACAGAGGTGGTAAATATAACCATTATTCATATTATAAGAAGCTATTGCAGCAAGCATCACAAGTTGTGGGATGATCAGTTACACTACATACAACATGCATACAACCGGGAAAAATATTCTTCCACAAATACATTGCCATTTTAGGCATGTTTTTCTTACTTTCCAAGATCGCCATTGGACTTCATATTTGAGAAATATTTCGCTATAGACGTAAATAGTGACATAGATAAGGAAATAAATTTCATTGAGAAAAATCAGTTGCTGCATCACACAGTGCAAGAGCAACTTGAAAAGAGTCAGAGCAGCTACAAAGCAAGGTATGAAAAACACTGGGTTCATCATAAATTCCAAGTTGGTGATGAAGTTTGGTTGTACATAAGCAAGGAAAGATTTCAAGGGGAAGGTAAAAAGATCAAACGAATCCGTTATGGTCCATTTAAAATGCTGGAAAAGATTGGTACAAATTCATTCAAGCTAGATTTTCCTGCTTATATGAAAATTTATTCTGTCAATAGTGTTGATAATTTGATATTTTTTGAGCCTCCTTTGATTGACGATCAAGGAGAGCATGTTCAGCTACCATAAATAGATGATTTCTCACCAGAATATCTTGATGAACTTCAGCAAGATCTCACACTTGACAAAAGAATTGGAAATTCAAGAAGAGGGAATGTTGAATACCTTAGAGTTGGACTCAAGGGTCAAAATCCTTCAAAGGCCAAATGGTTGGAAATTAGAAAAGTGAGGGAGATGTACCCTCACTTGGGGTCCAAAAGGCTTCTAGTGGGGAGGAATGATCTAAGGCTTAGTTTTAACTAAAAACTAAAAGTTCTCAAAAATTATTCAAACCTAAACAACCGAATAGAGTTCGTCATCGGGATTTTGGCACAACTCGTTTCATCGAAATCAGAGTTCGTATGAGTGAGTTATGGTTTGTTGTTAATTTTCCAAAATAGGAAAAAAAGGAGTAGAACAGGTATAGGGATGATGTGGCAGGTATATTTAGCTTCATAGGGAATATATTCTAGAAACAGTCGATGACATTGTGCCAAGTGGAATCACCATATTTTCCAATGATGACTAGGAAGAGAAATTTTTTTCCCTAAGTCAATGTTTGGATTTTATAATCTTGCCATTATTTTATGGTGGTGGAATTACAACCAATGGAAAAGGGCCACATGGCATGCCATGTGCCCCTACCATGGCATACCATGGTATGGTAGGTTGGACTTTATGTTATTTCTAAGTTTCAAAAGTAGGTGGTCAAAGTGTTATTATATATAACAAACCTATGATTTAAACTATATATTATCGGACCTAACTAAGTATGGAGGTGGATCCTAGCTAAGTTTTGAGGTGGAGCTAGCTATCAATTGGAGCAATGTTACATATAGTCGCAGTTATAAATATGGCGGGGTTGACTTTTCATGTTTGGAAAAATATATTGTGGGAGATCGGTCTCGAACCCCTAACCTTCCGCCTACCGCCTGCGTCATTTACCAACTCCTATATCCAATGTTTCTTAACCATAGAGGATATCGCATATATTTGAATTCATACAGTGCCAGAGTTCAGGGCTGGAGGGGGCCAGCCCCTCCCATGAAACCGTTCGCCGAAGACCAAGAGATCCAACAAATGGAATGGCGGGATTGTTAACCGTATTTAATGCATGATTAATGATGATGATCCAGATTAATGTTAAACTAATCCGACCTTTATTGTAAATTGCGCTTAGCACTAAATCTGTATTAAAGTCCGCTTATCATTAAGATAAGCACAACTTAAATTTAAGTTAATCCCGATTTAATTTGGTGGCAGAGATAACGGCGACACATTTTAGGGCGAAATTTCCAAATTTGGAAATTTAGCTAGCGAAACTCCAGTTTTAGTGAAGAAAACCTAAGAGAAGTGGTTTTTTTCATAACTCATTCAATTTTATCCCAAACAGAGATCAAAAAGAGGAATTATAGGCTAATTGATATGCTGGGAACTCAATGAAGCAGGTTGCAGAGACAGAAATGGTCATCTACAGGTGTTTTAGTGCATTTGAATATTTTTGAAGGCTAGGGCCACTAGGTGTTGGGGTCATTTCCAGAGCATCCAGAGTCCAAATTCAACAAAAAAATAGTCATTTCTGGGAAATTATGATGTTTTAAACTCATTGGAATAGGTTACAAGAGGATTTGAAGCTTGTAACAGAAATTTGAGCACACTTGAAGCTAATACAAAGGCCCACACTATGAAGCTGGACCAAGGAGATGTAGCCCAAGAGGGGTAAAATACTTTATCAAAATTATGTGTGTTAAGCTCTATTATGTGTTTTTTTTTTGTTTATAATTTCTTTTGTTCAGTCATTTAAAATTAAGCTTTCTAAGATTATGAAAAACACATAATTTCACCAAGTACACTGATTTGACAATCACATGCTCATAAAGAAATATATGAAGAATAAGTAAAACTAAGAAAAGAGAAATTTATATCTAAGATGATACTAGCATAACAATAACCAGCAATCATTTCAAATCATCAGCACATACAGATTCATGAATTAGACATTCTTGCTTGAGGGTTTGAGAGGAGGAAGGTAGTTTCTAGCATTTCAGCTAGAAAACTTGTGGAGGGATCAATCCTTCACCTTGTGCTTCCATTTCAGTCTTCAAGGAGCATCATTGTGACATCCAGCATCAGGCCATCATTCTACATCTCAATGCAGCAGAAGTTCCTCCAGGAATTGTGCAGTCGAGCAGTGTAGATCCAGTGGAGGAAGGAAGTTCCAAGTATTTCAGCTTGGAATCCTGTGAGGGATCATGCCCTCACTTTGATGAGATTATTTCCATCAGGTGTGAGCTTTATTCCATCACCTAGCCAAAGGTTACATCTTCAGCCCTCTTGACAGTGCAGTCCATTCTAGCAGTTGTGTATTCGGAATTTGCAACTTGAGTGGAGAAAGGAGGAGCTAGATCTCAAGCTTCTAGCTTGGAGATCAAGAAAAGGGATCATCCCTTCATGTAGTGAGATGATTTTGTATGATTTCAGCCCTTTTATCTTTCAGTTCATGCCACAGATGTGCATACCCAACAGTTTTGTATTGTAAGCCCTAGGATGGTGATTTTCCAAGGTGATCAAATATGGAAATCCTTTCTGGGTTATTCTGGGTTTTCATCATAGAGCCCAGATCTGAAATCTCGACATTATCTGAGCTCGGAAGCAGCCTGATCTACACATCCCTTTTTAGCCAAAAGTTATATTTCCATCATTTCCAGCAGGGAAAATGCAGTATGGCCTCGGACAGACAAGTAGTTATGCAATGCTTTTAGTGAGAGGACTTGAAGGTCACTCTATCCATCTTTGTCAGCTTGACAGTGACTATTTTTTAGCATTGTTGTAATTTTTATTCCACCTCCTATTTAATAAAATGACTCAGCTATTCTGTCTATTTTTATGGTGTATTTATTCTATTTCCATATTGTTGTAGTTTCCAGCTATTGTGTTTTGTATTACTGTCATTTCCTATTTTGGGATATTACACATCCACTCAATATCAAAAAGGGGGATTCAATATTTATGTGAAAAATAATCCCATTGGATGGTGGAGAAATTATGGGGGGGGATTCTAAGAGGTTCAACAACTTGCTTTATGTTTTCTATCTCAAGTTGCTAGTTCCTTAGCAAAGAAAGGATTTGGTCCACCTATTGTTTCATCCACTCTGTTAAAAACTATAAGCTTCCCTCTAATAGAGTGGAGAAGCTAGTTTATTTGTATATTAGTCTTCAAATTTTTACAAGGAAGCCACTTGAGTATTTAGAAGGACCTATAGCACAATGGGATACAGATGCCAAAGATGCTACTTATATTAATGATGATGAGAATAATCCTTCACATGCAATTTTGTTTCGTATACCCTTAGATGATGTTGCATTTGATTTTAATGATGATGATGGTGGTGTTGGTTATGACAATAGAGGCATCATTCCTAATGAAGCCGAAGCATACATGGATAGCCTTGTTGCTAAAGATCACACTTAATGTTAACCTTCATTTTCAATGATATGTTTTTGGCCTTGGTGTTTAGGAATTTTTCCAAGTGTTGTGCCATCTATTACTTTGGGAATTTTATCAATATAGATATCAATATGATGTAGGTGATTTGTGTTTCTTAAACTAAGATAGTATCTCTTGAATAATTTAAAAGCATAAACATTTATCTTTAATATTTAATATTTATGCACTAATTTACTAAATTCTTTATATGGTTTGATCATTTCTCAATTAAAGGAATTTTCAGCCTAAAAGTGCCCATGAAATTTTCATGTAATTTCCATGTCATAATATGTAAACCAACCAAAATCATTTAAATTTAGAATGATATACATGTAAATATATTCAACTTTTATCAATGTTGGTTGTCACAGAAGTATGCAAAATGGGTACTCATTGGATGTGGAATTTATTTTAACATCTAATGAGGTCTACACTTGAAATTTGAGTAAACCTATAAGGAAATAAGCCAAAAATACAATGAAAAAATAGTTTTCTTTTTTTCTCTTCAAAATTCATAACTCTTATTTTATTATTTTAACCATTATTTTATTATTTTTCCTTAAAAGGTCACTTTTAGGAAATTTCCTCTAATAATTAAACATCCATACATAATGGTATCATTTTTTAATTATTTAATATTTATTATGTTGTTTTTAAAAATTTTGATTTGTGTTTAAACTTCTGATCTAAAAATGATTGCTAGTTATTGTTGTGCTAGTATCATATCAGATATAAACTTTTCTTTTCTTAGTTTTACTTATCCATCATAGGTTTTTTTATGAGCATGTGATTGTCAAACAATGTACTTAGTGAAATCATGAGCTTGTCATAAGCTTAGAAAGTATAATTTTAAATGAAAGAATAAAAAAAATATTAAACACAACAAAAACACATAACATAGATTAACACACAAAATTTTGATAAAGGAGTTCACCCCTCTTGGGCTACATCTCTTTAGTCCAACTTCATAGTGTGGGCCTTTGTATTAGCTTCAAGTGTGATCAAATTTCTGTTACAAGCTTCAGAACCTCTTGGAACATATTTCAATGAGTTTAAAACATCATAATCTCCCAAAAATGACTATTTTTTTTGCTGAATTTTAACTCTAGATGCTCTGGAAATGACCCCAACACCTCGTGGCCCTAGCCTTCAAAAATATTCAAATGCACTAAAACACTTGTAGATGATCTGCAACCTACTTCATTGAGTTACCAACATGCCAATTAGCCTATAATTCCTCTTTCTGAGATTTGTTTGGGCGAAAATTGGATGAGTTATGACCAAAACTACTTTTCCCACTATTTCTCCACTAAAATTGGTGGAACTGCCATTTAAATTTCTAAAATTATAAATTTTTCCATAAATGGCATTCCCCTCTAAGCCTATGTCATTTTACACTGTGATTAGATTAGGGTTAATCCAGATTAGGTGGGTAGATAAGTGTAGTTTAAAGTGATAAGTGCATTTAGTGCTAATCACATTTTAACGTGGTTAAACCACGTTTAAAACGTAATTAAACACATTTAAAAAACTTTGTTGGTTCATTGGGTTAGTCACTTGGTTCTTTGCTTATGGCCATATGGGAGGGGGTTGGCCCATGGGGTTGGTCCTCTCCAACCCCCAATCGTCAAACTGACAAACAATAAATTTACCCGAAGACCTTAGTGGTTAAGATCCACTAAGTAGAAGAGTTGGTGTAAGGCACGGCTGGCGGGTGGAAGGTCGTGGGTTCGATCCCCACTCCGCCATAAAAAATTTACAAGAATTTATAACGAGATTCCTCTGCCAACTTTGGTAACTCCTCCAGATTTGGACCTCCGTGGTTTGGTATGGAGGCTCCTCCATGTTTAGTTAATGCCTTTGAGAGGTGGGTTTTAAACCATAGTTTATATATATATATATTACCATATGACTCTAATGTCCAACCTTCATGTAACATGATAATACCAGAGAGGACATGTGGCGCCCTTTGGTTGGGTTGTACTCCAACCTTTAAAAAAAATTCAAATTCAAACTTTGGAAGAATATTGGAGTTCGTTGGACAATTTCTCTCTTCACAAACCCATCTGATGAATCTGAAGATGACACTTGTCATAGTGCCACTGGATGCAATCTGTAGAATATTCGCTACAATGCTAACTGTACCTGCCACATCATCACTGTACATGTTTTGCTCCTTTTTTGCCTATTTTGGAAAATGAAAAATAGATGATAACTCAGTCATACAAACTCGGATTTTGATGAAACGGGTCGTGCCGGAATCCCAGCGACGAACTCTGTCTGGTCGTTTAGGTTCAAATCAATTTTGACCACTTTTAATTTTTAGCTAAAACTTGAGCCTTAGATCGTTCCTCCCCACTAGAAGCCTTTTGGACACCAAAAGATACTATCAATTGTTCATAAAATAAGGGTACAGCTCCCTCACTTTTCCATTATCCAACCATTTAGCGTTTGAAGGATTTAGACCTTTGAGTCCAACTCTAAGGCATTCAACATTCCCTCTTCTTGAAGTTCTGGTTCTTCTGTCAAGTATGAGATCTTGCTAAATTTCATCAAGATATTCTAGTGATAAATCATCTATTGATGGAAGATGATCATGATCTCCTTGATCATCAATCAAAGGAGGATCAAACAATCTCAAATTCTCAACATTAACGACAAAAAAAATTTGCATATAAGGAGGAAAATCTAGCTTGAATGCATTTGTACCAATATTTTCTAGAGTTTTAAATGGAGCATAACGGATTGGTTTGAGATTTTTACCTTCCCCTTGCAATATTTCCTTGCTTATGTACAACCAAACTTCATCACCAACTTGGAATTTATGATCAACCTGGTGTTTTTCATGCCTTGCCTTTTAGCCGCTTTGACTCTTTTCAAGTTGCTCTTGCATTGTGTGATGTATCAACTGAATTTTCTCAATGAACTTTCTTTCTTTATCTATGTCACTATGTCCATCTATAGCAACATATTTCTCAAAGATAAAGTCCAATGGTGATCTTGGCAAGTAACCAAAACATGCATCAAATCGTGATTTATTTGTGGAAGAATTTTTTTCTCAATTGTATGCATGTTTTATGTAGTTTAACCGTTCGTCCCACAACTTGGGATTCTTTCTGCAATAGCTTCTTAGAAGATGAATAAAAATTCTATTTATCACCTCTGTTTGACCATCTGTTTGTGGATGAAATTTTGTACTTTTATTCAACTTTGTATCCATCATGTCCCATAATTTTGACCAAAAATTCCCAACAAATCGAGAATCTTGATCACTTACAATAGAATTAGGAAGACCAAAATGGATCCATACGTTTTGAAAGAAAAGATTACCAGTTTGTTCAACTATAATAGTTTTCTTACAGGCCATCAAAATACACATTTTGCTGAACCTATCTACCACAACATACAAATAATAATTACCTTTCCTTGACAGAAGAAGGCCTCCTACAATATCCATTGAGATTCTCTCCCAAGTATGAGAAGGAACTGGAAGTGGTGTGTACAAACCAAGCTTCCTATTGCTGGGCTTTCTTGTTGCACATAAATAACATCCTCTAATAAAATGAGAAACACTTTCGTTCATGCATGGACAATAACAATAACTTTGGAGATGCGCTATTGTCTTGAGTACATTGAAATGTCCTGCAATAAATGATGTGTGCGCCTCCCTTATGATACTATTTCTTTCTCCCTTTGGTATACATAACTGGCCCAAGTGATACAACAAACTGTTATGCACATGATAATCTAAATATTCACTTTGGTATCCCTTACTCACGTTATCATACACATCTTGAAAATCATTATCATTCATATATTATTCAATGTAAGTTTCATGCATAATATAATTATGCTTGAGAATAATAGTTGAATTTACAATAGGCCTAGAGAGCATATCAACTACCTTATTGTAGATTCATTTTTTGTACCTGATAACCAAGTGAAATTTTTGTAGAAAACCCATCCACCTGAAATGTTTTTATTGTTGCAACTTTGACTATTATTGTAAGTACTACAATGGCTGATGGTCGATATGGATAATGGTCTCTTTCCCCATCAAGTAATGCTTCCATTTATTTACACTTTGTACCAATACATGTAACACTTTATCATAGGTGGGATATTTAATCACAGCTCCATTAAAAGTTTCATAATGAAATGAGATAGGCTTACCATGTTGCATGAGCACTGCTCCCATAGCATAATCACTTGCATCTGTTTGGATCTCAGATGGATGATTGAGATCTAGAAGTGCTAGAACCGGTGCTGAAATTATGTTTTTCTTTAAAGCATCAAATGATTTCTGTTGAAAATCTCCCCAATGGAATACTTTCTTTATGCTTTTCAATGCATGTAACACAACTGCAATGGAAGAAAAATTAACAATGAATTTCCTCCAATATTGTGTTGCCCCTAAAAATCTTCTTACCTCGATAACTATATTGGGCTTGTGCCAATTCAAAATGACCTCAACTTTGGAAGGATAAATCTTCAATTCACCCCCTCCAACAATGTGTCCCAGATATACCAATGAATTCTTACCAAATTTTCACTTTGACATCTTAAGAAACAATTGCTCATTTCTCAAAACATCAAGTACCTTGTTCACATGCATGACATGTTCTTCTCTTGATTTGTTGAATATGAGTATTCCATATAAGTAAACAATGACAAAGTAATCTAGAAATGGTCTAAGTACATCATTCATTACTCTCATGAAATTATCTGGTACATTTGTTAAGCCAAATGGCATAACTAACCACTCATATAATCCTTGTCTAGTTTTGAAAGCAGTTTTCCAAATGTCTTCTTCAGCTAACCTAACTTGATGATAATCACTTCTCAAATCTAACTTAGTGAAATTCTTTGCATGCTTTAACTGATCAAGCAAATCATCAATGCATGGGAGTGGGTAGCGATTCTTTACCGTGATTTTTTTCAGTGCACAAAAATTGATACACATGCACAAAGTCTCGTCCTTCTTTGGAACCAAAACTATTGGTGAACCACATGGCAAAGTAGATGGGCGTATGATACCTTTATTAAAAAACTCTTGGATTTTCTTCTTAATTTCCAAACTCTCCATAATTGACATGTGATACATACCAATATTTGGAAGTGGAACATCCTACTGTAGTTGAATCTCATGTTGAATTCCCCTCTTGGGTGGTAACCCCTTTGGTTATTGAAACAGATCTCCATGCTGACTTACCACATCAAACAAATCATATTTCAATTTGTCATCACATCCATCAAAAGATTCATAATCAACATCTTCCTTTTTCTTGATCATGAGAAGCACAAAATTTTTACTTGGATTTACTAGCCTCTTCATTTGCCCTACATTAACTAGAGAGATATTTAGTTTCTTGCGATGAGATCTCACAATATACTCCACTCCATATTTGATCAAATGATATTTATTCTCATGACGGTAAAAGACCTCTTTCCTGTCATATAAATATGGACTACCCAAGATAATCCCTGAAATGTCAAGTGGAACCACATCTAACTCAACTTCATCAACAAATTTTTCAGTAATAGCAAATCTAAAAATGCATTTCCTTGTCAGCTGTAAAATCAAGTTTTCTTGTGACCCTGTATCAAACAATGCATCAATATTTGTATGATTAGAAATTACTCTAACATGGAATAATTCTATCCTTGTATCTTCATTTGGAGTGTTGTTGTCACTGTTTCAGGAACTATAACTTTCTATAGCCTCCTTTCCTTTGTTAACCATGGCAACTATCTTGGTTTCATCTCCTGAATCGGATCCAATATCTTTTTGTGTGGTGGAAGTCGTCTTTTGTTTCCCTTTGTTATTTGGTTTCTTTGGCCTTAATTCGGGATGTAATTTCCAACAGTGGGATTCATCATGCCCCTCTTTGGAACAATGTTTGCATGTAATTTTCTCCCCTTCTTTCTTAACACTTGCATTCTTATTTCCCTTCCATTTTCCCCCTTTCTCTTTTCCTTCACCCTTGAATGGCTTATTCTTACTACCTTCTTCAGAAAATTTTTTACCCCTTGCTTCAAGATGTGTGGCTTACACATATACCTCATCTAAGTTATTTGGGTTAAACATAAGGATAATTTGTTTTAAGTAGGAATGTAGAACTCCTATATATTTCAAGAGTGTATCTTGTGAATTTAAATCTACTCCAAGTAATAGAGTACTCTTCCTAAACTCTTGTGTATACTCTTGGACACTTTGACCTTTGAGTTGTCTAAAGTTTTTCCAACTCATTATTTCTTTCTACATATAGGCTAATGGATAAAACTGTCTTTTAATGGAAGAAATTAATTTGACCCAAGAAATGGAAATGTTACCATGGATTCGCTTTTCCTCTTGTGTCTTTGCCTCCCACCAAACTAGTGTTGCTCCATCTAGCCTTAATTACCTCCCACCAAACTAATGTTGCTCCATCTAGCCTTAATGAAGCCAACTCATTATTTCTTTCTACATATAGGCTAATGGATAAAACTATCTTTTAATGGAAGAAATGAATTCGACCCAAGAAATGGAAATGTTACCATGGATTCGCATTTCCGCTTGTGTCTTTGCCTCCCACCAAACTAGTGTTGCTCCATCTAGCCTTAATGAAGCCAACTGGATTTTGATATCGTCTGCTTGTAGATTCTGAATTTTGCAGTAAACTTCCAATTTACGAATCCAATTGTCTAGTCTGTTAGCATTAACTTCTCCATTGTATGTTGCAAGTTCAAATTTTAAGTCCAACTTGAGTAACAGAGTCTTTACTTTTGGGATCTTGGAATGAATATGGGTATGAGTTTTTGTAGTGGATGTGGAAGATGAATATGCTGATGAGTATGATGAATATGATGATGGTGGAGAGGGAGGTGGTTTTCCTCCAATACATTTTGAGCTCCTATCTTCCTCCTTTTTACCGTTTGAAGATTCTTCTCTATGAGGGTGTTTTGAACCTTCTCCAGTTTCCTTTGCCATAAAAGCTTCTTACATAACTTTCACTATCCTTTGCATTTCTTTGAATTCCCTCTTAACATCCTCTTCTTCATAATTTCCATGATTTCCTTCATGGCTTGAAATTTTATCTGTATATTCAAGCTCAATATTTGTAGCTTGTATCTCTTCAATCACTTAAACCTCTTGTGCAATTAATTCCTCTTCTATCTCAACTGTTGGAGATGGAATTTGAGGTACTTCAAGTGTTTCCTTGAGTGTTCCTTTGGGTAAGGATGATGCCTTCTCAGCCTTATTCCTTCTTTTCCTAACTTCAGGACTAGCTATCAGTAGCTTCACTTCTCCTCTCTATAACCTTAACCTTGTAAGCATCAATAAATTTGCAACTATTAAAAACCCTTCAAGTAAAAAAAGCACGCAACCCAAACAACTCTGATACCAACTTGATCTGAAAATGATTTGTAGCTATTTTTGTGCTAGTATCATATCATATATAAAATTTTATTTGCTTATTTTTAATTATCCATCACAGGTTTGTTTATGATCTTGTGATTGTCAAAGAGTGTACGCAGTGAAATTATGAGTTTTCATAAGATTAGAAAGCATAATTTTAAATGAAAAAATAGTAGCAAGATTAAACATAGCAAACACACATAACAGAGATTAACACATAGAATTTTGATAAAGAATTTCACCCCTCCTGGGTTACCTCTCCTTGGTCCATCTTCATAGTGTGGGCCTTTGTATTAGCTTCAAGTGTGCTCAAATTTTTGTTACAAGCTTCTGAACCTCTTGGACCCTGTTCCAATGAGTTTAAAATATCATAATCTCCCACAAATCACTATTTGTTTGCTTAATTTAGACTCTGGATGCTCTGGCAATGACCCCAACACCTAGTGGCCCTTGCCTTCAAAAATATTCAAATGCACTAAGAAAACATGTAGATGACCTTTTCTTCCTCTGCAACCTTCTTCATTGAGTTCCCAACATGCCAGTTAGCCTATAATGCCTCTTTATGAGCTCTGTTTGGGCGAAAATTGCATGAGTTATGAACAAAAATAATTTTCCCACTATTTCTCCACATAAATTGGTGGAACTGCCAGTTAAATTTCTAAAATTTGAAATTCCGCCATAAATGGCATGCTCCTCTAAACCTGCGCCATTTTAAACTGTGATTATATTGGGGTTAATCCAAATTCGGCAGGCGGATAACTATAGTTTAAAGTGATAAGTGTGTTTAGTGCTAATCACGTTTTAACGTTGTTAAACTATGTTTAAAACTTAATTGAACACGTTTAAAAAACTCTGTCAGTTTGTTGGGTTGGTCTCTTAGTTCTTTGCTTCTGGCCATATGGGAGGGGGTTGGCCTGCATGGCTGGCCCCCTCCAACCCCCAATCGTCAAACTGACAAACAATAAATTTATGCGGAGACCTTAGTGGTTAAGATCCACCAAGTAGAAGAGCTGGTATAAGGCACAACTAGTGGGCTGAAGGTCGTGGGTTCTGTTAGAGTCGCTCTTAACATCCATCCGTCAGAGATCATTTCTCTTATTGCATTTCATTTTTAGGTGTCTCATTCAGCTCATTCATTTTCATTCCGTTAGGGGCATTCCATTATCTGACGGAAGGGTCTCTTCACTAGTTTCCCTCATGTTTGTACCTGCTGGGTTGGTCAAAACTTATCAAAATTCATCAAAGTTTGATTTCAGTCATTTACAAACATAGATGGTCTTGCAGTCGAACAAGAGTCTTTTCAGTTTCTAGGTCTAGGGTTTGGTCTTCAGAATGTCAAATAATGCCCGCAGGCCATGAGGATGTCTTTAATAAGTTTTCATTTCAAAATTTTCATCATCAATAATGCTCAAGGATGTTTCTTCTTCAAAACTCTGTTTTGAAGAAGAAATCGTCAAATTAGTTTTTTGTAATAAATATGTATTTTTAAAGTCTTCCATCATGAAGTACTTCAAATGCAGCCGCCGGTCATTCTTTGCCGAATCCTATGCTTGCTACCCCTGCAAAGAACAGAAAAGAGAATCATCATTAGTTCAAAAAATCAGAGGAAACAAGCAAAACAGAGTTTTGTCAAAAGTGCCAAAGTCTGCGATATTAGCAAGTGGGTTATTTCAAATTGAAAATCAAAGCTCATGCCATAAAGATATTTTGGTGTCTTCATAAATCATTTCCATTCCAAGAGGTATCAAAGACATCATTGAAGTTAATAGAAACCATGGAGGAAACAAAAGTCAATGTGAAAATCGAAATTGTTGGTGAAATTGCAGGCGTGGTGCATAGAAGGGTGGCGCGGCGCACATGGTGTGTGCGACGCATAGAGCCACATTCCGCAGTGCAAAATTGTGTGTGCGCGGCGCACTGGGGTTGCGCGTGGCGCACAGGGCAGATACCCCAAATCTCTCATTGCTTTCAACGAAATTTCAAAATTTCTTGGCCCCTCTGCTCTAAATGAGTCAAATCATCTTGCAATATGCTATTGGTCAGTGTTGGGTATGGTTTGAAAGGTTGGTTTTTAGAATTCGAATTCCAAATATAAACCATATCATTGTGTTGAAAAATTACTTCTTAAGGTTTTGAGTTGGTGTTACAAAAAGTAATTTGGTGCCAAATCCTTTTATTTCCCACCTTATTTTTTCCCTCTCACTATTATTATATCACTATAGTTCATCTCATTACAGTTCATTCCTTACCCCTTTTCATCCTCAAAATAACTTATTCCTAAAATCCTACTACCCATATCCCTAAACCCTACCATCCCTATCATCCTTTCTCTCTCATATCACTTATAAAATCCCCATATCCCATATCCCAAACATGTCAAGTGACTATCCTACATTTTAAATTTACTTGACAGAAACCGTTTTTCCCACTGTCCATATTTCTCATAGTCTTGTCACACATTTGGAAATTGGAGGCAAATACACCACATTTTTGTTTTCACCTCATACAGATCAGTACACACTTGGAAATTTGAGTCAAAGACACCAAATTTTCATTTCTCATTTTCAAACAGACCATCATACACTTTTCATATACTTTGAAACACCATGGAGATGGACAATGATTCATCATATGAACAAGACAGTGATCCCATCACTGAACTGCATGCACCAGGAGAGCACTGAAACGTCGGAAAAGGCCGGATCCACTCTGAATCTTGGCCGAAGCTTCCTTGTCTAAGCATGAGACATGATGGGAGACCTTCACTCCGAATTTCAGCAAATTTGGAGAAAATTTTTTCATTTTTGAAATTTTGGTTGCAAAACAGGTTTTTCTGCCCGACGCGTCGCGCCACTCGACGCGTGCTTACGTTTGAGAGATCTTCTGGAGAAAAAATTGACATTTTTGGATTTTTTATGAAAATTTATGCATGATCAGGAATGGCCGAGATATTTCATCAAGTTCTGGGTGGTTTAAAGGGTCAAAAACACCTTGAAAATGGCATTTCTGCCACCTTTTGCACCAGCAGGAACCAGTCTTGGGAGATTGCAGTTTTGGAGGGGAAAATGAACTCCAAATTGAAAAATTCCACTTGGGTTGGATACCAGATAGATAGGGCTTTCCAACAAGCTATCATGAGCTCAATTTGGACTTCGAAAAGTGCCCCAAAATTAGGCTCAAAGTGGCGTGGCGCATTGAGTTTTTTGGCGCGGCGCATAGAGGATTTTGGTCCAATTTTTACTTTTCAGCTCATAAATTCGGCCAGTTTGACTAGTTTCACTTCTTGATGTAATTATTGATCCATATTGATGTAATTTTATGGCTATGATGTAAATTTGGCTCATTTTTACTTGTTCTAGAGGATTCATTCACTAAAAGGTGAAAATTAAATGAATGAATCAGTTTCCTTCCATATAGAGGCAAGTTGTTTGATTGCCTAGATTTCAGTTCCTTGTTTAGAATAAGTTGAAACAGCTCCTAGAAGGATGAGCTCGACCCCTAGAGGCATGGGAAGGGGTTAGAATTGTCTATATATTGTATTTTCTGAGACATTTTCAGGGTTGGACTCTTGGGAAAAGTTTGGCACCTCATTGTATATTCATTTCAGATTTTTTGCAAAGGAAAGACCAGAGTTTTGCAGCACTTGTTGGGATCCTTATGGCTCTGAGTTTTGATGATGTTTTTCTCCATGTATCTGTAAATTTCATTAATGTTTATGTATGCCATTTCCCTTCTCTTTGCTTCTGAATTAAAAAAATGAGTAACTAAGGTAGAATTCATTAGTTTGCTGGTGCTCTGCCTTAAAATGTTGTTTAGTTTTATATGTTTTCCTCCGTTTGAAGAGGATCCTTGCACCTTCTTGCCCTCGTCAGCTTCTCAGCATTCTTTTCTATCCATTCATCGAATCTAAGACATCAAAGCCTTTGCCTTCCCTGCCCCAACTCGAACTCTGCAAGAATTTGGCCTCATCCCCAAGCCCAAAACTGCCTTTTCCTTTTTCCAACAAAAAACCCCTAAAAACCATTCCAACTCCTTGATTAATATACCTAGCCTAAAATTAGCACTCATTTCAGTCATCTCAAGGCCTATTGATACATTTTTACTGAGATTGACCCAGAGAGAGCCCTCTCCTATTCTGGTAGGGCTAGCTACTAGACTGAGTGTGGTATGATGTTACCCTGAACTCGCCTTCCTTCAGCCTGAGGTGGATTTGGGCACTAACAGGTTCAAGCCCCACTTCGCCATAAAAAT
Organism: Pinus albicaulis; assembly: GCA_034641835.2. Classification (NCBI taxonomy): domain Eukaryota; kingdom Viridiplantae; phylum Streptophyta; class Pinopsida; order Pinales; family Pinaceae; genus Pinus; species Pinus albicaulis. Next base: position 173,844,547 of record CM076581.1, on the reverse strand, counting down.
TTTACAAGAATTTATAATGAGATTCCTTTACCAATTTTCGTAACTCTCTTACACCATTTTTTGGTCATCTAACCTGTTACTATTAGATGGACGTAAGTACACCATGTAAGGCCAATTTTACCCTAAGTAAAATTGTTTTCACTATGAAAAATAACTTGGTAAACCACATTTATTAAGTTGTTTATGGACTAAACAGGAAACCCCATGAGGAAATATTAAATAAATCCACATTTGTTTGATTTTCCTCAAAGAATAATTAGTTAAACAATAGTTTAATTAATATTCTTGGTCATATTTAACCCAAAATAGGAAAATTAATTAGATAAATTATTACTTATCTTATTATTTTCTAGGAATAATTATTTAAACCTCATTTAAATAATATTCCTTGTTAAATTTGACTAAAGCATTCATTAATAATTAAATAAATCCTTATTTATTTGATTATTACTCAACCACATCCTTAAAATAATAAACAAATCATTTATTTATTTATTATTTTTGGGATTTGACCCAAGTCAAATTCTTTTTCCCTCCAACAAATATAATAAAATATTCCATAAAAGTTGGACCTTGATTTGATTAATAATATTTTAATTATGCACCAATCTAGACTAACTCAATATTTTGTTATAAATAAAAGGGTTTTTCCATTCATTCACTACCTTTTGTTGCCTAAAGATTACTCTGGATCTATACTTTTGGTCTGACTTTGATCCACCGTCATTGTCATATTTTTATATCTTTTTGCTTGTGAGCTCCCTTTGAGTTCCATTTTTGTCTGGGTTTTCTACACCATCAAGAGAGGGATTTTAGATCTGAAATGCTAAGGACTTACAAGAACCCATCCCATTGAGGAGAACTGGTAACATCCTTTTATGTTTTCCTCCCAGGTGCCATTAATAAAAAATTCATTCAACATATTCTTGTCTTGTCTATTGGTTGCATGGAGAAACTCTTGTTTTATTTACTGCTTAATTCCTTTTAATGCATAGATCTAGATTTTTGCAGCATTTATCCGGGTCACCTAATTGTAGATCTAAAGATATTGGCAGCCATCTTTGTTGTTAGGGTTTTTTGTTATGCACAGCTAAAGTGGTATTTTTTTGTACACTTGCGATGGGTAATACTCCAACCTTTAAAAAAATTTCAATTCAAACTTAGGAAGAATATGATAGTTGGAGGTCATTGGACAATTTCTCTCTTCACAAGCCCATCTGACAAATCTGAAGATGACACTTGTCACAGTGTCACTGGTTGAAATCTGGAAAATATTCCCTGCAATGCTGACTGTACCTGCCACATCGTCATTGTACCTATTCTGCTCCTTTTTTTCATGTTTTGGAAAACGAAAAGCAGATGATAACTCAGTCATAGGAACTCGGATTTTGATGAAACAAGTTGCGCTGGAATCCTGGCGATGAACTATATTTGGTCATTCAGGTTCGAAGAAAATTTGAGCACTTTCAATTTTTAGCTAAAACATGAGCCTTAGATCAACTTCCAACATGAATTTAATTAATCTCACTAATAAAAAAATTGTGTATTTTGTCACCAAATTGCATAGCAAATTTAATTTTCCAAATATTCATCCAACGTATATAAAGCTAGGTTTAGGATGACTACCATATAGTAGTTGACCATTTTATAGGAAATACAGTGAATAGATTAAAAAATGTTGTTGTTCTAAAGAGAAACTTAATATAGTGTTTTCAATCGCCAATCAACATCAAATTATAGTTGAAATGTTTCTTAATTTTATTTTAAATTTTGAACTTTTGAGATTTTTCAATTTTGACAAATTTGAAGAGTGTAAATTTTTATTCACATATATAACTTCGAAAAATAATTTCAATTTATTATTATTATTATTATATATTAATGTTAATGTTATTTGGATAAAATTTTAACTGTAATATTTGTAACTATATCCCCAAAATTTGTGCTCCTTTGTTTTAAATAAATTATAAATAGTATAATTATCAAGTTAATACAAATTTTTAGAAGGAATACAATGCTTAAAAAAAAATTGTTTCAATATAAAGAATGGGCTTTGATGCGTGATGTAACACCACATTTTATTTTAATTATGTTTAACAGACTTTTGCAAATGCATTTGAATTGTTAAGTAAAAGAGAATTAACGAATATGGTTATTCGTTAATAAGACTTGAGTTTTATTTCATAAATAAAAACTGACAGTTATCTTCAGTAATGTATTAACTAGATGGTAAAAGTAGAGGCATTTTCTGACAGTTACTTTTCCCAAAAGGATAAAAAGGAAATCCTAAATTGGGTAAGGGGTTTTGTGTAGAAAGGGAATGAATTTTAACAAGAACATGTTGTGAAGAAGAGAGTTTTCCAGAGCTGGTTACACGAGTGGAACTCTGAGACCCTAAGTAAGTGTAGGCTGGTTAGAGGTCCTGAGGCATAAATCCTGATAATTTTCCTAATTTCAATTACTCTGGTGCAGAGCACGAGGGGGAGAAGAGGACGTGATCACCTCTCTCAAGGTTAGGAGGAACCATCAGTTCAATCAAGATTACAGAGATAAGTATCTGTATATGATGTTAAAGACTTAAAATTTAGATTAAGCATGAATCTTAAATTATTATTTGGTTAGCTATTTATCTCCGATTGGTATGAGAAATATGGCTTAAATATATTTAAAAAAAAGTAGAATACATACTCTGGTAGTCAAAATAAACAACCAAGAAAAGTCTTGACAAGGAGACTAACATTAAATAATATGATGTTGGAAACCTTTACAAAAAAGTTTCATATCAGAAACTCAATATAGAAGAGAAAAAAATCATAAAGAGTAGAGTATAGCCATATATTGCAATTGATAAACCCTAGTACAATAAGCAGTAAATGAACATATAATGTTGAGGTTCTGGTTGTCACATAAACGAAAACAAACAAAACATACAACCTGGTAATATAATAATGAAATGCATTTATCTATATAAAAGAGGGGTAAAACTAAAGAAACGAGGCTCAAGAGTTTAGAGCCGATCTTCGTGGTGACAGGTCAAGGTCATGGTCCCTTGGCCAATATGACCTCAGTACCAAAAAGAAGAAAAAACTAGAGTAGAATTATATTATATTTACAACTATAAAGGAAAATTTAAAAAGAATTACAATTACATCATCGTAAGTATATATCATTGGATAAAAAGAATATATACTCTGTCTAAAAGCCAAAATTCTTAAATATGAACCCAGAATGTTTGCAGGATTGGGCCAAAGAGCCAAACACGTTTATACAAAATAGCTTCAACATGTATAAAGAAATATTTCCACCATGTCATATGCATAGCAGCGAACCGAAAATACAATAAAACCCCTCTGTTGAAATCACAGGGTTTCTCTACAAGAGTATCAATAACATATATCACAAATACAACAGTCTAATTTTATACATGTCAAACATGAGAAAATTACAGCAGTCCTTCAGACCCGATTAGGGTGGACTTAGTCATGAATATAAAAGGCTAAGTAAGGAAGCCATAATAGTAAATTTGCCATGACCGCTTCAACTAAATATAAAAGACCCATAAAATTCCTTGCATGTAAGAGAGGTACAGAGGCTGTTGTTACACCTATGCATGCAGAGGGTATAACCCTCAATAAACCAATAATTGTAAATTGTAACATGAAATTACTGAGATGATCTTATCGAAAGCATACTTGGGTTGGTTGACATGAAGCCTTTGAGCCGAGGAGAAAGAAACCCATCCACTATTCCTATGTGGCCCAACCTGTGAATAAACAAGAAACAAATTGTGAGAGCTATGGCATCCAAGGATTACAAACTCAAACATAAACCGTTATTGAAAAAAGAATAATTCAATGGAAAAAAAAATTGAATGCTACCTGTGGTGGCCAAGGTAGGAACAAGACTCTCCTTCACTTGAAAATACAAAGAAACGGAAGGATTGGAGCCAAAATCAAGCCATAAATTATACTGTCTCACTATCCCTAAGCTAAAATAAGTTTAAAATAATCAAATTACTAAGTAATAAAACCCTCTCAGGGGTACAACTATGACAAAACCCTCTTCAATATTAAATGACGCAGAGATATAGAGACAGAACAAGAAAATCATGTATGGAAGTGTTAGGTTATCTGGTGCAAGGAAATGACCGGGAGGCTATGTGAAACGAGCAGCTCCACCATTGAATAAATCTATCGAACCCCATGACCAAGCACAAACGAAACCTCTACAAGATGAAAGAGCCCAAATCAGTGAAGCCGGGGACCTTTTCTATGGAGGAAAGGGAGGTCATTACCATAGATCAGAGGTGAGAATTTGCAGAGAAGTGGGGAGACCAACCTTGCAGCAGAACAATGAATCAGATTATCGGAGCTCAGGGTGGGTTAGTTACCCTAACCATCCCCTCAAGGCTTATGACTGTTGGATCAAATGAGCTCTAGATCAATGGTGGACATGGGTAGTATTAAAATCAGTGACACAGAGCTGTCAACCAAATTCCTCTTATCAAGGAGGAAACCCTTATTTAATCCAAATGTATGATAAAACCATTGCATAGAATATGTTGCATGCGAGTATAGGCTTATCCATTAGAGAACTTTTGAGGTTTAAAATGGGCCTACTAAGAAAAATGTACAACCAAAATAAACTTTATAAAAACCAATAGGATTCAAGATGATGATGTCAACCATTGGGGTTGATTCACCATTTTTGGGGTAAAAAAGTAAAAAGATTAAAAAATAATAAAATAATAAAACTAATTTTTCAACTTGTATTTTCAACTTATCTACCTAAGGGTTTACTTAAATTTTTAGTGGGAGTACTGGTTGCACGAAAAATTTAAATCCTCGTCCAAGGAGTACCCCTGTTGCATACTTTTGATGGACCCTACTATAAGAAAAATGAGAAATACATGAAAAATCGTGATTTCAATCACGTGTTTCATGTATTTATCATTTTTCGTGCATTAGGGTCCATTGAAAGTATGAAATATGGGTAATCCTTGGACGAGGAATTAAATTCTTCATCCAAAGAGTGTTCCCACTCGAAATTTGAGTAAACCCATAGGGAGATAAGTTGAAAATACGAGCTGAAAAAGTAGTTTTTTTTTCTTTTCCCTCTAAATTTTGATGATGATTTTTATCTTATTTTATTATTTCCACTATTATTTTATAACTTCCTTAGGAGGCCCATTTTAGAACACAAAATTCCCCTAATGCACAAAAATCATCGGTAATTATAATGTTAAATCATATGAATTTGAATAAATATGTTATAATGAAAAACAATCCAATGTACCAAGTTAATAACATTAAGTACGAGAATTCAAACCCAACGTATGTTGACCACGTGCTGAGCACGAAAGTGGGAAATAAAACTATAGTATAGTTATAAATATGCATTGTGTTGTTTTATTTAAATTAACAATGATTTGTAATCAGTGTATGGTAAGTAAAGTAATTTTTTTTTAAATGTGACTATTATAGAAGTAACAAGTGTTATCAAAGCGTGGTTACACGTTGGGGCCAGACGGGTCATTGAGATAACCAATTGTTTTCAATTTATTGTTTTGAAATATGCACAGTGATAGGAAGATTGATATAATTTCCAATGAGGAGAGGATCCAGTCATCAAACACCAAGGACTACTGGGGAAGCTCAACCCCCATCCAATCTAGAGGCTGACCCAGAAATGTAGGTATAATTGAGTGTGGAACAACACCAACAAACCAGTAGATTGTTAGAAGAACAACAATGACGGACCAACAGATTGTTGGACATAGTGTAACAACTCCAGACATAGATGATTCAGGTACGAAGAGACAATGAAAGATTGATGAGGGAACAAGAAAGGATACTCAAGAGTCTCTCAGACAAGCAATTTCATCCTACTGCACAATCTAGCCCATAGAGAGGGACCCATGAAGAAGGCGAGCAACAACAAAAAATTCATGAAAATTCAAAAGGAAGTTGTACTCAATGAAGTAATAAGTGTAGGACTTACAATGAAGTTGAATATGGGAATGTTTCAAATCAGCAAGAGATGAAGAAGCAGAGAGTAGAATTACAAGGGGAATTCAAGCAAATTAAGCCTGCTACATTCGATGGAGAGGCCAAAGAAGTGGTAGAAGCATGGATAATTAACATGACTAAATATTTTCAAGTTTATGAGTATAAAAGTAAACTTAAAACTCGTTTTTCTATCTAGCAATTTTGGGAAAATGCTACATTATGGTGGGAAGAGGTGAAAAACATGCATGGAATTGAACATTAGAATGTGACCTGGGACGCGTTCTAGCAGTATTTCAAGGATAAGTATATAACAGAACGATTTTATGAAGAAAAATCTTGACAGTTTCATAATTTAAGGTTAGGTCAATTATCTATGGATGACTTCATCACTAATTTTAAGGGATGATAAAGAAAATTACAGTGATTTTTGAGTAGTTTTCCTGCCCACATGAAGGAGGAAATTGAATTTGTAAATCCAAAGATGATGGATGAGGTAATTCAAAAAGCACAAATATGCTATCAGTAGCCCAAGGCTAAGGGTGAAGTTGGTAAAAATTGGCCACCAAAGAAATGATAGAAAGGTTCCTCAAATTTTAAAAATTGCAGATCTAGGAATTATAGAACCCTTGTAAGGAATTCAACAAACAAAAATTTGCAAAAAAATAGCAAAGGCCCAAATGGGCATATGAAGACCAACCGACTGAGGCATCCAAGAGGCCAGACCTGGGACAGTTCCAAAAACCACGATTACAATGTTGGGGTTGTGGTGAGGCACATTACTTTAAGAATTTTCCAAATCGTGGAAGGAATGAAATGGTAGCCATCATGCAAGAAGCATCTATAGTGGGGGATGTTTCTCGAAATATACCAAAGATCAATGATGCACTAGAAGATTGACAATCAGATTTCCAGCCAACTGTGATAGAATTGGAAGGTAAGCTACAATCCCAAACGGTTTCCATTTTGGTTGATCCTGGTGCCATTTGAAGTAATATAAATCCCCGAGTAGTTGAAAATTGTAAGTTGTAAAGCCAGAAATTTAAAATCCCATGGCTAGTATAGTTTGCTACAGGGGCAAGGAGATGAGTTAATTCCAAAGTCTCAAATTTTACTCTAGATATAGAAGAGAAACAAATAACTGTAGAACTGAATATTCTACCTTTGGGCTCATACGATGTTTTGTTGGGAATGGACTGGTTAGAAAAACATTGGTCATTGGTGGATTGCAAGGAGAAATTTATCCATTTTAAGGCAAAATATGGAACCCGTCAAGAACTGCAAGGAATTAAGAAGCCACTTCAAGTACGTCCTACTACAAGATCCCATTTGGGTAAGTGCATTATAAAGGGGTGCCAACTTTATGCAATCTAGAGATAAGACCCTTATGATGGAAAATATACCAGTTTTCCAGAAGTTCAAGGACGTGTTTCCTGAAAATATTTCAGGACTACCCCCAAAGCGAGATATTGATTTTATTATAGAATTAATACCTGAGGCAACCCTTATGTAACGAGCACCATACAAAATGAGTGTGCTCGAATTGACATAATTAAAAATGCAGTTGTAGGAAATATTGGACAAAGGATACATTTGTCCAAGTGTGTCTCCTTGGGGAGCACTAGTGTTGTTTGTTAAGAATAGAGATGGTACGATGTGGATGTGCATGAATTACCAATAGCTTAAAAAGCTGACTGTAAAAAACAAATACAATTGCCACGTATATAATACCTTTTTGATGAAGTGAAAGGAGCAACGGTATTCTCCAAGATTGACCTAAGATCTGTATATCATCAGATACGAATTAAGGAGGAGGACATATCTAAAAAGGCCTTTTGCACTAGGTACATACATTATGAATTTTTGGTATTGCCATTTGGGTTAACCAATGCACCAACAACTTTTATGAGCTTGATGCATGGTATCTTTCACCCCTTTTTGGATAAATTCATTTTAATCTTCAATGATGATATACTAATATATTCTAATAATATTTAAGAACACAAAAATAATTTATGCCTAGTGCTGAAGATGTTGCGTGAACACCAGCTCTATGCCAAATTTAGAAAATGTGACTTCTACAAGGAGCAGATCCAATATTTGGGCCATGTGATATCGGCTAAAGGAATTTTAGTAGACCCCAAAAATATAAAGACAATAATGGAGTGGAGAGTTCCTAGAAATGTAGCTAACATACATTCATTCATGGGCCTAGCTGGTTATTTCCAACGATTCATTGAAGGCTTCTCTAAGATAGCCTTTTCCATTACCTCCTTGCATCACAAGGGGAAAGTCTTTAGTGGACTAAAGAATGTCAAAGAATATTTGAGCAACTAAAAGAACTATTAACCACTTCCCCTGTGTTGAAAGTGGTAGATCCATGTAAATAATTTAAAGTATGCACTAACACTTGTAAGGAAGGAGTAGGAGCAGTATTGACCCAAGATAGAAAGGTTATAGCCTATGAATCTAGAAAATTAAAGGACCATGAGTAGAGGTACTCAGCCTATGACTTAGATTTCATGGTTTTTGTGCATGCCCTTTGATTTCAGAGGCATTACTTGCTGGGAAAAAGGTTTTTGCTAAGAACCGACCATAGCAGTTTGACTAGCTACATTAAACAAGTTGATTTAAATGCCCATCAAGCAAGATGGAATGTGTTTCTAAGTGAATTTTATTTTGAATTTAAACATGTAAAAGGTAAGGAAAACTATGCTGCAGATGCCTTAAGCAGAAAACTACATTGCATCTATGAACTTTATTTTAATCAAGTTGAATCTAAGTTCAAGGCGCAAATAATGGAGGCAACTGAGAGATATCCTGAATATCAATTTTTATGGCAGCAAGCAAAGGAGGCTGAAAAACAAGGAAAGAAATAAAATTATGAAATTAATGATAAGCATCTCTTGCTATTTCGAAGAAATATATGTGTTCCAAATCATATGAGCTTAAAGGAGTTAATTTTGGATGAATATCATTGGAGTCCCTATGCAAGACATCTCGGATATCAAAATATGTTGACAGTAATTAGGAAGAACTATTTCTGGCTCAGGATGCGTAAGAATATTGATGAATACATGACCAAATGTCTAGAATATCAACAAGTCAAAGTGGAACACCAACACCCAGCGTGATTTCTCCAACCTATGCCTATACCAGAGTGGAAATGGGAAGTCATTTCACTTGATTTCATCAAAGGATTACCAAGGAGTAAAACACATAATGACTCAATTATGGTGGTGGTGGATAGGCTCAGCAAGGTGGATCATTTCATACCTGTCCATACAACTTACAAGACTATACAGATTGTTGATATCTTCATGAGAGAAATATTTAGACTGCACGGTATTCTGAGAGTCGTCATCTCAAATCATGATGTGAAGGTTACATCATCTTTATGGAAGGCACTATTCACTGGCTTGGGGACAAAAATCCATTTTAGTACCACCTATCATCCTCAAACAGATGGATAGACAAAGAGGGTGAATCATATATTAGAAGATATGTTGCGCATGTACGTAATGAAGCAACCCACAATGTGGGAAGAATATTTACATCTTGTTGAATTTTCTTATAATAACGAATATCAAGAATCCCTCAATATGAGTCCTTTTGAAGCATTGTATAGAAGACAATGTCAGACCCCCATAAATTGGAGCAGTCTAGAAACCAAATTGATGCTTGGACTAGACATATTAGAGGATATGGAACGAGAAGTAAGAAATATCAGACAGAATTTAAAAGTAGCCCAAGATAAGCGAAAGGTGTATGCAGACCGAAAAAGAGAATTAACGAATGTGGTTATTCGTTAATAAGACCTAAATTTTATTTCATAAATAAAAATTGATATTTATCTTGAGTAATGGATTAACTGAATGGTAAAAGTATTCCAAGATTACAGAGTAAAAATATAGAGGCAGTTTTTGACAGTTACTTTTCCCAAAAGGATAAAAAGGAAATCCTGAATTGCGAAAGGGGTTCTCTTCAGAAAGGGAATGAGGGTTAACAAAAGCATGTTGTGAATAAGGGAGTTGCCCAGAGCTGGGTACACCAATAGAACTTTAAGACCCTAAGGAAGTGTAGGTTGGACAGAGGTCCTAAGGCCTAACTCCTGATAATTTTCCTAATTTCAATTACTCTAGTGTGGAGCACGGGGGGAGAAGAGGATGTGATTGCCTCTCTCAAGGTTGGGAGGAACCATCAGTTCAATCAAGATTACAGAGATAAGTATATGTATATGTTGTTAAAGACTTAAAATTTATATGAAGCATGAATATTAGATTATTATTCCGTTAATTTTTTATCTCTATTTGGTATGAGAAATATGGCTTAAATATATTTAAACAAAGTAGAATACAAACTCTGGTAGTCAAAATAAACAACCAAGTAAAGTCTTGACAGGGAGACTAACATTAAAAAATATGTTGTTGGAAACCTTTACAAAATGTTTTCAAATGAGAAACTTAGTATAGAAGAGAAAATATCATAAAGAGTAGACTATAGCCACAAATTTCAATTGATAAACCCTAGTACAGTAAGCAATAAATGAGCATATAATGTTGAGGTTCTAGTTGTTACATAACAAAAAACAAAGGAAACACACAACCTGTTAATATAAGAATGAAATGCATTTATCTATATAAAATAGGGATAAAACTCAGGAAACGAGGCTCAAGGGTTTAGAGCCGAGCCCTGTGGTGACAGGGCAAGGTCATGGTCCCCTGGCCATTATGACCTTAGTACCAGAAAGAAGAAAAAACTAGAGCATAATTATATTCTATTTACAACTGTAAAGCAAAGTTCAAAAATAATTACAAGTACATCATCTTAAGTATAGATCAACAGACAACAAGAGTATAAAACTCTGTCTAAAAGCCAAAATTCTTAAATATGAACCCAGAATGTTTATAGGCTTGAGCCAAAGAGTCGAACAAGTTTATACAAAATAGTTTCAACATGTATAAAGAAATATTTCCACCGTGTCCTATGCATAGGAGCAAACCAAAAATAGAATAAAACCCCTCTGTTGAAATCATAGGGTTTCGCTACAAGGGTATCCATAACATATATCACAAATACAACAATCTAATTTTATACATGTCAGACAGGAGAAAATTACAACAGTCCTTCAAACCTTATTAGGGCGGACTCAGTCATGAGTGTAAAAGGCTAAACAATGAAGCCATAATTTTAAACTCGCCATGAACTCTTCAACTAAATATAAAAGACCCATCAAATTCCTTGCATGCAAGAGAGGTACAGAGGCTGCTATTACACCTATGCATGTAGAGGGTATAACCCTCAGTAAACCAAGAGTTGTAAATTGTAACATGAAAATACCGAGATGATTGTATTGAAATCGTACCTAGTTTGGTTGACCTGAAGCCTTTAAGTCGAGGAGAAAGAAACCCATCCACGATTCCTATGTCACCAAACCTATGAATAAACAAAAAATAAATCGTGAGAGCTATGGGATCTAAGGATTATAGAATCGAACATAAAACATTATTGAAAAAAGAAGAATTCAATGGAAAAAATCTCTGAATGCTACCTGTGGTGGTCAGGGTAGGAACAAGACTCTCCTTCGCTTAAAAATTTAGAGAAACGGAAGGATTGGCTCCTGAATCAAGCCAAAAATTATACGGTCTCACTGTCCTTGAGCCAAAATAAGTTAAAACTAAGCAAATCGCTAAGTAATGAAACCCTCTCAGGGGTACAACTATGACAAAACCCTCTTCAAGATTAAATGATGCAAAGAAATAGAGACATAACAAGTAAATCATGCCTAGAAGTGTTAAGTTATCCGGTGCAAGGAAATGACTAGGAGCCTCTATGAGACAAGCAGCTCCACCATTGAATAAATCCGTCGAACCTCGCGACCAAGCACAAACAGAACCTCTCCAAGATGAAAGAGCCCAACTCAGTTAAGCCAATGACAGTTCCATGGAGGAAAGCGAAGCCATTACCATAGAGTGGAGGTGAGAATTTGCAGAGCGACAGCGAGACCAACCTTGCAGTAAAACAATGAATCGGATTATTGGAGCTCGGGGTGGGTTACTTACTCTAACCATCCCCTCAAGGCTTACGATCGTCAGATCAAATGAGCTCCAAATCAACGATGAACAAGGGTAGTATTAAACTCGGTGATACACAGTGGTCAACCAAATTCCTCTTATAGAGGAGGCAACCCTTGTTTAATCCAAATCCATGATAAAACAATTACATAGAATGTGTTGCGTACAAGTATAAGCTTATTGCAAAAATCATAGGTAATTATAATGTTAAATATATGAATTCGAATAAATACGTTATTATAATGGAAAACAATCCAAAGTACCAAGTTAATAACATTATGTACGAGCATTCAATGAGCACAAAGGTGGGAAATAAAACTAATAAACTATGGTAAAGTTATAAATATGCATTGGATTGTTTTATTTAAATTAACAATGATTTGTAAAGAGTGTATGGTAAGTAAAGTAAATTTTTTTAATGTGAATGGTATAGAGTGACACGTGAGAAGGATTTGTCACCCCATGGCTTATCTTTCTTGCTGATTCTTTTATGTCCTCAACCATGGTAGAGTTTTGCCAACAGAATTAAACACATCAATTGAATTAACTATAATATTTATTATATTACTATGTAATACTTTTTAATATATTATTATTTAATATATAAAATAATGTAAAAAAAAATCATTCTTTTCATGCTATTCAGTTTGACTTTTATTGGTTTATGTCTTATTTACACTTTGAAGAAAGTCAAATATATTAATTTAATAAATATATTTTCTCGAGGTTAGATATATTACTTAAAATATATATTTTCTTAATAATCCATTTCAAAAATAAAATAAATTTAAATAATAAAAATTATTATTATTTAAAAGTATCGTTTTTATTAGGAGTAATGTTTAGATATTAATCAATGCTTATTATTGAGTATAAAAATTATAATTTATAAAATTAGATTATATAGAAATAACATATTCCTCGTATATATAATTGTGTTTTTATTAATATTAATTAAGTTATAATATAATAGAGTTTTTATTAATATTAATTAAGTTATAATATAATATAATAGTGTTTTTATTAATATTAATTAAGTTATATTAATTTTTAATTTGTAAAATTTTTAGTAGAAATTTTTTCGGTAATAATCACATGCATAGGAATGTGGTCGACAGGTTTCGAACCAATCAGTGTGATTCATCATCAGGACTATGTGAGAGATCATATCCAGACATTAAGTATAAATAGATGTAGAAATGGCTCAACTATTCATTAATATATTTATACAACTAATTAACCAATTAATTAATATAATGGTAATTAATTTAACAAATTGTGGTGTATGTATGTATATTTTCCTTGGACGAAAATAAAAATATAATCCATAAAAATAAATAAAAGCTGAAATAAATAAATAAATAAATAATAAAAATAAATAAATATAAAATATAAAATATAAAAATAAATAAATAAATAAAAATACAAAAATAAATAAATAAATAATAATAATAATAATAAATAATTAAAAATAAAAACAAATAAAAAAATTTAAATAATTAAAAATAAAAAATAAATCAAGAATATAAGGTAGGAATCCAGCACCTGCTGATATTCCAACCATCATCTCTATTGAGATTAACGGGCCTTTTCTCAATTTCAATGGCCTCTCTCAACTTACGATGATGGAAATGGTCGATTCTAGCAATGACCTTAACATCTTCTATGCAAACATGATGGTTAGTCTTTTCTGCATGCTTCGCTAAGGCGGACGAGAGAGATCTTCTGTGCTTGATATCAGCAGCATGCTCACAAATCCTTTGATTAATCGATCGACCAGTCTCACCAATGTAAGGAGTCCCACAGGAACAAGGAATGATGTAGACACCTTTTCCATCTCTAGGGTCAATCGGATCTTTAACCGATTTTAGAGAACTACGAATTGTATTAAGGGGCTTGAAATAAGAGGATACCTTATGCTTTTTAAGGATCTTAGCAATCTTATCAATGGTACCCTGGATGAACGGAAGGCTAACACTGCCACACCATTCACTAGGCTCTTTTTTATTTTTATTTTTAACAGAAGGACCTTTTTCCGCTTTAAGGAAAGCTTTCAAGCCCTGCGACATACTATAACCATTATTACAAAAGACATTCAACAGATGGGCCTTTTCCCCCTCAAGGTGAGACTCATCAGAGATTCTCAGCACCCTAGTGGCTAAGGTGCTAAGGACGCCTTTTTTTTTAGCAAGGAAATGGTGGGAGCTAGCATGAAGAAACTGCTCAGTATGAGTTTTCTTACGAAAAACTTGATGGGAAAAAGAACCATCATCATTTCTAGAGATAAGGACATCAAGGAATGAAAAAAATGAATGAAAAATTGATCTAATTTATCCTTGCCATGAGGCCAAACAACACAAGTATCATCAACAAACCTTTTCCATAACTTAGGCTGGAAAAGGGCTGATGAGAGAGCCCTAGATTCAAATTCCTCCATAAACAGATTCGCAACTATCGGGGAAAGGGGAGAACCCATGGCAACGCCACAGGTTTGCTCATAGAATTCACCTTCAAAACTGAAGAAAGTGGAGGTTAAGCAAATTTCTACTAAATGGGCCGTGTCGGGATCAGTAATGCGATTAATAACATCAATAGCCTCATTGATGGGGATATTGGTGTAAAGCGAAACAACATCAAAACTAAAAAATCTATCATCAATATCCAATTTAACGTCCTTCAAATCCTTAACGAAAGAGTAGGAATCCTTAACAAAGGATTCGGTATGACCTATGAGGGGCTTAAGTTTAAGGGCTAAAAACTTGGCGACAAGGTAAGTCGGACCCCCAATAGTATTAACAATAGGTCAAAGGGGAGCACCATCCTTATGGACTTTTGGAAGACCATAGATTCTTGGAGTAAGGGGGTTGCTTTCAATCAACTTCTTACTTAAGGAGCTCACCATGCTATTTGATTTAATAGCATCAGCAACCGCCTTTGAGACCTTTTTTAAGGGATTTTTGGCAAGTTTTGTGTAGCTCCCACTATTCTCCAAATGATCTAACATTTTTTTATTTCCAGTAATTTTTATTTTTATATATATATTTTTTGTTAATATTAATTATATTATATTATATTTTTATTTGTAAAATTATTATTTACAATAATTTTATTTATGGTAGTTAATATAACTATTGTAAATTTTGTGAAATAATAGTATTTAAACAATGATAAAGGATAGTTGTTAAAGTAAGAATATAGAATGTGTAACAAATATTAAAGTAAACTAATAAAGTTGATGTGAAAAAAACAATACTCACAACAACAAAAAAATGTATACATAAGAAAATAAAGTGTTATTCCCATTTAAAAAAAAAAGTGAGTAGATAGGTGTAGCAGAGTAGAGGTTAGCAACTATGTAAAGGTAATAAGGTGAGAAAAAAATCATTAGGAAGAGCTATACATTATAAAGAAAAGTGACTTTGATTAAGATGAGAAAATAAATCATTCAGAAAAGCTATACATTACAAAGAAAATTGAGTCGGCTTTTAAGTTAGTGGAAGTTGATTTCAAAGCAAAAAGTTTTCTTAAAAAAGATCGAAAATTCCAAATAATTGTTACAAGTGAGAAAAAGAAAGCAAGATATGACTAATATAAGGAAGTTAGTTGTGAGAAAGGAATTTGGCAATACAACCAAAAAAAATGAAAAGACTTAATAAATTTATATGTATAAGAATTTAAAAAAAAATTATAATAACAATATATTAAACATTTACAAAAAAATTATAATAACAATATATTAAACATTTTAGGAAAAATAAATAAATCATTTTTACTTTATTATTTATAGTACACTATCCTATATAAAATAGTCTTAAATTCATCCCAAAAAATAATGATATTTTATTTTTTATTATTAGATTTATTTTATGAACATGTTTTAAAATTAAACATAAAAATATTTTATAAATGTAGATTTATTTATAATTAATCACCTCTATATTATTTATTTTTAATAAATATTATTTATGTTATGATTTTTTTAAATAATATACTTTTTAATAAAATACTAATTTTTATTATTTTAAATTTTAAATTCTAATTTTTTTATTTTAAAAATTTATACACTTATATAATTATAATCATTAATTTCTTTAAAAAGTCATTAAGCTCCCATATATGCTGGTGGACTTCGAAATCTTCATTTAGTTCCTTATAGAGGTGTGTGGTCTATGAAATAACCACTCAACGACCTAAGCACCTAATTTATTGGTTGAGGGCTTTCAACGTATTTCTAAATTGAGGATCTAAATTCTTTATCGATTGAAGGCTCTCCTATATTTCTAAAGATCAAATTTTCCTTTTGACTTTATTATACATAACACATTTATTACGTATCTAAGATGTATGAATTGAGCATGCTTAAGAAACGATATATGCTTAGTAACACTAGCAATGATGTTGGGATAAACTTTGATGTCATCTGTGATGTTACTTTTAAGGCATGTTCCATGCAGAAAAGTTAAATGAATTTAATAGCTATAAAATGACAAATAAAATACTTGAAAAGGTTTGACTAAAGTAATAGTTATTCATTAATTATATGAACATAGATATCGATCGTGTGTCACTCCCATAAACTATGGAAAACGATGAAAAGGGGGACCTGCTGATAAATCACGGCGAGCCTTATTCAGCTGCCATAGGCCCATTAATGCGGCCAGGCAGCTGATGCCCGCCGTCGGATTAAAGGTGTAGATCATCGTGCGGCGGGCATCAGCTGCCATAGGCCCATTAATGCGGCCAGGCAGCTGAAATAACGCTATGTCACGGAAGGCCCACTAGAACTACTTCCAAGAAATGAAGACGGGACCAGCGAGGATATTCGTGGACAATTTCTCCGCTTCGGCCTTTTGCCCTTTCCTGATTTCAATCCTTAAATACAGCAGCAGCATCTGCTCACAGAACCGGCTTTCAAGAAGAAGAGAATTTTATCCCTCAAGTCTGATTTTCGAAATAATGATTTGATCTTTGTCGTGCTGGAATCATCCGGCCATCCGCTGCGTTTGGAGCTATTTCGCAAACAAATATTTTCTTGCCGCGCTGAATCTTGCAATCCACGGTATGCCAGTGTTTGATTTGAATTCACGTATTTATTAAAAAACGTGAGAAAGAGCATTTAAAGTCGAATTTGTAAAGGTTGAGATGATGTGAAACGGCATTTAAAGCCAAGTGTATTGAATATCTGAAGGAAATGAAGAAAAAACTCAAATCTCGATACTTTTGGTTCTTATCTGATCTTTTCGACATCATCAAGAATGTTGATCCGGTTTTGACCTGTTTCTGATTTAGGCGCGTTCTTTCTTTACTTAAAAGAATGAAAAATTAATGAAGAAATCTGGTTTTGACCCATTTCTGATTTAGGCGCGTTCTTTCTTTACTTGAAAATGAAAAATTAATGAAGAAATCCGGTTTTGACCTGTTTCTGATTTAGGCGCGTTCTTTCTTTACTTATAGAATGAAAAATTAATGAGGAAATCCGTTTTGACGTGTTTCTGATATAGGCGCGCTCTTTCTTTACTTAAAGAATGAAAAAATAGTGAAGAAATTTAATATTTATTCGTCAAAGAGAAAATTAAATTCTTCATCACCGACTACAGAAATTAAATCCTCTTTAGGAAAAAGATGAAAACTAAAGAACGCCTCTTAAGGCGAACGGATCACAATATATACCTAATCCATGATGCATAGCGCTTGCATTTAAATGAGAGTCTGAATTTTCAAAAGGTGCATGTGTTTTAAACGGTAGTTTAACTCTATTATGTTTTGGTGCTTCTTTCATATTTTCCAGTAAATATTATCCAAAATTCAGTAAAGTTTCATTGAAATTGTAAGTCTTGACATGATAATTTGCACAGAGTGAAATAATATAAAGAATTCTCTTAGTAGACTGAATACATATATCACTATTGCCAAAATTCCAAAATTTGTATAGCGGACATTTAAGAAGGAAGTAGAAAGTACATGCCCTGAAATAAGGGTGATCTTTGCCCTGAAATAAGCTTTAAAGAAAGGTTACGGCGCTCTGAATTTTGTGAAGATAACAGCGCTCTAATGTATATATACTGTTTTAAATGCTATGGATGCTCTCTTTTTTTGTTTCAACTTCTAATCTTTGCCAATCTTTAAAGGAAGGTTACGGTGCTCTGAATTTTAACAGCGCTCTAATTTATATACATCAAAATTTAAAAAGTCAATATACATGGACATTTAAAAAGCCAGTAAAAAGTATATTTATGTAAAAAATTATCAGATTTTGAAAAGTGCTAATTCACAATATTCTTTCTTTTGAAAAGTGTTGATTCACAATATATTTTTTTTTCGTTTTGTTAAGTATAAAAAATTGTCTCATTTTGAAAGCTGTTGGAGCTAGGCCTGCTCAAGGCAGCTGCTCCTATGGCCATTAACAGGCTCAAAGTGGATTTTGAGAATAGGCTTGGACCCTGTGGCCTAAGACCAAATTTGTATATTTTTTATTTTTTTAAATTATAATTATTAATTTTTTTAATCAATTTTAATTAATTTTAGCTATTATTTTATTTTTTAATAGTTTTTTTTTTGTTATTTTAGTTTTTTTTATATTTTAAATTTTAATTTTAATTTTAGTTTTTAACTTTTTCTTTTTATATAAATTTTTTATAATTTTTCTTTCATGTTTTTTAATTATTATTATTATTATTAATTTTTTAAATTTTTAAATTTTTAAATTTATTAATTTTTTTAATTGATTTATTTTGAATGCTTTTTTTTAATTATTAAATATAATAATTTTTTTTTATATAACTTTTTTTTTTCTTTATTATGTCTTTTGAATTTTATATTATTTTTTATTTATATTTTTAAAAAATATTTTTAATCTTCCAAAAGTTAATTTTGTTTTTTTTTTACATTTTAATGTTTGATTTTATTTTTTTTCCTTTTTATATATTTGATTCTTTTATCATTTTTTTTCTTTTCTATTTTTTAATATATATTTTTATTTACTTTTTATTGTTATTTTTAATTTTTTTTTTTGTTTTTAATTTTTTTTTAATTTTTGTTTTCATTTTTCTTTTAAAATTATTTGTTTTAGAGTGTTTTTGCACTAACTGTTTTTTTCACTGCCATCTTTAAAACAGTTGAAAATTTAATCCAAAAAAAGTTAGTATTCTAGTATCTACCCATTTGGTTTTCCAGCTGTTTTACTATATTTTTAGATTTTTATTGCTAGAGTTCATTCCAGTTTCATAATTTACATTGTTAACATCACACTAATTTATATAATTTATATACACTGTTTTAAATCCTATGGATGCTCTCTTTCTTTTTGGTTTAAACTTTATGTACAACGCTCTAATTTATATACTATGGATACGCTTTTTTTTTTAACTTCTCGTCTTTGCCATGAAATAAGCTTTTAAAGAATGGTTACGGCGCTCTAAATTTTATGAAGGTAACAGCGCTCTAATTTATATGCCAGTTGTTGCATTTTCATACTCTTGGTTCTCTCTCTTTGCATTCATCACGAAGAGGTCTGCTCTGTATTTATGTCTGAAAGGTTGGGTTCTATTTGTATTTCATGTGCTTTTACTACTTTCATTAGGATTTCTTTTCCTTTACATCGATTAAGATGATACATATGTTCGAAACGATTTATTATTGTATTGATCATTTCGGAAAACCTGAAAAATTAAAGAGTTGATATTGCAGATTGTTTTCGAGTTGATGTTGCAGATTTTAAAGGTTGATTGTAGAGAGGTTAAATTGTGAAATATTGCGAAGTGAGAAAAATGTCTTTTTGGGTTTGAAAGACCGTTGTTCTTTGGAGGTTTGTTTTGTGTAGATACGGAGTGGGCGCAATGGCGAAAGGTCAGCTGGAAGTGCTTTCTGCCTTGGACCAAGCCAAAACCCAATGGTACCACTTTACGACAATCGTAATAACGGGCATGGGCTTCTTCACAGATGCATATGATCTCTTCTGTATCCCCACCGTCACTAAACTGCTGGGACGGATCTATTATCCGGCTGGTGCGGGGAAAGTAGGTACTCTGCCAGTCAACGTCTTGGCGGCAGTGAACGGTGTCGCTCTTTGTGGAACTCTCGCAGGGCAGCTATTCTTCGGCTGGCTGGGCGACAAGCTGGGCCGGAAAAAGGTCTATGGGTTGACACTTGTACTCATGATGATCAGCGCCGTCGGCAGCGGTTTGTCCATTGGTCATTCGGCCAAGGCCGTGATGACAACTATATGCTTTTTCAGGTTCTGGTTGGGCTTTGGCATCGGCGGCGACTATCCACTTTCGGCTACGATCATGTCGGAATATGCGAACAAGAGAACAAGAGGAGCCTTCATCGCGGCTGTGTTCGCCATGCAAGGATTCGGCATTCTGGCCGGGGGAGCTGTTTCCATCATAGTCGCTGCGGCCTTCATGAGAGCTTTTCCCGAAAACGCTCCGAACACCCCCGCAGAGGCGGATTTTGTGTGGAGAA
The DNA here is from genome assembly GCA_034641835.2 of Pinus albicaulis. Taxonomy (NCBI): domain Eukaryota; kingdom Viridiplantae; phylum Streptophyta; class Pinopsida; order Pinales; family Pinaceae; genus Pinus; species Pinus albicaulis. Next base: position 173,824,005 of record CM076581.1, on the reverse strand, counting down.
TAATCTTGATGTTCGGGGCTGTGCCTGCTGCACTGACATATTATTGGCGCATGAAAATGCCGGAGACTGCTCGATTTACGGCCCTGGTCGCAGGAAATGCCAAGAAGGCCGCCATGGACATGTCCAATGTACTGCAGGTGGACATCCATGAAGATCAGAACGTCGTAGAAGCCATCGCAAGGGACGAAACCACGAAATTCGGCCTGTTTTCCAGGGAGTTTCTCAAACGCCACGGTTTTCATCTCCTGGGCACTACGACCACATGGTTTCTTCTAGATGTTGCATTCTACAGCCAAAATCTATTTCAGGGAACTCTCTACACTGCCATTGGCTGGGTTCCAGTACAGCCGCAGTTGAGCGGCATAGATGAAGTTTACAGAATTGGACGAGCGCAGTCACTGATCGCCCTCTGCTCGACTGTTCCGGGTTACTGGTTCACGGTCTTCTTCATAGACCGCATTGGTCGTTTTAAGATTCAGCTGATGGGTTTCTCCTTCATGACAATCTTCATGTTCGCCATAGCGATTCCATACGACTACGTTCACAAGCATACAGCATTGTTCCTAGTTCTTTATGCCTTAACCTTCTTCTTCTCCAATTTCGGTCCCAACAGCACCACTTTCATTGTCCCGGCGGAAATATTCCCGGCGAGGCTGCGTTCGACGTGCCACGGGTTATCTGCAGCAGCTGGGAAAGCCGGAGCCATCGTCGGGGCCTTTGGGTTCTTGTATTTATCTCAGCTTACTCATCCAGCGAAGAATTCGAGTTACCCTCCAGGAATCGGGATGCAGAACACTCTGCTGATATTGGGTGCAATCAACGCACTGGGCTTCATTTTTACCTTTTTGGTGCCTGAACCCAATGGTAAGTCGCTCGAGGAACTGTCTGGAGAGAACGAAGGTCAGGAAATGACTCGATCGTCCAGTCGATCGAACCAAGCTCCACCCGTCTAGCCGTGGTGACGTAATCGATGTTCCATGATCAGTGTGCGGGTCCGTAGTTACGTAATAACCATTGCATTGATACATTTCCTTGTAGCATAGTCAAGGAGTGTATCGTGCGAGAGGGAAGAATGATAAGGATCGATTGGAGCATATATTTGTCTTACATGGTGTGAAAAGGATGTTATAAGTGTGGTTTGCAATTTTATTTCTTAATACAGGGAAATTATCATAATTTAGTTAGAGTAATTAGAATTTATCAAATTATAGGTAATGGGTTATTAGTGGCCAAGGTTTTAGCATTCCATTTACTTAGTTCACAATTATTAGTTTCCCATTTCCTACTAAAATTTAAAAGGTTTAATGTTGAAAAATAAATATTTAATTTTTAATAATATTATAAAATTATTTTTTTAATATTTAGTTAAATTATAATTTTATGGCTTTACTGTATTTTTGTAAAAGATAATGTCATGTGGATAAGTGCCTCACATATTTTATGTCATAATTTATAGAGATGTTTGCAATATTTATGCATTATTTTTAGATATTTGTGTAGTATTTTTTTTACCATCAGTGACTTCCCACCATAAAAAATGGTTAGGAATAAGATGTAAATAAATATATTTAATTTTAATATATGTAAATAAATAAATTTAAAAGGTTTAATGTTGAAAAATAAATATTTAATTTTTAATAATATCATAAAACTATTTTTTAATATTTAGTTAAACTTTCATTTTAAGGTCTTATTGTATTTTTGCAAAAAATAATGTCATGTGGATAAGTGTCTCACATATTTTATGTCATAATTTATAGAGATGTTTGCAATATTTATGCATTATTTTTAGATATTTGTGTAGTATTTTTTAGGAGGTAAATAAAACATTTACCATGAGTTACTTCCCACCATAATTTAAGCAACTCTTTGCATAAAAAATGGTTAGGAATAAGATGTAAATAAATATATTTACCATCAATTAGTTCCCACCATTATTTATCTTTTCCTCAACATTTATGTAGGCGTAAATAGTAATTGTGTAGACTTACTAGTCATTCTTCTCATCATGTTGTACGATATTTCTGTTTTGTGAGCTAAGGCTCTTGAGGGTTTTAAGACCCCTTTATTTTTTATTGATTTCGGTGGGAAATATCCCACTCTAGTGCACATGGACTTGCATATATACCCATCAAAATATGTGTAAGTCAATGTGCCTCAACAAGAAATTAATTTATCCACTTCACATCTCAATTTATTAGTTCCTCCCTATCATGCCCCTAGGGCACAACCATGACCTCGTGTTCCCTCAGATGTGTAACACTCCCATGTTTTCTTCCCAAAGGCTTGAACTACACCTCTATTCTATGCACCCTGTAGTGAACTTGATAAACTTACTTGAAAAATTAGTATGTTATCCACGCTGATGCAATAGCCCTTCACAATTCTTTCAACACTTAACCAATTTACAATTTTACTTCATTAACATTTACTTCACTTAACAATATTCTTAGTATAAGCACTTAAACAATGAACTTCAATGAAACAACAACATGAACATTAAACCAATGTACAAGTGCACAACATATCATGAAGGAGAAGGAACTCCCAACTAAACTCCCCTTACGTTAATTACTTCAAACTAGTTTTACATTAGTATACAATACTTTAGTTTGTCTAGTGCATCCCTTCTTGGCTCGCATGACCAACCTAAAGATATAGAACAAACTTCAATACAAATATTTTTCATAGCTCTTGGTTCCACCTTAAACGAAAAACCAACCTCATGCAACAATTTGGTTTGTCCATCCCTTCGTTAGCTCGCACAACCTACCAGAAATCCCAACCAAATGAACCAAAAAAAAACTAAGAAAATAAGAATTATTGCACAACTTCGGCTCAACCAAGCCTCATACTCGTCCTTTATTCCTTATCTGTGATTTCCCCTTCGTTTTCTCTTCCATGCGGTCTTATTCACTTTGTATTGTCTTTCTTGGCCGAGTTGTGTTAATTAATTCTCGAATCATCCACCTCTTCTATTTATACATGCTCCTCCTTTCCTAAAAATTGTGTCTTCATTTTGGGTCGACCCATGTTACTCACCTAGCCAATCTCTGCATATTCACTTCATTCACACGCTAAGTTGGTCACGACTCTCTGCATGGGCACTTTCCCATCGCACGCTTCCACCATATGTTGGCTTCCTTCCAATGGTGGTATCACATGACTCTTCAACCATTGCATGTCGTGCACATCAAGCTAATGCCCAAATCCATAGTTATTTCACCACATCAAGAATGACATTGTTCCACCGAGTGCACTCACCATCTCACAAGTCTCTCGACTGCCCACTTCATTCCGCATGATGCCCTTGGTTGTTCTACCACGACGCCTTCACACGATATCATAACATGGGATCCCTTTACATTGCAAGGTGACAAACTCGGCAGTCATGTCACATGACTCCACCAATATTTGGTTTTTTGCCACTTCAAGTTGACATGGATTCATCAAGGATGCTTTGGGGTGCACTTCTATGTGCACTCAAGCCCAATGGCCTAACATCCTCCCCCAATATAAAACCGTTGTCATCCTCAACAACATCTTCACTAATAAAACTTCTTCACCAAATCCAAACTATCACAAATTGGTAATCATCATCACTATCTCCTAATTCTTTAGACAAGCTTCCTTGTCTCATTGCTTAAGTTAACTCTAAGGAATATTCTTATATGAACCTCCATCAAGGACCATCAAACCGCATGAATCCTCTTCCTTCCATATCTGAAAACAAGGAGCTCAGTAGGAAATCCCTTGAACTCATGATCATTGATAATAATGCATCGCAAGTATCCACATTACTTTCAAGCCATCACGGAAGGTAAACCCCTCCATCTAATGATTGAAATGCATCAAATTACAAATTCCATCATTCCAATAACCATATCTCTTTGAACTTTGTTGTTATACTCCAGAGTAAATTCAACATGTTTCCACACATTGACGTCCCCCATGACTCCAACTAGTTGGGTAGCTATCCCACCCATCACGTCTAACCCATTTGAATGCACTTCCTCACATCGTCATCGGTTGTTTCTTCAACACTCTCATCACATCCTCAATCATCATAAATAAATATCTTACAATTGTTCAAGTGTTTCTCATATGCACATGCAACTCGAACTTAGGCCCTTCATGACCTTCGTCATGCATAAGTCCTCCAACTAAATTTTGATATCGTCTCCACTTCCAGGCCCATGAGAATTCTTCACTACTCATCTCTTCTCAAACATGTTACTCATATCTATATGAAGGAGACAAGTCTTCACTCGCCTCATGATTTCGTTTATGTGTTTCCCCAGGATTTCACACCAACATCCTCCAAAGATGTCAAAGTCTCCCTTCTTCAAGAAGCCCCTCAGCCCCCCCCCCCCCCCACAATGAACAATATCTCACCCCATATTATATGTCAAGCACTAAGTCTCGTCTGACTCAATCCACACCTCAATTGTTTCCACCAAGGCATCTTTATCACTACAATCATCATCCAACTCTAAGGTGTCTTACTTCCATCTCTCCCTGTCAAGTCGCTCCTGATGAGCGTATACATGTCCAAAGGTACACAACCCATACTATGTCAAGGTATCAACCCAAGCTCCTCAAAAGATTGAAATACTCCAAGACAACCATCAATATGAAGTCTTGACTAATTGTGACTATCTTCCAAGTTTATTTAGGTCATCATTGTCTCAAGCTCCTTGAATCCGTCAACATCGAACACCATTTGTTATGCACCCTTGCCTTTGGTCACATGGCTCATTCATGACCTCATTGAAACCTCCATCTTATCAAATAAGAACTCACCTTGAATTCAGTGAAGTGTCAATGAATAACTCTAACCACCTTAATCACATTTTCTTCTTGGCTAGATCTTTCCTTCATCAAAGTCTCCTCCATCAAAGGTCCACCGTGAACTTCTTCTCAGTTATAACGAAACCCTAATGAAGTGTACCCATATCCATATCATGTCATAAGCCTTCTTCCAACATGCCCTTCCACTTCAAGTGGTCTCACCCAAATGCCCTTCGTCCATCAGTCATGTTGGACGCTTGGTGATCCAACATGGGTGGCTGAATTGTTATGCTATGCAAGCACCTCCCACTCAGTTAAACAAATTAAGATATTGCTTTTAATTGACTGTGCAGAATTGAATTCTTGATTCAGGTGTAAGTGTTTTAAATTGTTTTAATGCTTTAAGTGTGAGGAATTAAAAATTTGTTTTTTTTTATATTGAGCATGTAAAACAACCATAAAGTGCAGCAAATACGCATCAACATATAATAAAAAATTTAATAAAGGAGTTCACTCGAATGTCGTGGGCTACATATCCTTGAGATTTTGTCAAATTGACTTGGCTCTTTGGGATTATGGTGGAAAAATTATTTTACAAGTTTCTACTTAAGTTCAATGGTTGTTTATGATGTAATAATGGGTTTAGAATACCATAATACCCCTGGAATGGCTGCTGTCTCTCTGGAGATGGCCCTAGGTTTCCTTTTGACTTGACCTCTACTATCGGTGCCCTTAAGCTTCCCTGAGCTTCTCTATGGCACAAACTCCCTTAGAAATCCTTTCCTATCCCTGAATTTTTTTCTAATGTCTCCAGCATATATCAGACATCCAAAATAGATGATCATTTGCTCCAAATGAGCTTTAGCTTCCCAATCTAGGCCTCCAACTCTTGTTGGCCCTCAGCTCCCCGAAACTTCCCTGTGGCTTATTTAGCTCTTTAAGTCTCCAAATAGATCTAAAAATCCTTCCCTCTGGCTACTCTGGTTACACCCCCAAAACCTGGTGGCACCCTATGGCTCTAGGCTCACTGAAAACATCTTGAAGCATTTGGGCCTTCAAAAGTTGCCAAAAGCTTCTGAAAATCATTCCAGTGGATTCATAACATTTAAGATAGTCATAATAGAACTGGTTTGCTGAGAATGGTCAATGGTTGCTCTGGATAGGCCTCATTCTCCTACTGGCCCCTGGTGGCCCTAATGGCCCTTGGAACTTCTCTGAAGCATATTGGCGTTCAAAAGTCCTCTACTGACTTTGAAAACCTCACCATTAGATCTAGATTGCTCAAGATAGTCATAATTTTCTATTGGGTTGATGAGAATGGTCACTAACTGCCTTGTCTGGGACTCATTCTCTTGGTGGCCCCTGATGGCCCTAGTGGCCCTTAGAACTTATCTGAAACAAAATCACGCTCGAAATTTCTCTAATGGCTCTATAACCCTCACCAATGGCTTTGAAATTTCCAAGAAAGTCGAAATTGACTATTCACACTCCCAGAATGGTTGAAAAATGAGTCCCCAACTCATTTGTCCAGTTTCACCTAAAACAGCTCCACTAAATGTGGAGGACTTCAGTTTAATTGCAGTCAAAATAGAAACTTCGCCCTAAATTTGGGCGTGCTCCAAAACTTCCACCAGAACTAACTATAATAATAAATGTTATGATTAGGTGGTTGGGAACATGACCCCTAAACTGTGGTCTTCATAAATGTTATCGGAACCGTTCAACAAAACTCTCGATATAACCATGGTTGAACTGTGTTTAAACTCTGATTAATGGTGTGTTAACAGTAAAGGTTGTGAAGACTGCGGGATTGGGCTGACGGTTAGCGGAGGCCGTTGTGATAACAACCAGTTGTTTGTCATGTGACAAGTGTTGTGGGACTACTGGTGGGTTGGGACCGTCGACGGTCCCGAACCCCCAAACGCCAACTCACTAAAACACAAATACAAACCGCCTCCAACGATAGTTAAGAACCATCGTGCAGCTCGGGCGATTAGAACGTTGTGTGCTTTATCGGAGTTCGTGGGGTTGAACCCTGCGAACCTCTCCCCAAAATTTTAGTATATCACTAAGGCAATACGTGGCGGTCTCAGGGCTAGCCACATGTCACCCTCTGATTGGCCCGAAAACCACAACGTACACCCAACTGTCAAATAAAACGGTGCCACTTGTCATCTACTGACTATCTCGGAAGGAATATTCTAGGGAATATTTTAAGGAATATTCCAGGAATATTGCAAGAATATTATTTTTTGCTGACTATACAAATGCCCAGTCAACCCTGGTCAATTGTCGAAATTTACATTTTACTGGACTTTTCAAATCACGATAACTTCTTCATACGGTGTCAGTTTTTTGAACCATTCACAACGTCGGAATCAGGAAGACGAGATATATCCGGTCGCTCAGGTTTGGAACACTTTCAAACAGTTTGAAATTTGAGCTATCACTTAGGTCCCGATCCAAATCTGATCACTTCTCCCCATTGGGAATCTTTTGGACCCCAAAAGAATGATTACATGTTCAGTAGATGAGAGTATAGCTCCCTCACCTTTCCAGCCTCCTTCCACTTTTCCTTGCTTGGCTTAGTGCCTTTGATCCCAACTCAAAGGTAGTCAACACATCCCTTCTTTGATACTCTTGTCTTCCTGTCAATAATTGTATCCTCTTTGAGCTCAACCATAAATTTCTGGCGATAAATCTTCAATTGAAGGTAGCTGAACATCATGTCCTTGATCATCGATAAAATGTGGCTCAAACAAACATAAATTTTCAACAGAAATACATGCATACATGACTAAAATTTTCATATGTACAAATGAGTGTATGTCTTACTGGGTTAAGAAATCAAACCACTTCTTACCAAGCCACTTCCATGGCAATTTTTTCTGCTGAAAATCTTCTTCTTGTGAAAAATCTGGTCTCACATCGATGATGGAATATTTGGTTCCATTTTCGCCAGTATTTTAATCCTCTTTCTTCAAATGCTTGGGATGATTGGTTGGATGCAGAGTCCAACATTAGGTAATAAAATCTTCCATATTATGGAAATGTATGCAAGTCTTTTGCATCTTTTGTAGAAGTTGCCTTCGCTTCAACTATTTCCTGTATGCCTTCATTCTCTCCTAGCATTTTGAAACTTCATGGTTACACATACCACAATAGGAACAACAACTCTTTCTTCCATTCATGCATGTAGTTTTTTCCATGCTTAACATAAACATAATCAACTTGACTATGCAAAGAATTATACCTCAAATGTTGCTTTGCATGTCCATCTATTTTACCTGCTTAAGGAGATGAACTTGAAGAGGTTCCAGCGTTCTTTCGAAGACTAACATCAATGTTCTTGTATTGATAGTTATCAGAGCTCTCTTTCTCGCCATAAGATACATGTATACAAACATCCTGCTGCAACATAGGCTTCAAACAATGGAATTCAACTTGAAAACAAACTTGACATGTTTGTGGATTTGAACTTGCAAAAAAAGTTCTTCTTGGAGTTGTCTCAAATTCCTTCATGGCTGTAGAGTTTTCGCCATAATATTGAACATAGCCTAGACCAAAATTCTTAGGCCTTTCCTCAACCAAATTAGGATCAATCATGCCTTGTGCATGTTTTCCTAGACCCTTGCCTTCATAGCCCATTTTTAACATAAATTTGGACCATATACCTCTAGTTTGTTCTTCAAATGAACCTACACATCTATCTGAAGATGAAATTGAAGACAAATTTGAGTGATTTACCTCCGCTTCAAGCATGTATTTGGTTAAGGCCTCTTGGGAATGATGAAGTTGCATATCCATCTCATGCATTCTTTGAAGAACTCCTTCTTTCTCTTGCTTCATATCAACCGATTTCTCATGAAGTCTAGTGCTTTCCGTTCCCTCTTCATACATAATTTGCACCATATCCTTCAGGATGTAGAAGTCCTGCTTCATCTCTTCATCAAAGAGTCTTATAAAAGAGGATTTAGAAACCTCACTTGATGAAGTTGTCATCCTTACGTAAATGAATTAAGGAACTTCAACAACAATAACCAAAGCTTAAAAAACAATTTACAAAGCTTCTTAACAATATGGCTATAGATTCAAGCTCTTTCCTACAGCTTGTATCTCTTCTTCAAACAACCTCTTTGCAAACAATCCCTCTTGTGCTCCAAGGGTTTCCTTGATGTCCTTTGGATAAGGAGAATGCTTTAAACCTTCTTCATTCTTTTCCTCTTATGTAATTAGCTAGAAATATCTCCCCTTCACCTCTCGCAAACTCAAACTTGTAAGCATCAGTCAATTTACAAACAATTAAATTATTTGCACTATTAAGCACCTTTCAAGTCAAACAAGCAAGAAAGAAAATTTGTGCTCAACCTAGTTCTCTGTCAAGAAAGTAAACTAGTGCTATGATACCACCTGATCCAACATGGGTGGCTTAATTTTTATGCTATGCAAGAACCTCCCACTCAGTTAAACAAATTAAGATCTTGCTTATATTAAACTGTGAGGAATTGAATTCTTGATTCAGGTGTATGTGTTTTAAACTATTTTAATTATTTAAGTGTGAGGAATTAAACATTTTTTTTTGCTGATTTTAAGCATGTACAACAACCATAAAGTGTAGAAAATAAGCTTCAACACATAACAGAAAATTTAATAAAGGATTTCACCCAAATGTCATGGGCTACATCCCCTTGAGCTTTCGTCAAATTGACTTGGCTCTTTGGGATTATGATGGAAAATTTATTTTACAAGTTTCTACTTAACTCCAATGGATTTTTATGATGTACCAATGGGTTTAGAATACCATCATACCCCTGGAATGGCTACTATCTCTCTAGATATGGGCCTAGGTCCCTTTGACTTGACCTCTACTATCGGTGCCCTTAAGCTTTGCTAAGCTTATATGTGGCACAAAATCCCTTAGAAGTCTGTTCCTTTCCCTGAAAATTTTTCTAATATCTCCAAAATATATTAGACATCCAAAATAGACTGATCATTTTCTCCAAATGAGCTCTAGCTTCCCAATATAGCCCTCCAACTCTTGTTGGCCCTAGGCTGCCCGAAACTTCCCTGTGGCTTCTTTGACTCTAGAAGCCTATAAATGGATCTAAAAATCCTTCCAATGTATTAATAATGTCAAAAATAGTCAAAATATACTATTCAATTGCTGAAAACGGCCTCTAGCTGCTCTGGTTACACCCCCAACACCTAGTGGCACCCTATGGCTCTCGGTTCACTAAAAACTTATATGAAGCATATGAGCCTTCAAGAGTCTCCAAAATATTCTTCAAATCCTTCCATTTAATTCAAAAGGTTTAATATAGTTAGAATAGACTATTGGTTTGCTGAGAATGGTCACTGGCTGCTTTGGATACGCCTCATTCTCCTGGTGGTCCCAGTGGTCCTTGGAACTTATCTGAAGCATTTAGGCCTTCAGAAGTCCTCTACTAGCTCCGAAAACCTCAAAATTAGATCCATAATGCTCAAGATAGTCATAATTTACTATTGGGTTGATGAGAATGGTCACTAACTTCCCTGTCTAAGCCTCATTCTCCTACTGGCCCCTGATGGCCATAGTTGCCCTTAGAACTTCTTTAAAGAAAAATCACACTGAAAAGTTCTCTGATGGCACTAAAAACCTCACCAATGGCTCTGGAATGTCCCACAAAGTAGAAATTTACTATTCACACTCCCAAAATGGTTGAAAAATGAGTCCCCAACTCATTTGTCCAATTTCACCTAAGATAACTCCACTAAATGTGGAGGACTTCAGTTTAACTCCAGTCAAAATAGAAACTTTGCCCTAACTTTAGGCGCGCTCCAAAAATTCCATAAGAACTAACTGTAATAATAAATGTTATGGTTAGGCATTTGGGCACATGACCCCCAAACCACGGTCTTCATAAATTTTATTGGAACCTGTTGACGGGAAAATCTGTCCGGCCAACAGTAGGGGATCTCCCTGGTAGAAAGTCCCAATTAGACCTTGAACCATTTGGAATAGGGATCCCGTCTGGGGTGTGGGTCCAACTACTGCTTAAGTCACCTTCCCTTTGGTCTCAAAAGAACTCGATTGAACTTGCGGACACACACTTATTCAAATGATACAAGATACATGATTGATGCGTTAAACATGTATATAACACTATGCGTAGTGAGACAAATAATGAAGCATAGATGCAGAAGGAGGTGTTGTTAACAACACATCATTGGGGTTATGCTTGTAGGATGTTCTAACCACAGAAGAAACAATTCTTTATGGCGAGATGCCCCTTTTACATTCGTGAAAGATAAAACAAATGCTAATAAGAAATGTCATTAACATCCATTAAGAAAGAAAAATGAACTAAACATCATTAACACAAGTACAGATAACCATAATGCGTAAATGATGCCACTAAAAGTGCAACTTCGTTAACCAAAAGATTTTCAAAACTGTACAAGAAATACTCATAGTGTTCGCACAGCAAAACACATCAGATCCAAAAGGAGTTTAAACAAGTATCTGTATTCATATGCACAAGAGTGTTATCTTTCAATACAATGCTGTATAGCTCTTGAGTCCAAAAAAAAATGATCCTTTACATTTTCCCCGGAGGGAGTTTTATAGATCAAAACTTTCCCTTTGGGGTTCCTGACTCTTCGCCTGCCTGACTGTTGAGTTGCCTTGCGACCCGGAAGGGAACTACGACCTGCAAAATGGTTGGGCAGTGCAACCTGCGACTTGGCTGGGCAGCGCGACCTGCGACCTGGCTGGGCGGCGCGACCTGCGACCTATTTCCAAATGCTACCAGCGATCTACTGCCACTGGGTTATGAAGATGTGCGCACAATTGTGAGGTCAAGGGCATCAATCTACTGTCCTTTGAGGAAGTCTTGCCAGGTCTGATACTCTGCTGCTATGGGAGAAACCAGAGGGACCTCTTCTTTCAACCGATGCATGCACTCCAAAGTGTTTGGGACTAGAGTTTCCTTCTTCTACAAGATCAAGTTGGAAAGAGAGGAAAGCTTGGTGTACATCCAGACTGGCGTGACAAGAAACTGGCCCAGGTTCTCTCATGACGCTGAAATATCGGGAGTGGCAGCAGCTTTCTTGATGGGCTGCAAAAATGACTGGATCTCTTGATCCACCTGTTCCCGGGTCTTCCCCTCGTCGAATGCACCCAGCGAAGGAATGTGGTGAAGGATGTGCATCGAATCGATGCCGCTGATCAGGTGTGCGTATGCAGCCATTACCTTGTCTAAGTCCTTGGATAGCTTATCCTTGGACTGCATCTTCATACAAATTTGGACCTTGGCATCTTGCGTGTGAATCAAGTCCTTCTTTGGAAAATGTTTAGGAGCCTAAGGGTACCGCACTGTCCAGTCCATAATTCTGTCAAAGGCAGCCGAGGCCTCCTTCAGCTGCTCGTGCTTTTGCCTAGTCTCTATTTGGGCTCTCACCAATGGGGCGACTGTTTGTTTTATGGAAAACATTTCCCCATAAACTTTCCTCATGGTAGCCTCTAATATATCGAACTCCCTTTGAATGGTAAGCGAAACTTCATTGACAGGGGGAGTTTTGTTTCGGAGTTGCTGAACCTCCTCTCTCAATGTCATCTTTTCTTGTTCTGCCCTTTTCTCCCGCTGCTCTGCTTCATGTAGCCTATTCTATAGAGAAACGATCTCTCTGCTCATTCTGGTCACATTCTATTCTGTGGCCGCAGTGAAGCCTATGCCAGCCGATGCTATCATCACAGGATTAGTCCTAGTATCGAGGACTATGTCTTTTTCGGTTGCGACTGTGGATGCGGCGGAAGGATTTTGCGCCAGGCATATTCTTTTCTCCTGTTGGATTTTGAAGGAGAATTGATCGAACGTGAGCCTGGTGAGGTCGAATACCTCCTCCTCTTGCCCCTGGGAGGAACTGACATCAGAGAGCGTGGCTCGTGTACTGACTAGAGGTACCTCAAGGGGAGATACCTCGATGTTCTCTAGCATTTCATCCTCCTCTTCTTTCTTTTTCTTTTCTTCCTCTTCTCTTCGTAGGCGTTCGGCTTCTTCCTTTTCATGCTCTCTCTTCCGCCTGAGCTCTGCTTCTGCCACTACTTCTAATTCGGCTTTCCTTTTACGCTCAGCTGCTGCAGCTTGCTCTGCTTTCTTCTGGCGGTCAGCTTCCACTTTATCTAACTCTTTCTTGAGTTCCTGTTTTGTTGCAGCCTCCGCCTCTTGTTTCTCCTTTTCCTTCTTGGCCTCCTCGGCCTGCTTTTTCTTCTGTTCTAACCTTAGGCTCTTCTTGCGCTTATCCTCATCCTCTTTCGTTTTCTTCTCTTTCTCTTGCTAGGCTTTGGCCTCTATTTATTTCTGTTGGGTAGAAGTACTGTGCTCTGTACTGGTTCGAGGCTTTTTAGCCAGAGAAGAATAAGCGCCTCCTAATTCACGGCTCCTGTCTTCCAAGGTTTGGTCATCTGGGTCTTCTTGGCCAGAGTCCGCCCCCGGAGCAATTTTTCAGTTTGCACTGTACCAGTTCCTTCTTTCATCTTCTCCTGGGCATTCCTTGTGCTGATAGTTCCGTTTGAACTTAGCCCTCTTGCAATGATCAGGAACTATCCTCTCCGGGTCGTATGTTCGGTGTTCTAATGCCCCAAAGTGGTAACTTTTCATCTCTTCTGCCTCTACCTCTACCTCTCTGAAGTCTTTGACTATGTATGTGCCGATAGTGAGGGGCAGCGTAGGCCATGACTTCTTCTTACCTTTGGACAGGACCCTGGAGAAACCGGAAGACATTTGGAAACAGACCTCTTGCATGAGCATTTTGTCTGTGACGAAACGAGGCATAGCATGCAGGGCCCTGAACGAGCCAAAGACTCGGATGAATGTATACTCGGAAAATGGAAACCAATGCACCACCTTGCTTATCATCTCCATGGCTCACCAAGACATGCAAGGAGCGTCTTGTTCGAACAATTTTCTGTATAGAGCGGGGATGAACACTTAAGAGATTGGCTCTATGTCTTGTTTATACCTGGAATCCCAAAACACCTTGGTTTGTAAGTGGATTGCACGGGTCTGTTTTGGATCCCAGTTATGCACCCATCCCTCAAAGTGCAACCTTGAACAGACGACATCCAACAGATAAGAGGCCATATAGAATTCAGAAGGCATTCCTTCATCTGGTACCAATGCTGAGGATAAGTTTGTATGAATGGAGGTCATCAATATGCTAGCCCAGTTGAAATGGGTGCCGTGTGCTGTGACGTAGTCCATGAGAGTCGCCCATGTGTCGTTGAAGGTGGTGGCATCAAGGCGCCCATACAGTCTGCAAAGCATGGCAGCCACTAATTTATATACTTTCCTGAGGCTCGCCACTGGATATTCCTGGTCCTTCTTGACCTTAAATTTCTCAGGCTCCTCCCACCACTGCTTTATTGAAATAGTTGATGCAGAGTGTTGTCCCTTGATGGCAAACCACCCGATGAAGTTATGCTTGACTTGATGGACTTAGTAAATGATGTAAATCTGATATGATATAATGTTTGTTGACAATATAATGCTAAGTGTTTTCCTTAAAAGGCAACCCACCTGATGAAGATGATGACAACTTACTTGATGAAGTTGTGCTTGAGAGAATATGTTCCTGATGAAGAAAATATGATGTTTCTACAGTGTGTACAGAAGACTATGAAGAAAGGATTTCAGAATGTACTCAAAGTATGATGAAAAAGAGTATGTCTCTTGGTATACGCGTATTGGCCTAATGGAAATCGCGTATACACGCGGAAAGGAACGTGCCAAGTCGCGTATGGGCAAAAGCGCTCAAAAAGTGCAAAACCAAGGGTAACCACCATGGTATTAACCCATTGAATTGGGTAATGATCCGCCTAAATTGACCCCGTCCAGATAGTTTTGGGCTTATGGTATTGTTTTGATCCATGGTCTTGAAAAAGGGGCTCATGGTATTGACAAAGGGTAATCATATATAAGGAGAAGAAATTCATTGTGCAAATCATGAGTGTGGGTGCAAGATGTCTGAGCTTGAATGAATACTTCTCTCTGAAGTAGATCTGAATGAAAGGGTTACACTTGAAGATAAATCTGATTGGATGATGCACCAATGATGAAGAAAGGTATCTAGATCTGAAATGTATCTACTAGATCTGCTTATGGAAGGCTTAGATCTATGATGAGGCGAACATCTAGGCGAACATCTGTTTGAAGTGAAAGGGTAACTCTGAACTGAATATCTGATCTGAAGAAGTATCCTGCTCTATAATAATTGAAGATCTATACGCTACTTCAACGCGGAGGAAGCGCGTATATACGCAGCTTCAGCGAAGAGAAAGCGCGTATGCGCAATAAAATATACACCGAGTTATACGCTGGTTTGTATGGACGGAAGCGCGTATACACGCGACATCAGTGAAGGGAAAGCGCGTATGCAAACTAGTGCTTGCTGAAGCAAGGGGTATGAAATATATGATCTGTTCTGTTGTGTTTCTGCTATCTGATCTGTGTTGATATGTATCTGTTGATGATGTATGTTCGTGCTTAAAAATATGGAAAGGGTTCCGTCTGGAAATATGATGAATTGCGGTATGCAAGTTGTGTTCTATTGAAGTGGTTGGATCCAGTGTGAAAATTGATGAAACGTGGTCCAAGGTGGTGCTGAAGGTTGTAGCCTTCAGTCAGGGGGTTGTAGCTCCCTTCCAGGTGAGGCTGGTAAACGAGATCAGGGGGTCGTAGCTCCCTTCCAGGAGAGGCTGGTAAACGAGTCAGGGGGTCGTAGCTCCCTTCCAGGAGAGGCTGGTAAACGAGCGCAGGTGGGTGCCTGCGTGCTGGTCAAGTCTGCGCCAGCACATATGTTGTAAGATGTTTTCTCTATAATAAATATTGAAGGCTGAGCAACTGCAGCGGTGGTTTTCTCCCGACTTGGGTTTCCACCTAAAAATCCTGGTGTTCATGTGTGATGCTTTGTGTGATGGTTATTCTGTTCTTACTGCACATGTTTACTGCTTATTGAATATCTGATAAATAAATTATGGAATGGTTTAAGTGAAGATTTAATGACTTATCTAAATCTCTGTGTATACGCTAGTTTAATAAAGGGGATCCGCGTATATACGCACGTCTGGTTCAGGAAAGTAGCGTATGCCTTTTAGAAGAAGGAAAAAGTGAAAGTTTTGATTATGCAGTAAATACTGATTCACCCCCCCCCCCTCTCAGTATTTTTCCCAACAATTGGTATCAGAGGAAGGTTCTTCTGCAGAAGCTTGATCGCTTGAAGGAGATCCGTCGCAATGGGAAGTCAAGAAGGAGTAATGTCTATAAAGCCACCTCTATTCAATGGAAGCAATCTGATATTCTGGAAGGTACGTACAAAAGTATATCTGCAAAGTCTTGGTGCAGATGTATGGGCAATCGTGGAAGAAGGTTATCAATACTCGGCAAGTATTCCTACTGATGCAGCTGAAAGAAAGAAGTATGAAATCAATGCCAAAGCAGTAAATGTCTTATTGGGAAGCATGTCTGAATCAGAATTTGCTAAAGTGATGCAGCTACATTCAGCAAAAGAAATATGGGACAAAATCATTCTGAGCTATGAAGGAGAGACAAAGGTAAAAAGTGCAAAACTCCAAACTCTTAGAATTGAATATGAAAATTTGAAGATGCATAGTGATGAAAGTGTTGCCAGTTTCTTTCTTCGTCTAGATGATATTGTAAATCGGATGAGAAATTTGGGTGAAACCATGGCCGATACTACTCTGGTTGAAAAGGTCTTGAGATCTGTGACTTCAAAATTTGACTCTAAAGTTTCTTCTATTGAAGAAAGGCAAGATCTGCAAACTCTTTCTATTGTTCAATTACATGGTACTCTGACTGCTTTTGAAATGAGACAAGGAGGTCCTTCTCAAATAAGAGAAGCTGCTTTTAAGGCATCTACAAAAGGAAAGGAAAAGGAGGTTATCAAAGAATCCAGCTATGTATCCGATGAAGAAGAAGCAAATTTCGTGAGAAAGCTCCAACTAGGTACATGAAGATTCAAAGGTAAGCTTCCCTTCAAATGTTTTGAGTGTGGTAAAGTTGGTCATTATGCTGCAAAATGTCCTTATAAAAGAAAAGAAGTAGTAAGAAGGAATAAGAACCGATCTAGCTCTAAGAAAAGTTACTATGCTGATGAAGATAGTGATGAGTCATCTAATAATGAGGAAGAATGTGAAGAAGATCTTAGACTTCTCATGGCTTTTGAACAAAAGGAAGAAAAGGATACTTTTATGGATGCTCTAGAGGAGAATGATTTTCTTGAAGAAAATAATCAACTCAAACTACGCTTAGAAGAAGAAAAGATAATCAGAGAGACCATTGAAAAGAAGCTTGAAGAAGCAAAGAAACATATTGAAAACTAGAATGTGAAGTGGTAAGTCAAAGAAAAGAAGTTGAGAAAGCAAAAACCTTGAATCTTAGATTTGCTAAAGGATCTGAAACCTTAGATGAGATCATCAAGGTACAACGTTCTCCTCTTATAAAGACAGGTCTTGGATATACCGGAGAATCTTCTCAAACTTCAGCACCCAACTATCTAAAAGCAGTTACAGGTGGTTTACATCATTCAGCCACTCAACAAGAGAATAAAGGATTTCTACAGGGAAAGCAGGACCATCTCAATTCAAGGAACACTAACAGGGATAGCTTTCAAAGACACTACAACCAACAGGTAAATTCAAATAGAAGATTACATGATCGCAGAAATTTCTACTTCAATGGGCAATGTTTCACGTGTCACAATTTTGGTCATAAAGCTATTCAATGTGTTGCATATAAAACCATCATGACAAGAGAAGCAAGAAAGAAAAGGTTGGATACTGAACCAAAGAAGAATACCTATAACAATTCTTCTCCTCTTCAAAGTGAAGTTGAATGTACTTATTGCAATAACTTTGGCCATGAAGAATCTGAATGCAGGAACAAGAGCGCCCCAAGAACTGTCTTCAAGCCTTAAAGTGTGGAAGAAGGAAAGAACCGTCGCTGAAAATTAGATAGCATTATTTATGTATAGAAGAAAATCAATGGTACATCAATAGTGGGTGCTCAAGACACATGACAAGTGACAAAAGCAAACTTCATACTTATAATGCTCTAGAAAAGGAAAAGAAAGTTACATTTGGAAATGATAATCCTGCTGTAATTAAAGGAAAAGGGTCAGTATTTCTAAAAGAAAAAGTGAAGGCTAAAGATGTCATGTATGTGGATGGATTAAGGCATAACCTGTTAAGTGTTAGTCAAATGTGTGATCAAGGAGCAGAAGTGGTCTTCAGTTCCAAAGAATGTGTGGTTCGTGATCTTGACACAGGAAAAATCATTATAAAAGGAAAAAGAAATCCAAGCAACCTGTATATTCTAAATGGCATAGATCAATGGTACTTGAGCAAGTCCTCAGAAAATTGGCTGTGGCATAGAAGGCTGGGACATCTGAGTTTCTCTCAAATCAACAAAGCTAGCAGACTTCAAGCTGTTCGTGATCTTCCCAAGGTCAATCTTCCAGAAAGTACCATATGCAAATCTTGTCAATTTGGTAAGCAAACCAGAGTACGATTTAATGCCAAAGAAGGATCACCAAGTAAGCCTCTTGAACTCATTCATACTGATATATGTGGACCTATGAGAAAAAAGTCATTACGTGGGGAAGAATACTATATCTTATTTATTGATGACTACTCTAGAATGTGTTGGATCGGGTTCATTAAACACAAAGATCAAGCACTTGAAAATTTTCAGAACTTCAAAGCTTTGGCAGAAAATGAATCAGATCTAAAAATCAAGTGTCTTAGATCTGATCGAGGAGGAGAATATTCATCAAATGAATTCTTTGAATTTTTTGAACAACATGGCATTAAACGACAGTTCTCTGTAGCAGGCACTCCGCAACAAAATGGTGTAGCAGAAAGAATGAATAGAACAATTGTTCAAATGGCTAGAGCTATGCTTTCTGATTCTAATGTTCCTAACATGTTCTGGAGTGAAGCAGCACATACAGCAGTTAACATTCTCAATAAAGCTCATGTTCGGGTAAATAGTGACAAAACTCCATATGAACTCTGGTATGGCAATTCTCCCACTGTGAAGCATTTTAAGGTTTTTGGAAGTAAATGATTTATCAAAAATAATGATGAAAAGCTTGGCAAGTTTGAACCTAGATCAGATGAAGGGATATTTCTTGGTTACTCATCTTCAAGCAAAGCATTCACATGTTACAATAAAAGGCTTCGAAAGACTGTTGAATGTATTGATGTTGTTATTGATGAGTCTCCTGCAGCTCCTAAAGAAGAAAAACAAACAACAAAAGAAGATGATGGTGACCTATGTCCTTCTACATCAAATAGAAATGATATAGACAGTGGATCCAATGAAGAACCTGAAGATGATCTATCTGAAAAAGCTCCATCCAGATATGTTCAAAAGAATCATCCCGAATCTCAAATTTTGGGAGACAAGGAATCAGGTGTACGAACAAGGAGAACTCTTGTAGGATCTTCTAGTCATATGGCACTTCTATCCACAATTGAACCACTCAATGTCAATCAAGCTAGCAGAGATGAATGTTGGAGGCAAGCCATGGATGAAGAACTTGTTCAAATTGAAAAAAATGTCACTTGGGATTTGGTACCAAGACCGCATGATAAAAATGTCATTGGAACTAAATGGATTTTCAAGAACAAGTTAAATGAGAATGGGGATGTTGTAAGAAACAAAGCTAGACTGGTTTTCAAAGGGTATACTCAACAAGAAGGTATAGACTTTGAAGAAACTTTCGCTCCTGTAGCTAGACTTGAAGCCATAAGAATGTTTCTTGCTTTTTCAAGTTATCAACAAATCAAAGTTTATCAAATGGATGTTAAATCTGCTTTTCTTAATGGTGATCTAGAAGAAGAAGTATATATAGAACAAACGGAAGGATTCATTTTGGGAAATGATGAAAATCTTGTTTGTAGACTTAAAAAGGCTCTATATGGTCTCAAACAAGCTCCAAGGGCTTGGTATTATCGTCTTGACAAATATCTTCATCAACAAGGATTTTCAAAGGGGTCTGCTGATAGCAACTTATACACAAAAATTGAAAATGATAAACTATTGATTGTTGTTGTATATGTTGATGATATTATTTTTGGGAGTAACGAAGAATCTATGAGTCAGAAATTTGCTTCTGTCATGCAGCAAGAATTTGAAATGTCTTTGCTTGGGGAACTAACTTTCTTTCTTGGCTTGCAAGTGCATCAATCTAAAAATGGTATATTCCTATCACAAGAAAAATATATTAAGCAAATTCTGAAGAAGTATGGCATGGAAGAATGCAAACCTGTAAGCACTCCAATGATAACCGGATGCAATCTCAGCTCTCATGATGATTCTCCCACGGTGAATCAACCAGATTACAGACCAATGATAGGAAGTCTACTTTATCTCACTGGGACTAGACCAGACATTATGCATGCAGTTGGGATTGTTGGACGATTCCAAGCCAATCCAAAAGAGTCTCACCTTCAGGCTGTGAAAAGAATTTTCAAATATCTACAAGGAACTCAAGATTTTGGTCTATGGTATCCGAAGAATGCTGATCTTACTCTTCATGCTTACACTGATGCAGATTGGGCCGGAAGTGTTGATGATCGGAAAAGCACTAGTGGTGGTGCATTTTACATGGGGCCCCGGTTAGTATCTTGGTTCAGCAAGAAGCAAAATTCTATTGCCTTATCAACCGCTGAAGCAGAGTATGTAGCTGCCGCATCTTGTTGCACTCAACTCCTATGGATGATGCAAACCTTGCAAGATTTTCAAATCAAATGTACAACTCCTATCTCCATTATGTGTGATAATACAAGTGCCATCAGTATTTCAAAGAATCCTGTTATGCTTTCGAAAACCAAGCACATTCCCATCAAATATCATTTCCTACGTGAACAAGTGCTTGAGCAAAGAGTGAAGTTGGAGTATGTTACCTCCAAAGAACAAGCTGCTGATATCTTTACTAAACCTCTGCCCAGGGAAGCGTTCGAGTATCTAAGACAAAAGCTGGGAGTATTTTCTGCCAGTCAAAAGAACAAATCTACATAATTTTTAGAAGATGACTTGGGATACGCGTGTTTTATGAAACACAGTCGCGTATGTACGCGAGTTAATGCACAGAAAACCGCGTATGAATGATTGCTGACAATTTTTGCTTGGTTCAGCTCTCTTCAGCATAGCTGCAGTGCTGTTTGGTATCTCTGATAGTGTTCCAGTTCTCATAATTCTGTTTCTAATGTTTTGATGAAGATGCCTTGATGATTTGTTGGTGGAAGTTTTCAGGATGCACAAACTAAGGGGGAGCCTTAGTCTCTGGAAAGATTGCTTGGTTGCACGGATTCAGGGGGAGCATTAGCTTTGCTGAGTATAATGCAGTGTTGGCATTATGATGGTTCTGAAATATGTTCTCTTTCTTGAGGACTTTTTGATATTGGTTATGAAAAGTCATATTTGTATTTGTATGAAAAGGTCTGGGGGAGACCCATGTTGTAAAATTGTAATATTCATTCATGTAAGGACTTGTCATTTTTGTAAACCCACTTGGTTGGGTAGCTAAGTCAAATTTGTAAACCCACTTGGTTGGGTAGTTGAGTCTCATATGTAAATCCATGTGGATGGATAAGTGATGTAAGTATGAGTCCTTGGTGATAGGAAGTTCATAGAGTCATGTACTTCATTGACAAATATGTTTGAAGATTCAGCATGAACTCAGGGGGAGTTTGGCCACTTCAGCACATATCCGATCTGCAGAATGTTTCTTCCACATGAGGAGAAAAGGAGGAGAGTGTTGGTTTTTGATCCGCCCTTTGCCCTTGATGTCAAAGGGGGAGAGTGACATGGTGTTTGAATGAAAAGAAGATAATGATGTCAAATATTTGGGAGAGTGACATGGTATCTATCTGCTGTGGTAACCAAACACCATCATGGTTGCCATCAAGTCCAAAGGGGGAGATTGTTGGAAATATGATGCAGAGTGTTGTCCTTGATGGCAACCCACGAATGAAGATGAAGTTATGCTTGACTTGATGGACTTAGTAAATGATGTAAATCTGATATGATATAATGTTTGTTGACAATATAATGCTAAGTGTTTTCCTTGAAAGGCAACCCACCTGATGAAGATGACGACAACTTACTTGATGAAGTTGTGCTTGAGAGAATATGTTCCTGATGAAGAAAATATGATGTTTCTACAGTGTGTACAGAAGACTATGAAGAAAGGATTTCAGAATGTACTCAAAGTATGATGAAAATGAGTATGTCTCTTGGTATACGCGTATTGGCCTAAGGGAAATCGCGTATACACGCGGAAAGGAACGTGCCAAGTCGCGTATGGGCAAAAGCGCTCAAAAAGTGCAAAACCAAGGGTAACCACCATGGTATTAACCCATTGAATTGGGTAATGATCCGTCTAAATTGACCCCGTCCAGATAGTTTTGGGCTTATGGTATTGTTTTGATCCATGGTATTGAAAAAGGGGCTCATGGTATTGACAAAGGGTAATCATATATAAGGAGAAGAAATTCATTGTGCAAATCATGAGAGTGGGTGCAAGATGTATGAGCTTGAATGAATACTTCTCTCTGAAGTAGATCTGAATGAAAGGGTTACACTTGAAGATAAATCTAATTGGATGATGCACCAATGATGAAGAAAGGGATCTAGATCTGAAATGTATCTACTAGATCTGCTTATGGAAGGCTTAGATCTATGATGAGGCGAACATCTAGGCGAACATCTGTTGGAAGTGAAAGGGTAAATCTGAACTGAATATCTGATATGAAGAAGTATCCTGCTCTATAATAATTGAAGATCTATACGCTACTTCAACGCGGAGGAAGCGCGTATATACGCAGCTTCAGCGAAGAGAAAGCGCGTATGCGCAATAAAATATACACTGAGTTATACGCCGGTTTGTATGGACGGAAGCGCGTATACACGCGACATCAGTGAAGGGAAAGCGCGTATGCAAACTAGGGCTTGCTGAAGCAAGGGGTATGAAATATCTGATCTGTTCTGCTGTGTTTCTGCTATCTGATCTGTGTTGATATGTATCTGTTGATGATGTATGTTCGTGCTTAAAAGTATGGAAAGGGTTCGGTCTGGAAATATGATGAATTATGGCCTGCAAGTTGTGTTCTATTGAAGTGGTTGGATCCAGTGTGAAAATTGATGAAACGTGGTCCAAGGTGGTGCTGAGGGTTGTAGCCTTCAGTCAGGGGGTCGTAGCTCCCTTCCAGGTGAGGCTGGTAAACGAGATCGTGGGGTCGTAGCTCCCTTCCAGGAGAGGCTGGTAAACGAGTCAGGGGGTTGGAGCTCCCTTCCAGGAGAGGCTGGTAAACGAGCGCAGGTGGGTGCCTGCGTGCTGGTCAAGTCTGCGCCAGCACATATGTTGTAAGATGTTTTCTCTATAATAAAATATTGAAGGCCGAGCAACTGCAGCGGTGGTTTTCTCCCGATTTGGGTTTCCACCTAAAAATCCTGGTGTTCATGTGTGATGCTTTGTGTGATGGTTATTCTGTTCTTACTGCACATGTTTACTGCTTATTGAATATCTGATAAATAAATGATGGAATGGTTTAAGTGAAGATTTAATGACTTATCTAGATCTCTGTGTATACGCTAGTTTAATAAAGGGGATCCGCGTATATACGCACGTCTGGTTCAGGAAAGTAGCGTATGCCTTTTAGAAGAAGGAAA
>CM076581.1:173633522-173800380 GCA_034641835.2 Pinus albicaulis | reverse complement strand
TGACTGCAAACCCTAAGGTACTAACAAAAAGACTCTAGACCTTATTCCCAGAGCAATGAGTCGGAGTCGATGGGAAAAGATCTGCTGGAAGGAAGGCATTAAGGCATCCCACATCAGTCCAGCGCAAGTGTAACCTGCGGGCCAAGATTTGGAAGGAATCGGACGAAGTAGAGTGATGGAACCAAAACCGAAGTACGTTTCCGACATGCACAAGATGAAGCTAGCGCACGGAAGAAACCCTCTGAACCAACCAATAATGAAAGCTGACACAGAGGCGAGAAATCCACCGATAGGGTCAAATGGAAATCAAGGTACTGCACGAATCCAAAGTGTGATAATGTGTGCTGACGTCGAACACAGGGGAAACCACTCAGTCAAAGACCCATGATGATGATCAAATGCTGAGCACGAGGTCACCTATCAATAATGGAAATAGGCCCAAGGTGCGGCTCTAGGTTTGCTCTCAGAGCAATATGTCGTAGTCGATAAGAGACAAACCCGCCGGCAAGAAGTCAATGGGGACCCTCTCAAACCAGCACGAGCGGAAGACCAAAACATCTGATGTGATAGAACATGATACTGACAAGACCAGGAAGGCCAACTGAATAATGAGTCAAGAGACACCGCAGAATGGCCGACTCAGGCTAGACTTCCCTTGAACAAAAGCACGACTCTGTGATGACCATGGCAGTAAAAAGTGACACTGTATAAGTCTGTCTTGCAGGAGGCAAAACAAACTCTCCATATGATTGGAAGAGATAACCAGCCGGGGGAGAACTGACAAGTGAAACATGGTAAAGGCTGAACCTAGGTCAAACTAGAACCATCCCAAATGAAGGAAATATATATAAGTATATGTGCTTTGTTCAAGGGCGACAAACTGACTCTGTACTGCCATCAAAATAACGAAGATACATCCCGTTCCCGCTCTTTTTGTTATAGTTGATTTTTTTTGTCTTTTTCATATAATAAGCCTGAAAAAGAATAAAAGAATGCTATGGTACAATGGATAGAACGAGTATCAAGAAAGCAGATGCACTAGTTCCTGGGATTGGAACAATCCTATGCTCAATGCAAGTTGGCGAAAACTGGTCAGTGATACTCAGAGGAACGTTCCATCCATGGGTACAAAGGTGTCAAGTCGTGATAGCTAAGTGCATGCAATGGTTAACTTGTACAGAAAGTCAAGGTCAAAAGTTGGCTTAAACATCGAGTCCAAATGAAGTCGGCTAAAGGCCAGGATAAACAAGTAGCCAATATGCAATGCAGTAGTACAACTTAACGACACCAGGGAGCCTCTAGGGTAAAAGCCAGAAAAAATGATAAGTGATGAAGAAGAAGAATGAAGCTTCAACACATAAGACATGGTGGGACTAAAGAGGACTCCCGAGCCTACATAAAACGCAGCATGGGCAACAAGTGATAGCGAGGAACTAACTAGGAAGCCCATGTAAATGAAGGCTCTACCATCAAGTCATGATTAAATAATCGGCGAGTGAAATGGGTGTAATACTCATGACCTGATGGGATCGACCCTAAGGCAAGTGATCGGTATGGAGGCTAGTATGCAAGATGCAACGGAAAGTGATTCCCTAACCTATATGCCAGTGAAGATCATATACCTGCCGTGAAGAGTCGGAAATCATGGATCAAAAATCGGGAAAAATCTCAAAATCGTCAAAATGTACCTGAAAACATACCAAACTGGGCACTTCCAAGCAATCGAGTTATACAGCATAAGATAGATCGAAAAAATAAGAATAAGGAATTTTTGCGAAAATTTTCAATTTTTTAGCCATAAATACACAAATTACCTCCCATTTGGTTCATTATTGCATAGCTAATTTGGAAAAAGTGCTCTGGAGATAAAAACTTGTTTCAGCAAACCAAGAACAACCGACCGTCGGAATTCAGCGAAACTTCAGGTAGGCTCCTTAATCATCCTGTTTATTCATTTTATCCGTTTGGAATTTAAAATTGAGAGATTTTTTGCCTTAAAACCCTTGCTAAAATATGCGTACCTGCGCATACGCGGGTTCAATGAAGGAAACCCGCGTATACACGCGACTGTGTACAGGGAAAACCGCGTATGCGCAGGGCCGAAACTTAAAAAGCGTATCTAATGAAAATTTTGATGAAATTTCTCAGGATGACCATTTCATGGAGGGAACGTGAGCATAGCGCAATAGACCAAGAGGTCATGCAGGATCGCGCAGCACAAAATATCCTCCGAAACTGTGGATTGTTCAAATTCTTTAAAATTCCCAATATGAAAAGTAATGTGCGATTGCTTGAAATGCTCGTAAATTACTGGGAACCAGATTAGGATTGCTTCATAATTGATCAGATGCCACTATGCATAGAAGTGGAGGATGTATATTTCATCACTGGACTCTCCAGGAGGGGAGATCCAGTGGATTTGCACGGAAAGCCCCTGGGAGGGTTGACCGTGGAAGACTATGTCCAAATATATTGCGTAGATAATTCCAAAAAGGTTGGAACACAGATTGCAATTAGAGATATCAGGGATTTGCACATGAAGATCCTCCTGTTCACCATCGGCAGAGTGGTAGGATCTGCCTCACTACATCAGGCGTCCAGGACGCAAATGAGCATAGCTGTAGAGTGCTTAGTTCATGTGTAAGATTGGTGCACAGCCCTGCTACTGAATATGAAACAACAGCTGACCTCAATTCGCCAAGCAAAGACAAAACACTTTGGCTATGGGACCATTTTGACAACATTCTTCTTTGAGAGGATTCCAGCTTTGAGACCCAGAGTGATCTCGACTATCAGCAGCCCGCAGGACCCAAGAATTGCCCGTTGGGCAGACATGATGAAGAGACTGGGGGGCAGTGAGGTACCCCGCACCACATGGAACGATGAGTTCTTCCTTTGGTGGGGAGAACAGTTCATCGTAGTGAACGACTATCCCTATGCCGGGATGGACTTCCGAGGAGATCCAGATCTATTACTTCCACCAGGCACAGCATGGGGAGCAGTCGGTAAGTTTTTGCAAAATTTTTTGACTTATATAATTTTTTTTGGATTTTTCAAATGTGTATGAAAAATGAAAAACAAACATGTTTTTGATTGGATTCATAATGACTGACAATAAAAATGATCATGTTTCAGATGTTGGACCAGTATGACCTGAGGGTCTCCCGCGCCATAAGCGTCGTAGGGGCGAGGCAGAGACAGTGGACTCAGACAGGACACTCCAGGCCGTGCAGAGAAACTTGGAGGGATTGACCCGCCAAATCCCTATGGCTGCCGTGGAGGACTTTCCTGAGGCCATCCAGAGACGGGTAGTAGGAGTACCCCGAGATTGGGTTAGATTATTCCGCCGTGTGGCCACTGCAGTTACGTTCTATAGGAACACGACTGCTGGACATGGACCTCAGGAGTAGATAGATTTTATATATTAGATTACTGTATATTCTTTTTTTGAGACTGAATATGATGGGGCATAAGCCCAAATTTTGTACGAGATTATGGATCCAAATTTTGTAAAGTTTTTGAAACACTCTGATGATATATATATACAGCGATATTTGATGTGATGTGATAAATGTATCAAATGTATGATGTTTTTGATGATTTAAAAATTTATTGAATTGAATGATTAATATGCCAATCCAAAGCTTGATTAGACAATGAGTCAGCAAACCAATTGTCAGCTCAAGGAATATGAATGAAAGTTAAAAATTGAAATGACCTTTGTAACAAACGTACCCTAAAAAACAATCGTAATAAAAAAGGATCTCGTACCCGATAAGTGTTGTTCAACTGTGACACCACCAGCTGGGAGTCCAAGAAAACTACCAACGAATCAGAAGCTCTCCAATTGCCTCAGGAAGTAGATGGGATAGATGGATATTTTGCAGGTTTCACTCTTGCTACATTATTGAACGGGACCAGTACGGACCCTCTTGATACTTACAGTGTGGGAAGGATAATGAAGCCACCCAATGCAGGCCAGTTGTAAGATTATTATACTGCTAGCACCATTGTCGAAACCAAAATGACTCATGACATCCAACACAACCTGCCAAAGCAGATCAAAAACATCACCAACTCATCAAAAATCGAAAATCAATCAGATATGTACAAAGCAAAAACTACAAATATATACAAAAGCAAGATGCCAGGCCAAAGCCTAGGCATAATACTTCTTCAAATAGAGCCCATTTCGAGGCTCCGGCAACTCGTTCCCTTCGAAGTCAACCAAAGTATAAGCTCCTTTCTTAAGGACCTTTTTAACGATATAAGGGCCATACCACATCGATTTAAACTTTCCTGCCCCCAAGGCATCTTTTTCTTGGGCATATACCAGAACAAGGTCACCTTCGGAAAAGACCCTAGGCTTAATCGCCTTATCGTACTGAACTTTAACTCTATTTTTATAAGCTTCATTCATCGTGGCGACATCCAGCCATTGCATATCAAGATGTTGAGATGAAGAGAAAGCAGCTCTTTGCCCAGTTCAAAGTGTCGGGGAAGAAGCTCATTAATTTAAGGGAAAGAATCACTAGCATTCAATGGGAAATCTGGGTTCCCACCGTGCACCTAGGCCGAAGCAGTCAAACCGGTTGATTTTCCAAACGTCTGTATGCCCAGAAGGTACAGATAGCATAATATTCAGTTGAATTCTATGTTTATCAATTGTCCTTTGAAGAATGGTCTTCAAAAGGATTTATTCCGGCTTCCCACTGCCCCATTGGCACGAGGATAATATAGAGATTTGAGCTCTATAGGAAATCAATTTAAGAAACCCGACTACGGCCATCATACTATTAAAAGAAGTGTTTGCCATGGTGGGTGGCAATCTCTCTCTAGAGTATCACAAGAAGCAGGCATACTTGATTTGAAGAAAAGAGCTGCAGTCTCACCATCGTTCCCAAAAGTAGGCATAGCTTCGACCCACTTCGTAAAGTAGTCTACTGCTACAATAATGTACTTGTGACCTTTTGCGGAAGGTGGGTTACAAGTAGTAAAATCAATACCCCACTTTGTAAAGGGTCCGACAGTAACGACTGGAAAAAGCGGAGCCGGATGAGCACGCATTTTTCGAGTATACACCTGACAAGGATGACACCTTTTGACCGATTCAATACAATCCTTGAAAATCGAGGGCCAAAAGTATCCAGCACGCAAAATCTTTTGAGCTGTAGCAAGCCCAGATAAATGACCCCCACAAGCTCCACTGTGAGAATCATTGAGCACAGCCTCAGCTTCTTCGAAAGTTAAGCAGCATCTTAGGATTGAATCAACCCCTCGACGGTACAAAGCATCACCAATAATCAGATAATTCTTGGCCAAGTGACGCAGTTTACGACGCTCATCTTTCAAAAAAGTAGAGGGAAACTTCGCAGTCTGGAGATACACAATGATATCCCCATACCAAGGATCCTGTGGAGAGATCAGGAACAAGTGTTCGTCCGGAAAGGACTCATCATAGATCATCTCCTCTCCACAAGGCAACTCGGAGATCAATTCCGCAAAGACTAATGACTTCTTGGATTTGGCAGACATGAACTCGAGATCAAATTCCTGTAGAATCACAATCCATCTATTATATTTGCCCCCAATCACTCGCCTGCTGAGGACAAACTGAAATGGATTGGCAGCTGCCAAGACATAAGTTTTGCGAAGAATAATGTAATGCCGGAGTCCTTGCACAGCATGAACTACTGCTAAGGCTAATTTTTCTATCGGAGTGTATCGAAGTTCAGGTCCTACCAGTCCTCGGCTAAGGTAGTAAATAACATGCTCAGCAAGAGCATCATCCTCCTGAACCAGAACCATACCAATGGTAGATTCTGTTGCTGCCAGATACAAAAGAAAATCTCTGCTATAATTAGGTGGACTCAGTAAAGGAGCAGAGGTCAATGCCTTTTTCAAGGCATCGAACGAGCGTTGAGCGTAGTCGTCCCAAAGAAAAGGAACTCCTTTCTTCAACAGTCTCATATATCCCTTTGTAATCTCAGCATAGTTGACGATAAACCTCAGAAGAAAATTAGACTTCCCTTGGAGACTTTGAAGCTGACGGATTGAAGACGGGGGAGGCAACCGAAGTATTGCCTCAACCTTGAAGGGATCTACCCTTATCCCTTCCCTAGACACAATAAATCCCAACAGCCGACCGGATGTAACCGCGAAAATGCACTTGTTCGGATTCAATCGAATTTTATAAAAACGACATCTTTCAAATATTTGTCGGAGGTGACCAGGATGATCCATCCTCTTTCGAGAATGAGCAGCTAGATCATCTAAGTATGCCTCAATGATTTTCTTGATGTCGTGGAAGGCGTAAGACATGGCCCGCTGAAAAGTAGCTCCAGCATTTTTAAGACCAAAAGGCATTTTCTTATATGCAAACGTACCCCGGGGACAAATAAATGCGGTCTTATGTTGATCTTCTGGACGGATAGTAATTTGATTATAACCAGAGAAACCGTCCATGAAGGAGAAAATCTCGTTACCGGCACACTCGTCAATAATCTGATCGATGAAAGGTGTGGGGTAATTATCTTTAGGACACGCTTTATTTAGGTCTCTGAAATCGATGCACACTCGAATCGTTCCTTGCTTTTTATCTACCGGAACGGGATTTGAAACCCATTCAGTCAGAGGAACTGGGAAAATGAATCCCGCCTTAAGCAGCTTTTCAACTTCAGCTTTGATAGCTGCTGCCTTCCTAGGATTAACCGGACGAAGTTTTTGCCTGACCGGCTTAGCGTTTTCATACATCTTGATCTCATGCTGGATGATAGATGGGTCTATGCCAGGCATTTCCTCATAAGACCAAGCAAAAACATCCCTATACTCTTTGAAGAGCTCGGTATAGATTTGAACCTCTTCATGGGAACATTTAGCTCCAACGAAGACATTCTCGATAATGTTGGGATTCCTGGAGATGTTCACCGGGATAGTAGGAGAGATCACAGCCATGTTCCCTTGACATATACGTGTTAGGTGCCAGAGGACTCAAGGCCCAGGTGCTCAGGATAGGAGGCCAGGACTTGAACCCTCAGGAAGACACTCGAGTGGGTGAAGTAAGACCGATGATGCAAATCATCCCACGGTCTATCTATACCTGTCATCGCTTCCGGGATGGCCTCTTCAGATGGAAGAGTGGTATCTAGACAATCCTGGGCAGAAGAAGAAGTAAGCGTCCAAGCCGGAGCCACATCACCATCCAACTCTTCCGGTGAAAGAGGAGCTGGATCAGATTCTACAGTGTCAACAATAGACTGATAGGCAATCTCAGCTGCAGAAATCGGGAATGCCATTCCACCCACTTGACCTTCTTCTAATGTGGCAGTAGGAGAAGGTAAGGTCCAAGGGTCCGAAAAATAATGAGTTCGAAAGAACTCTCTTCGAAGGGGAGCCTTGGAGGATGAAATAGCATTAATATGAACCTTAGGAGGAGGAAGATCGAAAGTACCCATCAGGGAAGAATACATTCCAACTCCTAGATTCTCAACAGGCGCCTTAGTATTATCCAACTTAGGAACAGATGAGTCAGAAGGCGCATTCAGGTCTACCTGAGGACAGTCCAGTTGATCCACTGTGACAATCCTCCCTTAGTGGGGGAAACATACAATTCGAAATAATGAGGATGCAATGGCATCCATCTCATAAATCCAATTCCTCCCCAACAGAAGGTTGTAGTCCAAGGCTGCATCCACTACCTCAACCTCTATGTTAATAGTTTTGCCCCCAACACAGATGGGCAAAGCCGGGACAATACCATGGGGCCTGTGAGAATGACCATCGAATGCAGTAAGAACAGTGCTAGATGGAACAGCTTTGGGAGATCCAAGTGTCTTCCAGCATGCGAGAGACATCACGCATGTAGAAGCACCCTCATCGACCACCGTTCGAAAGATATTGGTCTTTTGATACGACGATTTAATGTGAAAAGCCATGTGATGAGGAAGTCTCTTCTTAAAATTATTCATATCAAAAGTAATCAGAAGAGAATTTTTTGGATCAATAGCCCCAATGGCAGTGAGCAAAGCACTGCGCTGAGCCGGACAAGACTGGAGTACCTCTAAAGCTGACATAGCACAAGGACTCTGCGCTAGATCTTCTACAATCGAGTAGTTCTGGGCAGCCCTTGCGTTCGGATTAATCGTTGACCGCTTAGAGGATGCCTTCGGTATCCGAGGCATAGACTCAACAGTTGGCTTCATGATGTGAAGCGGCTCAGTAGCATCAGGAACTTCCTTAGCTTTCGAAGATTCCTCTCTGCCATAATCACGGGATCTCGTAGCGACATCCACGTGAGCACTCATCATAAAGATGTTCGATGGAATTTCCCCTTCCTGGGCACCTCCAGAGGAAGCCCCAGGATTTTGGTTTGCGCCAACAACTAATTGCTGCCCTTGGGGAAAAGGGTTTGTTAGCACAACCTGGGAAGTAGAAGAACCCTGCTGAGATAACAGGCGCTGAGCATCTTGAATTTTAGGGCAAAGGTGCGTGAGATGGTCTCCAGTACAAAGTTTGCACGGAAACTTCACTTTCTTTTTCTCCTTTTGACCCTCACCAACACGCTCGTTGGTTTTATTTGCATTGCCCTTCCCGTTCTTGCCCTTCTTCTTGTTATTTCGTCCTTTCTTCTTCCCATCGGATTGTTGATTTCCTTTGGGATCAGAAGCTTGGACAGCATTTATGGAAAAAGACTGGGAAGGTGATGAATCAGCAGGCACAGCCTGACCAGAAGGAGCAGATTGTAAAGACAACTGCTGCAATTGAGAAAGCAGGCTGGCTGCACTACTATTGACCGATCCGACAAGCCCGTCACCATGCGGACCAGGTTTGGGTTTCGATAAATCCAACTTGGAGCGAGGAGCATTGGGAAAATACTTATAAAGTACCCCAGACTTAGAATAGATCAGTTCTAACTGCTGGGCCCTAAAAATGGCCTGCTCCTCAGAAAATACCCCTGATAGGGATACATCCTTTGAAATGTCTGACTGAAGCGATTTCAAAAACCACTCGAGAAGGAACTCACCTGGAATATGGGCTTTGATAAGCCTCTTCCTTCTCATCCATTCCTGAATATGATCAGAAATGTGAGTTGCCTCATCCTGCTTAAAATTAGCCAGGAGTTCGGTCCCAGCCTCATATCTGACAGGCAACTGAAAATGGTTAAGAAATGTGACAGCCAGTTCTCCAAATGTGGCGAAACTGCCCCCAGTGAGCTCTATATACCATTTGGCAGCATTTCCAGTTAGGGTGCGTTGAAATAATCTCAACCTAATCGAGTCATCGATCAGGGAGTTCGATGAGCACCATAAGTGGAAAGTGGTAATGTGATCCGCCGGATCCTCTCCATTCTTACCTTCAAACTTTGGAATGTCTGAAGGAAGTTTGGTCGGGACCGGAGGCCACCCCGGACTATACTGAATCGGGTCATTAGTCAACTTCGACAAATCTGGCAAGTTTAACGTTGCCAGAAACGGTAAGCGAGGAGGAGCTTGAGAATTCCATCCTTGAGGGGATGGGTTCCCAACATTCTGAAAAGAATAGCCTGGATTTGATAAGGCACCAGGCTGCCAGAAAGGACTCGTAGAAAACGGAGAAGAACCTCCTCCCCACGCCGAGTTACCAAAGCCCAGACCAGTTCCCCCCGCTGAAGTGTTAAATGAAGAGGAGAGCCCCTGATAGGGGTTCCATGCATTAGACAGAGGAGAAAAGGTCTGATATGCACTCGAAGAAGGAAAAGAAGCATTCCCTTGATGACTTGCGAAGAACTGGTTCCCTGCCCCAGCCGTTGTAAACACAGGATTCCATCCCGTAAAAGTAGTCGAACTTTGCCCCCCAGACCAAGGGTTGAAACTCTGGGTCTGGGACGTAAACGGAAACGACCCTAAAGAAGGATTGGAACTAGGAATATGTCCAGTCCCAAAGGGGAAACCCTGAAAAGAAGCTGATCCACTAGCCATGTTAGACATGGGTGTATATCCAGCTGCACCAGCGGAAAAGGAAAAAGAGGGATTTCCACTAATGGACATCCCTGAACAAAAGGGACCAGAATGGGAAGCATGTGCTTGGGTGAACCCAGAGCCAAACACAGCAGCACTAGAAGCAATCGAAGATGAAGCAATATTGCCCCCTGCTTCAACAGAAGCAGGAGTTTGAATGCCTGTAGCACTCACGGTAGAAGCCGCGTTCCCAGTCGTGGCCATCGAAAGATAAGAATGATACGGAAGATCTGGCGATCTCTCAGACTCCGGTCCGATGTATTGAACAACGAAGGGATAGTCAGGAGGAAGAGGAGATGGACCTGCAGCAGGAGGCTCAGGTATGTCCACGATTTGAAAATCTTGTTCCTGAGGAAACAACACTCGCGAGGTGAGCGGAACACTCCTCTCGGAACCGACACCAGAATCAGCTATGAAACCTTCAGACCTCTATGGAGGATCTCTCTCCACTGCGTCAGATGCCACAGGGTGGTAACCACCTGCTAAATCACTCCTACGCCTTCTCGAAGAAGGCTCTGGACTCTCGGGAGATAACCCCCGGATTCTCCTCGAACGTCGAGGCACTTGATCAGCCACTTTTATAGATTTATTAAATTAGACTCAAAAAAGTGAAAAGCTAGGCAAGCTAGGAGCAAAGAGCACTCTCTAAAATAAAAATCCCTGAGAAACAGCAAGCAAATAGCCTCCAAGTATTTCCGCTCCGGGTGATAAGGTCCGGACACCAAAATACAGGAAAGCGAAGTATAGGGCCTTCCGAAAGCAGTCTGGGATGATTAGGGCCCAGAACAACTAGCGAAGGTATCAGAAACAGTTACGCCGACCTCCTAACGACAGCCTTTGCCGGCTCAAGCACCCAAGCTTCGCAAGGGCACCCCCCAGAAGTATTGTTGAAAGTGATGCGACGTCTGCCTCAGGTACCACGGGTATTCCCCCCCGCAGTCACCTGTGTGGAACCTAGGAGTGGCAACTATGGGCACCAATCCGTATCAGAAGCCGGGCGGAACGGTCTTGAGGTCAGATTCAGCTAATCAGAGGGGGGGTATCCCTCTTCTCAACCTTCACTTCCCCTCGCGCTTGACTCTCGGATGAGAGCTTTCCCGATCCACCTCACAGAGTTGGATTTCGCTCAATTAATCAGCTTCTATGTTTGTTTGAGCGGCCTTGGAGAGTTAACTCTCCACTCACCTATTCCAAGGCCCTACAACCTAGCTAGTTGGTGATTGACACTTAGAAAACTTGCTAGTTGATTTTAGATTAAATCGCTTATTTTATGGGTTGTTATATTAAGTCACAAGGATATGGAGATGAAACCAATGGTGTTTTGACGCAAAAGAAATTAATAAAAACTTAACTACATGCACATGCAGTTCTTTGTCTTTCGATGAAAAGTAATCTCTATACAGGTTCTACGAGACTAAAAAATTGTATTTTTTTTTTCAAATGGAAAACTCACACTCACAAAAACTAAGAAGCTAACTAAATGCTGAAATGCACCTAATGCAAATCACTACAAGCATGTAAATCCTAGGATGCAAATATCTCTTAAAACAAAGTGAAATTTCCGAAAAGGCTCCTTCAGTTTTAACTCTTTTTTGATGGCCCAAAAAGCTAGTTCTCGCAAACAAGAACTCTTAATATAAGACACCAAAACGCTCAAAAACAAGAAGAAGAAATCAAATGACAACTCCTCCTCAAAATCAAGCCAAAAACTAGAAGCAAGAAACCTCACAAAAGCTTCAAAAGATATGACAAAACGAAAATGAAAATGCAACAACAAAAACAAAAACAAGACGAAATGTTTTTTGAGTTTTTGAAATGCAAAAACAAAAAGAAAAACAAATTTTTTTTGAGCTTTTTAGTTTTATAAAGCAAGAGCTCTAAAAGACTAAGCACAACTATCAAAATCCAAACCAAATAAGACCGAATTTCAAGCACAAACTTCAATAATGCTCCCAAACCTTATAAGGCTAACAATAGCAAGATCAATAAGAGCAAAAGAAGACCAGAACACTCAGCCACTCAGCCTAGACAAATAGTGCAAACTTGTTGCAAACAAAGACTCCAAAGAAGCAAGAAAAGCTCTTCAAAAATTACAACAAAACCTAGCCTATGGAACTCAAGAAAACCAATCCAAAACGAAGCAAAAATCGCAATGTGAAGCACAACACAAAGATAGGAGCGAGTCAGTGAGCAGAAGCTATCTGTTCTGATAAAGCAGAATAGCCAAGAATGCTCAGAAAGCGATCTTGGAACTCAATCCAGAAGTGCTAGCACCAGTAACAACACTTTGCCAAAAAGACCAGTTTTCATACAAACGAAAGAGAAAAAAGATCTGAAACCACTTCCTTCACACTCTAGTAAATACAGAGACACTGTAGACATAGGCCTCCACAGCCAGAAAGGACCAAAAAGTCAATAAACCCTAAAATTCAAAATCAGCCTAGGTATACGCTACCTCGCAGTTATACAACCAGCGTGTATACGCGTCCGTTCTAAGGGAAACTCGCGTATACGCGGGTACCTTTAGAAAAATTCGCGTGTATACGCGACTGTGTGCAAGAAAAAGAGCGTATACAAAGGTAAATAATGAAAAACAAAAAAGACAAGCCTGGAAAAGAAACCAGGACTTCAGACTGACTGCAAGAAAGCAAACTGGACTGCAAATGGAAGTAAAAACTGTCAGCAACCTACCAAACAGTTGAAACCACCCAACAGGAGAATCACAAGAATGTGATCCCCAGCGGAGTCGCCAGTTCTGTTTCGGGGAAATCTCACCCTAGAGGTTGGTTGGGGTACAACCTCCACAGAGCAGGGGCATGCTACTTAACAGAGACTCACACAACCATGCACGTTCAGAAAAACTAAATAGAGTAGAATGAGAAGGTTACCCATAGGTCCTACGGTTGAAGTAGATCCAGCGGGGTCCAAACCCCCAGCAACCGTCCTTCCTTCTTAACCTGAAATACAAGAAGAAACCAGCACAAAGGACAGGTTGTACAGCATATATCTACTCTAAATGTTAGTGAAATCCATAAAAAACATTAAATAGATCATAATGAATGCTTAAATAACAAATTTTCACATACATATAAGCATACACTAACACGTTTATTTCGGGAACAGCATGATACTTCTGTATTAAAAATAGCATGTACAAAAGTAATCAAGTGGAGAGATCACCTGATCCTTCCAAGGCCTTCGCAGACCGTCGTCCGGATCCGTCCAGCCCTTGCCTCGCTAGGACTCCTTCCAAACTGGTGCATACGAGATAACATATAAAGGGATGTGTATCTCAAGGAAACAAGGGTTTCCTATAATGAACTGGGAAAGTGCAGGAGGCACGGGGAATCAGACTTGGATAGGGAATACCAACAGAGTATAATATCAATAATTCTCTCTCTCCTTAGGCCATACACATGAGGGCTTTTTATAGTCCCTCCAAGTAGTTTCAGCAGTTGGAAACAGTTGGCCACGGGCTGGGGTGGTTGAACTACCTGAGTAACCATCGACCCAGCACGAAATTAGGGATTTTTTATATATTTTTTAATCATTTTAATGGCATACGCGGAAAAGTCTAGCTGGACTCGCGTATACACGCGGAAAAACACGGGCATAGTCGCATATGGGGGATTTTATACTGTTTTTAAGTGAATTTGTCCAAGTCTGTAGGAATGGGTGCCCAAAAGCCATAAAGCAATCATGAATCATGTCAAGGTGAGAAATGATGCTATAACAACATCTTGCATTCTCATGTCATAGCTTTTGTCCCTAATACTGTCGTCAAGGACATTCTGAACCAAGATCCCGATGGTAAAAGGGGAAAATGGATCGCTATCATCCTAGAATATGACTTAGAAATCTGGCCTACCAAACTAGTTAAAGGACAAGGACTTGCAAGACTAATGGCTGAAACCAACCTCCAAGCTTTAGATATAAATTTTGTCGATGCCTTAGAAGAACAGGAAGAGTGCACACTTCCCCCTATCGATCAGACATTTTTGGATTCACCTTGGTATGCAGACATTCTTTATGTATTAACTTATTTGAATGCTCCTCCGACTTTATCAAAAACAAAAGCAAGATTCCTTAAACAAAAATCTTTAAAGTTTTGCATTGTAGATGGTTTTCTGTATTGGAAAAATCCCACTGGTATGCTGCTTAAATGTTTGCTTGAGTCTAATGCAGAGAAAATTATGCACGAAATGCACGAAGGGGAATGTGGGGGCCATCTCTACTGGAAAATCACTGCAAACAAAATCCTTAGAGCCCGTTATTATTGGCCTACCTTATTCCCTGATACTCACAAACTAGTTATGACATGCCATAAATGTCAAATTTTTTATGGCAAGAAAAATCTTTTACCTTTGCCCTTACATCCCATTATAGTTGAAGGACCTTTCCAGCAATGGGGTTTAGATTTCATTGGAGAAATTCACCCTTCCTCATCCGCTCAACATAAATGGATCCTCACAGCCACTGATTACTTTACCAAATGGATAGAAGCCATACCTTCCCGGAACGCTACTGATTCAGTCATCATTTCGTTCATAGAAACCAATATCCTATCCAGATTTGGTTGTCCCAGGAAGATCATTACAGATAACGCCGCTGCCTTCTCCTCCAAGAAAATGATAGACTTCTGTCACAAGTATCATATTTCGTTAGGACATTCCACAGCCTATTACCCTCAAGGTAATGGTTTAGCCGAGTCTTCTAACAAAAGCCTAGTCAACATTATCAAAAAACTTCTTGAACAAAATCAAAAAGCATGGCATGGGAAACTAGTACATGCCTTATGGGCTGATAGATTAACCACCAAGAATCCATAGGTATGTCTCCTTACCAGCTAGTTTATGGTATAGATGCCATTTTCCCAACATCTCTAGGGGTTCCAGTAATGAAACTATTACAAGAAGTCCAAATAGAAGAAAATGACATGCAAAGGAGAGTAAATCAGACTATCCATTTACAAAAAACCAGAGAAGAAGTTTACCAAAGGGCTCAGTCAGCACAAGACAAAATAAAATATATTTTTGACAGGAGAACTAAGGAAAATTATTTTCAGATTGGAGATAAAGTTTTAAAATGGGATTCTAGAAGGGAAGATAAGGGTAAGTTTGAAAATTTATGGAAAGGGCCTTACATCATCAGCTCAGTCAGTGGAAATAATGCTTTCTTCTTGCAAGAACCTGATGGGACTGAAATTTTTGGGGGTCCTGTGAATGGCAGGACATTAAAACATTATTTTTTTCAGGAGCTCCATTTTTGAGTTTGGAACATTTTCATTCATTGTACATACCATTGTCTGAAGTTTTGAAAAGATAGAAAAGTCAAAAACAGTAAAAAAACAGAAAAGAGGGCGAGTGAAGATAGAACAAAGGCCCCATGTTCCAAAAAATAGTCTTTCAGAAAGCGAGCAAGCCTAAATGCCACTACTAGTACTTCAATGTCTTTTTCAGCTATCTAGCCTAATCATAGCTGAGCATGTTTAAATTTATTTGCTAATAAGTTAGTGAGTGTAAAGATAGTCAACATTGTGTAAGATTGACTTATCACAGAGCTTAGATTAGGGAGAGATTCTGGTTCCACATGCCTAAAACAGAACCAAAGAGAGAAGCGAGGGATGAAAAACACATTGTACATCTTAGCCCCACTTGTCTAGTTTCCTTTTGTTGCAAAATAACATTTGTGTGCAGCTTGTCTTTTATGCCGCAAATGCATGACAAATCAGACTGCCTAATCCTGATTTGATCATTTTAAATTTCATGTTGTAGATTAGAGAATGAAATCTTGTCAAACTGCTTAATCTTGACAGTTGATCTAGCATAGGTAGAGTAATGAAGGAGTTCATCAGTTTAATCTGAACTCCCGGCAGATATAAGAGTAGAAATAGATAGGTTCATTTTGCAAAAAGAAAAATATACTTTGTCAAAAGGCTGCTAGTTCAAATGCGCCAAAGAGAAGAAAAAATGTTAGGAAAGATAGTGGGGTAGGTAGAAGTATCATTGATGTTAACCATGCTGTCAATTTTCAGAAATAACATCAAAAGAAGGGTAAATTTTGCGCCAATGGATAAGGCACTAGTCTTCATAAGCCAAAGATCCGAATTCTGGACACCTCCTGACGAGGAGCTGCCCTCCCCAAATGGAGCCACTGTTAGTCATCAGTATTTTTTACATGTTAGTGATGACTATATCTATAGCTGAGTTTTCTAGAAACTGATTTCCTTATGTCAATTTGTCATCTAGAAAACCCTCATAAAACTTTTTTTCGCCCTTCTACTTTTCAGTCCGCCCATGTCAAAGTCAAAACTCATTATCACTATCCTATCTAGCTTCAGCCCTACTGGTCTGCCCATCAGCTTTAAAAGGAAAATCCAAGTCTGTTTCAAAAGTCTCCCCTATGTTAGGAAGTGGCGCTTTAAGGCATTTTACCCTTGGCAACCATCAAAAGGCCAAAAAACCTCCATCTGCTACAAACCAATCATGACTGACCTCTCACTCTGCAAATCAAGTTGATAACAGCTCTAAGTCGCGCCACTTATACCCCTAGGTCTCAGCACTGCATAGACCCCAGTCTTAAGCTGATTATTAGGTGTTTTACAGTATTTTATGGATTCTACAAAGACAGGAAATATAACTTCATCTCAGGAGGAAATGTTTGAATCTACAGTTAGAAGAACAACTACTTCTAAATGTAACATGAGCCTGAGATATATCTGCAAAACAGAGAGTCACTCATCAAGACCTTGCGGTTTTCCTTCCAGCATGAAAATCACAGTAAGAGAAAGACACCACTGTCACAGCAAACTGGTAAAGTGTCATGGCCAAGAACCTCCTTCATTTACAAGCAGAGGGTTAGGGCGCCTCCTTCATCTACAAGCAGAGGGCGCTGGCTAGTATTGACTTTAAGGATAGCAAAAGCCCATGTTTGCTTTTTACTGAACAGTGAAACAATGACTCTAAGTTTTCTGAGTGTAAGTGATGATCACAGCAGGGCTACAGTCTGAAATATCCAAGTTAAAGGGAAAACAGAGTTTTGGCCTTGCAAAGGAAGTTATTTGAAGCTTTCAAATCATATGCATTGATAAAACCTCAGAGACATATCATTATTATAAACAATTCTGATCATAAGCAGCCTGCTTTTCCACAAGACCAAATTGGAGAGATGCTGACAAATCATGTCATTACATAGGCAGAAGAAATGGTGTTGTTTTTCAAAGGGTGCTGACCTCCATAGTCACAGAGACTATCTTTCAAATATTTTGTCATAAGTTGACCAAGGCAAATGGTGACTTTTCAGTTCCCCTCAGCAAAGAGCAGTACAGTGACACAGTGACACCTTGACTAGGGTTTTTCTGAAGCACAGTAGTGATCACAGGCAGAGGTAAAAATATTAATGTTTTCAAGTTGTTTGCTTACCATCATATCCAAGAAAAACCCTTGTCAGGCAAGCTTATCAAGAAATCTTCAGACACTTTGCCAAGTGAAGGGCCTCCTTCATTTATGAGCAGATGGCCAAGGCATTGAATATTGTTAAAACTGACTGGTCAAAAGGTGCAGTGGAAAGAGACAAAGAAGGAAAGCAAAAGTCTTTACACAGGTAAAAGATGGTGTTTATGTTTCAAAATGTATTGGTTTTCCTACTCATAGGGAGATGTCTTTCAAACTATACATCATGGTGGACAGGAGACAATATGAATATGTATGCCATTGATACAAAAGGGGGCAGTTTCCTTAGGAGAAGAGGCCACACAGCACCTCACTGTCATATCCCAAGGAAGTCTAAAAGAGTTCTTTTCAAGAAAACAGAGAAAGATAGTATGAATGGATAAGCTGTGATTTGAGTTTTGAAAACTTTGAAATGCATGGAAAGAAAACCAGCAGGCAAGGGCAATTTGAGTTCTATCACCAAGAGACATCACCCTTTGAATTATTGTTCATCATGTTAAAAAAAAGGGTCATTTGGCATATGGTCATTATGGTTTAAAACAAACACAGCCTTTTATTATTCAAAAGGACAGAGGTATTGTATGATATATTTTGAGCAGGGAAGTTTTTTGCTTGAAAAAGGGGCGCCTTTCTTAAATAAAAAAAAAACATAACCAAATCCAAATTATGTCAGCAATGTGGGCACCTGCAAAAGAGAAAAGTTTGAAGAAGCTGTTAAAAAACGAGGCTGTCAAAACAGGTTGACAAAACAAACCCTGTCCTGTCAGAAACAAATCAGTATTCAGGCATTTTCTTGACAGTTTTAAAGAGGGGTTACTTTACATCATAAGTATCACCAGCATCATTAAACACAGTGACAGCGATGATATAAAGGTTATTGAGTTATTTTTCAAAGTTTGAAGTTCGGTTGCTTGTGAATCCAAATTGCAAATGCGCCGAGGGGTATTGGTGAAAAAAGTAAAAGGGGCTGTGAACACCTTGCAAAAGCCAACCAAAAATTTCATTTTACATTTAAAACAAAGGTGACCGTTGAAGATTTTGAAATGACATAAGAGTGAAGTCGAAGAGTGAATTTTTCATTTTCAAACTTCAAAAAAAGCTCTGTGCTACCCTTAGCATCGAAGCAAGGAGGTTCGGGTCAAATTGTAGAAGTTTGCACCGTTTAAACACAGCGCGACGCGCCTGGCAAACTGCGCGACGCGCCTGTACATGAGCGCGACGCGCCTGTACACGGCGCCCGACCCCGACCCGACAGACTGCCCGGGTTGTTTTGTGTGCGCCGTTCTTTCCCTGAAGAGTGTCGCGCAGGCCCGAAGACTTCCAGAGCTATCTCCGGCTCTCCACAAGAGACTCCCATCAAGTTTGGAGGTATTTTCACATGCTTTTCCCCCTCGGTTTCAAAAAATTGCTAAGTGACATGAAGGTCTTAAAAACCCTGTTTTCAAACTATGGTGTGAAATGAAAGGATTGGAACAAAATTGCTGAGTTTGACCTAGTTTGATTATCGACATATATTTTAAGAAGCTGCCTAGCAAGGTGAGGGTCAAAATCAGAAGAGTGGCTTGTCCTCGTTTCTTCTGCTTTATCACCATATCTGTCAAAAGATTTTGCTGTGAAATACCCCTGGGTTGAAGCTGTGTGTAAATGATAAATACACTGCTAAGAGTGCCTATAGAAAGAACCGTGTGTTAAAATTCTCCAAATTCCTCATACCACAGCATACAGAACTCTCGAACCTTGTCACTTTTTCAGAAGAATAGTGTTTTGGTTGTATGATGATTCGAAGTATAAAACTGTGATAAGATGCTAGTTGTGTTATTTAGGGCACCTACAGGAAAAATTTGGTGTTGAAACTAAGAGCAGCTTGTTTCACCTTCATTAATCAAAGGACCAGGAATCCTACACCTTCAAAGCAATCAAAGGACAAAGGTTAAAACTATAAACTACAGAAAGAGCAGTTTATTCCTGAGTTTTTCAAACTTGACTGTTTTGTTCTTCAAGCTTATTTTGACACAAGTTGACATTCAGATAGGGCGGAGGTTTTTTCTACAAAGAACAGTGTTTTGCTTAAAGGGAGTTTGTTGGTTGCAAGATCTTTGACTGCCACCTCAAAAGAAACCTCTAAAGAGGTAAAAGGAAAGTTTTGTTATAGAGAGACAGGGCTTATATCTAAAGAAAAGCATTTCACACTATCTTCAGAACATTGCCACATTATTGAACAGTGAAGTATAGTAGGAGAAAGGGTTCTTGATCAAACATAAATTTATAGGTTGAAAGCTACAGGGGAAGGTTTCTCACACTTTTCACAGAAAGGACAGTATTCACTGTGTTTGCCACTTGATTGCCTTTTGTTTTTCCAGCTCATATTGATAAATGGATGTGCTTATAGAGTAAAAGTATTTTTCTGCCAAAGACAGAGGATTACATTTATAAGGGGCCATTGATTTTTTTGAAAGGAGAAAACTCACATAGCTTCTGCCTAAAAAAACTCTTGGGGTCTTTCAAACTCTGTCATCTTTGCTCAGGACTGTGACAGTGACTGTTTAATTGCACTAAGGGTTGTTTTCACATATGCAATTTTGTTGAATGTTGGCACACTTAGACAAGGCAGGATTTTAATGATTGCAAATTCTACCATGGGCAAGGATTAAGATGTATTGAGTGACCTCTTAAAACTCACAAGGACAAGAGATGCATTCAAGATAGAAGGTCATTTTCTAAAGAGAGCAGAGGTTGTGTATTATAAGAAACTTGTTGCAAACCATCCAAATCACATTGTTTCTCTGTCAAAGCAGTAAATTGACATAGTTTGACTCCAACAGGGCAGTTTACACACAGTGAGGCAGTTTGTTTCTTCCAAAGCATATTTAGGTCAAAATGCCTCCAAGGCAAGACAGCAGGAGCGGTCCGCATAAAAGATATGAGCCAATCTCTACAGAAGTGGTTAATGCTCATCCATCTGTCATTTTCAACTTCCATGAAGTAGGTTGCCTAGAGTTTTGCCAAAAAATACAAGAAGTCAAGAGTTTTTCGCCATTAACACACTTGTGCACCCTGAGATTCAAAGAAAAACATTTCCAAGTGGCAGGTCTTGATTTCAAGATTTCTCCAAGGTATGTGTCCAAGGCCACCAAGATTCCATATCATGGCGAAAAATGGTTCAAACAGGCTCATCTTGACTTAGAAGATTACAAACTTTTCATCAAGCCTGAGCATAGAGATGCTCTCACTGCTATTTTTCCTTTTTCATATCTCCTTGACAGCTATGCTCCTCTTATGAAAGTCATAATGAAATATTTCACTTGTGAAGGGAGGTTTGATCGAGTTTATGCCTACCATGTCCGATTATTGATGCATTTTACTAGAAGCAGGCAACTAAACCTCCCTTAATTTTTGTTCAAGAGCATAGAGAAAATGGCATCTACTGTCCAGAAGAAGGCCCCACCTCTGCAAATCCCTTCCCTTTTTCATCATTCTTTGATCAAGATTATCTTCCTACACCAACTAGAGAAGAAAGAGGTTCCATGGGATTTATTCATCAGCCATCCAGATTTCTCTACTGTTCCTCCTGTCCATGTGTCTCCCACTCAGCCTGTCCATCGCCCGGTACCTTTTTCCAGTAGGCCTACTCCTAGAAGGCTCAGAATGACTACAGGACAGCCAAGTCAACAGGAAGGAGGAGAGGGAAGTGAACAGCAGCAAGAGGAAAAGGATGAACAGCAGCAAATACAAGATGAAGGACAGTAGCAAATAGAAAATGATGAACAGCAGCAGGTACAAAATGAGGAACAGCAGCAGACAGCAGAT
This sequence comes from Pinus albicaulis, assembly GCA_034641835.2. Taxonomy (NCBI): domain Eukaryota; kingdom Viridiplantae; phylum Streptophyta; class Pinopsida; order Pinales; family Pinaceae; genus Pinus; species Pinus albicaulis. The sequence continues at coordinate 173,779,127 of CM076581.1, read as the reverse complement.
GAGGAACAGCAGCAGGTACAAGATGAAGAATAGCAGGTTGGGCAGGAAATTGAGACACCTCTTGAGCCACAAATTGAACAAGGCATTGAAGCAGAACAATAAATTGAGGTTGGCGAACAGGGGCAGCAAAGTGAACAGCCAGAAGAAGACATCCAGCAACCTCAAGAAGAGCAGCAATTTCAGGAAGATGTCAAGGGTAAATCAGTTATGTCTCCTCCTCCCAAAAGAACAAAACTCAGCACAGCAAGGAAGAGAGGGTCTAAGGCTGCCCCTCTAACAGTGACAAAGGTTGTTCCTAGCAAAAGGAAATCGCCCAAAAGAACACCTACTAGCATGCCAAGGAGGAAAAGCGCAAGACTGGCCTTCAAAGGAAAAAGCAAAGTTGGAAAAGGTACAAAGCATGGAGGTGCATTGGATGTCATCCCTATCCAAAGCGATGACAGTGATAATGAGGCCCGCCTTCTTGAAAACCTCTTATTCCATAAAGAGGGGCAAATTGAGGCATTAGAGGAGGATCTTCAACAGGCAAGGAATTTCAACCACTTCTTGGAGATTGAAAACAAACAGATGAATGTTCACACAACTGTTCATGAAGCACGGGCGATCAAATATAAGAAAGAGGCAGCTAAGGCGCAAGCAAGGATAGAAGAACTAATTGGTGAGTTTGATGAGGAAGAGGAGGAAGACCAGCCTAGGTGGAAGAGGCCTAGGACCATAGGGCTTAAAAGAGCCTTGGAAAAGCAGAAAGCAGAAGAACAAGCCCATCTCCAAGCCTTTCCTCTCACTGCACTCCTTGAGCAGGAAATTGAAGAAAACAAAGAGGCATGGCTTGAAAGAGCCAACAAACACTTGGAGATGAAACTTGAAAGGGCGAACAGAGATCTAGAGCTGCAAAGGAAGAGGACTCATCACTTTCAAAAGTTGAATCAGTTTGCCAGGCGCAAACTAAAGGCAGCCCAAGAGAAATTGAAGAAGGCAAAGAGGAAGCGCCCGGCACGGAAAGAGGAGAAAAGCATATCAGCCCTTGATATTTTGGCCTCAGCTTCGGAGCATGTTGCTAGGGACCCCTGAGGGTCATGCATGCCAATTTTGAGCCCTTTTCGACAACTTTTTTTTTTTTGGCATTTTTTGGGTTTTTGGTCGAAAACTCATAATTTCGCCATTTCAGTTTGAGGATTTTTCAAAGGAGAAGGATGATACCAGTTGATGCCATAATTCTATGATCAGGTCCTCAGCGATTTTCATGGCATTCGGAGATCATTCGCCCCCTCAAATTGGCGAAAAATGCTCACTTTTTGCACATTCTGCCCGCCATATCAGCAGTCTGCTATTTCCTGGTTTTTTACACACAGGTACAGTTTTGGGGAACCTCTAGGCATCAGATTGAGGTGATTTCAGTTGCACCAGAAAGTAGACACAGAGAGATTTCCAACGGGCCATCATGAGCCCCATTTCGACACCGGGAAGGCTGCCAAATGTTTTCGGCAAGTCAGGGGACCTTTTCCTGATATAAATTTGAAGTATTTTTGTAATTTTTGAACCTCAAAAATCTGCTTTTCCCAAATGTGCGTTTAGCTATTTTTACACTTGGGAAATGATGTAAAGTCAATATAATTTCCATTTTTAGCAGTTTTTTAGATATTTTATGGGATATTTTGTGCCTTGGGCTTTGCAAAGCCTCGAGGACAAGTTTAGATATTTTGACTTGGCCAATGGGATAGCTAGTTGCTCCATGAGGTTTTCCTCCCTCAAGCCTATTTATTCCATGGGTTTCATTGTAAATCAGGAGGCTGAACTTGAGAGAAGAATTAATACATTGGTCATATGAGCTTTGAAGAACACACTTGTGTTATGATTTTTGGACTGCCTCTTGGATGCTTTTGATGAATGATGAAGGATTGGTGATGGATTCCATGACATGGTAGAATGGTATAGTATTTCTTGCTTTGTTGTTGTCTTCTAGTTTTCATTCATGATACATGCTTCTTGCTGCTATAGATCAGTAGAGATTAATTTTGAGATATGCCCATGGAGGCACCTCAAAATTCTTGAATCTTCATAGCTTTATGTTTTCTTCTTCCTTAGTTGTACTAAAGAATTCTTAACTGCTCTTTGGTAACTTAAGGATACTGTTTGCTAGTTTTATTCATAAGTTCTATGCATGTTGAGTAGGATGTATGGCATGCCCTGCTTACCTATAAGCTGTCCATAGTTCTGTCCATAAAACTATATCTTTGACTGATTAGTTTATCATCTTGTTGAACCAAGGAGGCCTAGTCCCGATCTAGCCCTTTGCCTAAAACTATGAAAGCTTGTTTGTCAAAGTGCCCAATAACTTAAAGACTGTGTTTAGGCGTTCCGGAATAGTATTTTGAGTTGTTAGTCTTTCTTATGTGTTTTCCCCAAAGTCTGATAGCCATTTCCCAAAGTTAGAGGGTCTTATACTTCTATGCATGGCTAGAATGTTTGATTTCTATGTATTAATTAGCTCATAGTTACATTTAGCATGATTAATGGCTCGCTATAACATGTTTATGTCTGCTATCAACTAGTTACACTTGAAATCCCTCGTCTTTCACAAACTTGATGTCCATTTACTCCATTTTGCCCAAAGATCCCTTCTACCGTGAATCAAATCGGCCCTACAGCAGCCTTACATCATCATCTAATAGCTTCCTTGACCTTTTTGACCCCATAGCCCAGTTTATCTACATCTTGTTATCCAGTTTATATCTTTGATCAGTTTTATCCCTCACAAACTTAAAAACCAAAAAACTAAAAACTCACTTCATAACTAGCCTAATATCAGAACACCATAAGCAAACACACCTACATCTTTTACACATATAGAGAGAGCCCTCTCTGAGTCCAGGAAGGCTAGGTCCTTGGGCTCCAAAGCTTGGTTTGATGTTACATCATCATTTGGCTCACCAATCGTCCAAATCACGGGACCCTAACAGATACCATGTAGAAAATCTACAATGAATTCAATCTGATCTTGTGATGTACTAAAACAAGATATTGGATCCTTCTACAATATTTGCGGAATAAAAACACGATCGCTCAATCACATGCAAATAAGAAAAAGAAGTAAATCAATCGCACAACACAAGATGTTATTGGGGAAAGAAACTGCTCAAAACCGCTCTATCTATATTATGTATTAAGTCAAGAAATCATGAAACAGTACAATACTTAATCTCTCATGATATTCTCCAGCACTCTGCCAACTTTCTCACACTGATCTAGGCAAAATCGGTCTAGTACTTAACCAATTCTCAGCCTTCCTTCAGCCTGCCTTTCTCATGCAATTCCTAGGGAATTATATCCCTATTAAATAGGAAAAATATCCTTCCTTGATTGCGCAATGCATCATGGCATCCCAATGACTCTATAATTGCACATGGGCAATTTTCTATAAATACAATTGATAGTTATGTTCCCTTTAACCTCTGTCTCAACTGGGTCTTTCTCAGAACTGGCATGCATGAAACTATTAATAGCGAATTATCAGTTAACTGATTGATCACTGATTGTGAATTAAATATAATTTAATTCAGTGGACCTATCACTAGCTCATCACTCAGTTAGAAATTGTTAAACTTATTTTAACTCAATTAATTGAGTTAACTAATTCACACATGCACCCCGCTAATGTATCAACTACAACTAGACCCCTAAAATATTAGAATCCCTCTACATGCCTCATATTAGACCCTCAACTCAAATTTCTTGAGCTAACTTAGTTATCATGACTTAGTTAACTGATACACGTTGTTATGAGATGAAATTACAATTTATTGTCTAATTTATTTAAGGGAAAAATAAATTAGATGCTTCACATTCCATGACCAAAATTCTAGTGCATCAAGATTCCACAGCCTTTGTAGGTGCATTTTTTTCCTTTCTGGTTGTCAATTTCATTGTTTCTTGTTGCAAATTTCAACACAATATGAGTTTAACATGTCACTTACCAGAATTGAATCTAAATGGGGATGGATAACAATCCTTCCTCCCAATACACTTAACTTGTTTCACATGTTTCTTAGTAACATCTTAATTATACTTCTTTTATTTTATTTTAATTTTTAACTTAACAATTTTGACAAAGACAATAGAGATTTATGAGCCATTAATTCTTTTCAGTGTAGTGTGAATATATGAAAACAATTTTTGTTAAATTATTTATTCAAAGTATGTTTTTAATCTAAATGGGAATGGATAACAATCCTTCCTCCCAATACACTTAACTTGTTTCACATGTTTCTTAGTAGCATCTTAATTATACTTCTTTTATTTTATTTTAATTTTTAACTTAACAATTTTGACAAAGACAATGGAGATTTATGAGCCATTAATTCTTTTCAATGTAGTGTGAATATATGAAAACAATTTTTGTTAAATTATTTATTCAAAGCATGTTTTTAATGAAACGCCTATCAGATTGAATTTGCATAAATCCCTTGAAATTATGAATCAGTATTGTTACTTATAGTTGAACCACTATTCATCCAAATATTCCAAGAGTGAGTGGGATACATAAAATTTTCCTTTGGAAAAAATAATATATCATTTGAAAAAAAGAAAAAAGAAAAAAATCGAATTTGGACAATCCACTTTGTTTTATGAGGGGAAAAATAAACATTCTACAAGGTGATATTCCATTACCATTCTCTACTTTGTATGTATGTGCATACATAACGGGCACAACTAATTATGAGGAATATTTAATCCATCATTTGTTTTATCAATATAATTTATTGTTGTCGTTATTGTTTTTCATACTCATTTTATTATATAAATTGTGTTTAGTGCTTTTGGATTCCATCATCAAGATGTGTATGTGAGACACAGTTTGAAACGTCTTTTAAATTATTATTTTTTGAGGTAATTATGAGGAATATTTAATCTATCATTTGTTTTATCAATTTATTGGTGTTGTTATTATTTTTCATATTCATTTTATTATATAAACTGTGGTTAATGTTTTTGGATTCACTATCCATCATCAAGATGTCTATGTGAGAGAGAGTTTGAAACGTCTTTTAAATCATTATTTTTTGGGATACCTTAAGTGTTTTCAATTTTTTTTTGGGACAACATGTGTATGTGAGAGAGTTTGAAATGTATTTTTTTTATACTATAAATGTTTAAAAAAAAAATGGACACTCGAAGATATTTCGAGTGTTTGTATTTCTATTTTTTTTTCTGGTTTTTGTTGTTTTAAATATTGAAAATAAAGACAACTAACAACATATATAATAAATATTGAAAATAATGACAACTAATAACATATAGTAAAAGATAAAATCAAATTGTAATTTATTCACTTCAACGACAATATAGTAATTGTTTGGCATTGGTTTGTGTGAGAGTGATTAGGCAAATGACTGACAAACAATTGTATTAACCTTTTTATTGTAAAGTGTAAATTTCTTAGATTCTTTTTTCAAATGAAAAATGATTATAAAAATTGTTACATAAGTGCTTATAAAGAAATTATTGCTTTGATTACATTATACGCTCACATTTGATTACATTATACACTCACATTTTATGCTTCTAATTCTCACTACTACAAAGAACAAACACATTAACCAAGAAAATATGGAATAAGTAAGTCTCCTCATTTCACTTATTAGTCATTGCTTTTGTGATATATTGCAATTATTGGTGAGGAGTCAAACTAAATTGATTCATTATTAATTCACTTGAATTTTACGACATATCCAAGGTTTTTTGGACCTTGTGTATTAATTCCATTTTTTTTAATGATTTTTTGAATGAGATGCGATAGGACTATATTTCCCTACTCGTTGTTATTTTCTTCCCTAATTGTCAATGGCAACAAATCGTTTAAAAATATATATATTTCTTATTTTCTAGTTTATAGCCTATAGAAATGCACAATTGAAGGTCTAATAATGCAATTAAAGGTCTAACATTTCTTGTTGTAGGTTCTTATGAAGGGGAATGAACAAAAACACAAAAGGTAGTCCGTTGGGTAAGGTGCACAAAGCCCCACCATTTCATCCTTTTCCACCCACAAAACTTGATTTTTTTATTATTGTGAACATAAATTCCACCATAAACACAATTTAATTCATTTCATTATGATACAAAAGAGTAGAGATATGGGAATGTAGGGACTATAGTTATTGGCAAGGAGTCAAAATACATTGATTTCTCATTAGTTCATCTAAATTTTAAAACATGTCCAATATTTTATGTAAATTATATATTAATTTCATTGTTAAATGAGATGTGATGGCCCTATATTCCTATGGTGTATGTTATTTCCCCCTAATTATCAGTTTCAATAAATAATTTAAAAGAAACAAATTTATTATTCACTTATTTGTAGGCTTTGACAATGTGCAATTGAAGGTTTGACAATGCAATTAAAGGTCTAAAATTGCAATCAAGGCTATGATGTAGGTTCTTGAAAAGGGAATCATAAGAATGACAACACAAAGGGTAGTCCACAAGGCAACCTGCATGGAACCACCAATTCACTCTCCGCCACCTATAAAACTTGATTTGTTTTTCATTGTGAACATCAACTCTGACACAAACCCGATTTAATTTCAGTCTATGAAGAGATGGAACAATAAAGGTAGATTTTTCATTTTGTGAAGAGACAAAAAAATAGAGAAGAGTAGATATACCTAAGGGGAAAACAAAATGACTCAGTTGGCCAAGGTCACTCAACATATGAAAAATAATTTCATCTCCAACGTTTAATTTTGGCTAGTCACTGTCTAGTAGCCATAGTCTATATAACTTCAATGTAAGATGATCATATTTTACATCTAGTAATGTCAGCATTCTGGGAATGAGTTCCTCTCTAAAATTTGAGTCTTTTAATTTAATCAAATATAAATCACATCTAAATACTCATAGGTTGTTTAAAGTTGTTGGAAATTTGTTATAGTTGTGAGTTGGCCAAGTTATAACATTTCACTCTACAGCCCTAGGATCACCAAGCACTCACCCTAGTACTTTCTTGCTCTTGAACCCTGACCTAAGGTCTATCACACCCTTGCTTGTTCTTCATTTACCCATCTCATGATCTCCATTTAGACTCCCTCGTAGCTTAGGTGACTCAACTAACTTTGTAGATGAACTTTATAATCAAGGTATGTGAAGACAGTGTTAGGCCTTAGATATATCCTTTAATAGGTAGTAACACATGTTTTTTGTGCTTGGTGGAAATTCTTTCATTTTAATGCTTTGTATTAGTGGGCTTGGATAGATTTGGTTGGGGTTATTTAGGCTCATTCACTTTTGGATATTATTTTTGAAACCCTATGAGAGAGTGTGTTACTTCTAAACAAATAATCTTGAAAGATATATTAATATTATGGTGTCAAAGTTGAGCATGAGGGAAATACCCCAAAACATCTTTTTATCGTTTCCTTTACCACTATGTGGGTCATCAAATCAATTGATAAGGTGAAAATACTTATATTAGATCCAACACAATGAGATGAATTTGAATAATCATTCTATTACTTCTCCAAAACATTCATTACAATAAAATTCATTCAAGAAAGGTCTAGAAACACCATACCCTCCCTATAACGATGATAGTTGCATCATTTCCTCTAGGATCAGTGGATTTGTTCTTATATAATGAGTTTTTTGCTACATTGACCTACCTTTTACCCTTTTTTATTAATAACTCTATTGTTATTTTGGTTCATTTTCCTTTGGATCTTTGTTATGGATGAATAATTGCTAATGCAGACAAATAAAATCTCCCTAGGTTCAATGATTGACACTAGTAACAAACAAACAAGCAAGCAAATCTTTCCCTGAGTTTATCTATATTGAATCATAAACTAGAATCGTAAGAGATGGAATCTGTAACTTCTACGAAATTTCTGATCAAGATCCCGCTATGGCTTGATGAAACTCCTAAATTCTTAGAGACCAGATCTACAAAAATAGAAATAACAAGATATAAAATGCATATGCAAAATAAATGATTCAATACAACTCATACTAGTGATCAAGGAGACTAGTACCTAATATCATTTCAATGGAAAAATAGAAACAAAATAAAACATTTATCAAGTCCATTGGACAATATAGTGGGAAGAAAAACTCATTTGTATTAATCTTGGAACTAGAGGAGTTACACAACCTTGGCCTTGATGAAGTGAGGCTCCTCCCAATGATCTACAATCTCCTCCTTGGATGATAAGCTTTCCAACATTATTTGAGCAACATAAGTCTACCTTCAGTAATCCCCCCAAACCCTCTAGCCTGTGTTTAATTTATAGGTCAAGAGGAGGAGGTTTCAAATCCTTATCTCAAGGATGAGATCCATTAAAGGTGGGATTAGGGTTCCTTGAAGAATGGGAATTAGCTCCACGATCAAAGGGGTTAGGTTCGAATAAGCATGACCTCAAGGTTTTCAGTCGGGATATATTCTCCCAATGAAGCTTCTATATTTCACTTTTTATTTTTACTTGATGTTGAGCCATGTGCGCAGTTTATAGTGGAAGACAGGGCGCACTTCTACGCAAGCTTTAATGTAAGAACTGTGTATGCGCAGAAAATGGCAAGGAAAGTGCACATGTGACAAAAAGTAGGTTTTTGGACCTTGTTACCCATAATTCTCACTTTTTCAATATGTTTAAGTTTTAGACTTGCAGAGGAATCCTTTGGAACACATTGATTGATAGAAAACAATCCAGCTTTATGGTAAATTTCCATGGCGACAAAACGACGTGTAACAAATTTCCCCCTAAAGTGAAAATTTAGGAATGATATTTGAGGACTTAAGTGTTTTATCATCCCAAATATCGGATCGGAGACCATGGTTGGAGACCTGAAACAATCATTCAAAGGTTACAACGCAATATATAATCATCATTGAGGTAGGCATTCCCATACTCAAAGTAAACATAACCCATTGAACCAGTAGGGAAATACATAAAGATCCACCTCAATAGTAGACATGGTATGGACGTAGCCATCAAAAATGGATCTATTTGTACAATCATGAATGCAAAACTCCACACAACTTGGATGTATGAAACTAGATCTAGGGTCTTGATCTTCGTCTCTCGATCCATAGTACGAATCTAACCATGCGATTGAATGTTTTGAATGTTGATTTGGGGTAGCATCGGATCTTATCTATGTCTAAAATTTTGTGGAGAGGCTTCGACATATGCATTACAAATAACCTAGAAATTGTTTTGGGAAATTCCACCCAGAAACAATTTTATTTGATAAATTAATTATTTTTAATGAGAACCCTAAGTCTAACTTAGGAAATCAAAATAATTAATAGGTATTAATTTAAACTATGGGTGAAACTTCTAGAAAAATCATATAAATTCTAAATATAATCTTAGCCATTTATTGGAGATCTAATGTCAGTCGTTGAAGTCTTAACGAGATGACTATAAAGGAATGCTTCAGGATAATTTGTAAAACACACCAGAAGGATCAAGTGATTGAATTCTCTGAAGTGAGCAGTGCTCAAGAGGAAAACCAGATCTAAGTGATTCTTCAGCGCGGTTGAGGGGCGGAGGAAGTTTTGGTAGGAAGCTCTTCTCCAGGGCCAAGGATCATCAACAAAGAGGAAAATAAAGGTGTGGAGGGAGCATCGCAGTGCCCAAAGAGGGTGACAAGGGTCCACATAGGCCACATGCAGAGGCATCGCATCGTTTTCGACTTACAATCCGAGATTTGCTGGGAAATCAGGATTCTGAGCTGGGAGGGCTAGAATCAGATTTTCTGAGAGAAGATTAATCAAGCAGAGGAGGTGACGTAGTTCCATAATAGTCCCCATGTAGGCCTACGCAACTACTATGTAGAGGGTGTTGGGGTTTTGTTAGTTCAGCTATCAGATCAGCTGGGACTTGCAGAGTGAGTTAAACTCACTATTTTTCTCTATAACTGATTTTTCCGGTGATACAATTAGAGATGTATTCAGATATAATTGATGCTAATAATAAAACCCTCAGATATGTTGCACTGGTTTTCCCACATTGGGTACATTTGTCCAAAAATAACGGTGTCCTGTGTGAGTTATTTCTTTTGCTCAGTTTCTAGTATTCACATCTAAATTAAGTAAGTGAAGGTTGCTTCAGTAATTGATTCAATGTTTTCAGAAGTGATCTGCAAAATAACTTGTTAAATGTAATTTACAAGTAGGAGAACTAATTTAGTTTGTTGCAGTAGGATTCCAGATCTAGGACTTGGAATTTTCACATTCAAGTCGAACATGGTAGAAACCACTTGATTACTAGTCAATGATGTGAACCATTAACAAGTGCGGGAGAAACCACCAATAATGAAAATGGCTCTCAAGGTACTCCTAGTACAATCTATGAAGTGTGAAAATATGTCTTGAAGTCGAACACCCACAGAATCATTCGATCGAAGGTCAATGATGGGAACATGTCATCAAAGGCAAGAAACCTGCCATTAAGGAATGCAGGACTTAAGGTATTGAATAGGGTTTCTAGATCAACTTCCTAGATAGTGATCTGAATTTGATAATAAGTGATTCGTCACACGAGGGCCTACGACACGAAACTCATGTCAAGTTTTGAATAAAAATTTTGAGTGATTCAAGACTGACTCAGGGATGGCCGACATGATTGAAGGCTACAAATTATAGGGTAATTTTCACTGAGGTTGTACTTATCTTAAAAATATTGGTGACACAACACTTAAACTTGGAAGCATTTCACTCAATGATAATACCCAAACCTAACTGAAGAATTTCAATGAGTTTCGATTAACTGTGAGACAAATGGATTTCCAAAACTGGAAACAAAGGTGATGGAGTGTCATGTTGAATAGTGACATACTACTTTTAATGAGATACAAAAACGAATGTTTCTTCCCAATTTTCCCCCACCATTACTGGCAAGTACCTCTTTATTTTTGTCAAGCTTGAGGAGGATAAAATTTTATTATCCTATAAGCTCATCCTTCAAATGATTCCTTTGAAGTAATTTTAACGAAACCTAGCAAGGATTGGTTTGGTCCCATCATGATGGACGAGTCCTGCATTGTTTATGCTTTACGAGTACAGTGAAGGGATAAATCGGTATTTTTCATTTTTAGGGAGTCAAGAGAAAAACATAAGTAAACTCCACAATGTCATTTTCGTAGTTTTAGTCTCTCAAGCCCATAAAAGGGTAAAATAATGTAGGGGAGAAATCTATTGACCATGATTAGTCAACGTATACATTTTTCATAAATAGTCTAGTTCATTGTGGAAAAGGAGTAAACTTATACCGAATAAATGACTGCTCGTTTACTTTTTCAAGTTTGAATAGTCAAGTACTCAACAATATTTTCATGTTTAGAGAATCTGAAAAGGGCTTAAAAAAGGACTCCAAGGTTTCATTTTTTCGTAAATTTAAAGAGCCCGAAAAAGTGATAAAAGTTTTCTCATTGCCAAAATTATTCTTCTTTATGACTTAACCAGTGTTCTGCACATTAAACTAAAAAAATCAGCATAACTGCTCCAAAAATATAGTAAAAACATTAAAAAAAAAATGAATTTTCAAAGGTCGAAAGGCTTAAAATAATATTTTCATGACCTAAAATTCCTATAAAAGTTTAAAAAAAGTAAAAACGTTTTCACCATTTGAGAGCAATTTAGAGGGTTTTTTACCAAAAACTTCACAGGTTGATTCTGAGCAAACCGATGGATGAAATCATGAATCATCTTCTCCAAGTAAGAGATATTTTTGTTATCTTCATTTTCATGGTTTTTATTTTGTATTTGACCGTGATTTTTGGAATTTATTGGGAGGTTTTGTAATTTAAAATGCACCCTCGGGGGTGTGCGATTACCCTTCATTGGACCCGTGCACCCCGAATCTTTTTGACACAAATAAAATCGCGATGTGTGTGGTTTTTCTCCATAGAATCGACACAAATACACTATGTTCTTCAAATGCAGTCGCACACAGCATCGAGGGTTTTTAAAAATCAATCAAAATGCCCAAATATTTTGCAAAAAACTCTTACATTGTTTTCTAATCCTCCTCTCTTTCTATATTTAGGGTTTTTGATTTTCCAATATGGAGTGGAGGGAAAGAGAACATGAGAACCAAGTTGTGGAAGCTCTCAATGATGCAAAAATATTATAGGCCTTAAGAGACTTTGGTCTATATAAATTTTGGATGATCCCGGGTATGAAATCTCAATTATATCTTTTGACATGGATGGTGAGAGCTTGGGACATTAAGGATCAATGTTTTGTGATAGGATACCAATGAATCATGATAGATGTAGATAACATCTATTTCTTGACTGGGTTTTTCTACAAAGAGATAGACATCTCATTGTATGGACACAGGGCAGGTGGAGAAACAACTGCAACCTATATGAGGCAACATTGTATTATAGGGGCTCAACTCAAATATGGGAGAATTGACATAAAAACCATAGAGAGCCTTCCCTTGAGAACTATTTCTTTTATAGTTACACGATTATGTGGGAGTGCAGTGCTTCACTTGCTAACTAAGGCTCCGATGTAGATTTTCACGGAGTGTTAACAACCTACCATATTCAATTGGTGCGAAGGGGAAGTTTTCAATATGAAAGGACAACTAACTAGAGCAAAAATTTACAAACTCATAAAATTTGGGTATGGTTCCATTATAATCTTGTTCTCTCTGGAGAGGATTCCCCGTCTTGCCCCACAACAGGTTCTGGTATATGCAGGAGTATCCAGGGATCCTCATATGCTTTTTTGGGTTTATTTGATAGCACGCCATGGAGATGATGGCCCGGGCGTGAAATAAACCCTTGAGTTTTTTGGGTGGATAGAATGCCAGAACATCATGATCGAAGACTTTCTATATGCAGGCATGGACTATACAAGTGAGCCAGATATCCCATTTCGAGCAGGGATGCAGTGTGGTGATATAGGTAAAAGTTTCACATTTTGGTTTTTTTTTGTATTTTTTAGCATCCAAAAATTAATTATCTAAAATGATGATGCAGATGTGGGCCCAGTCATACCAGTAGGATTATGGCGCTTTGAAAGACAGGGAAATCAGCCAATAGCTCTTGTGGTACCTATTAGTGTTAGTATTTTCATACTTCCACTAGGGATCAAAACACATTTGCATGTGTATCTTAGGTGTCCCATTCTGAATAAATTTTTTATCATTCTGTTAGGTCATGACATAAAATTACTCCGCTGGTGGTTGTCCTAGTCAAATAAGCTTCCTTCTCCCTCAGAATATCATATTGGATGGCTCATTCTCATGTCCCCTTGAGCATAATACACCTATGGAAATGCTCTGTTCACTTGGAAGTCTGTAAAGTCAAAGGTCAAAGTCTCATTCAAAATTCAGGTCAAAAAGCAGTCCCATTAGGTCATAGAGTCAAAATCATGAAAATTGATCATTTCACCATCAAATTCATCTTTTGAAGGAGTAGTAATAGTCAAATGTATTCAAAAATTTCAGGTCTAAACTATCATTTCCGAGTAATTGGATTTGTGTTTACCATATTTATCTCTCAGTTGTGCTTGGAAAGCTCATTTCCCTCTCCTAGGGTTTTGAGGGCATTTTTCTTGGTCTCATGACTTCCATGGTTAAATAATCAACAAGACTTGTATCCTGATGCTATTACACTTTCCCCTATCATTAATATACCTTCCTAAACACTTCTCATAACTCCTAGCCCTCAAAATCATCATTTTTCCACAAACCCTAGCCTATTGCTACAATTTCTATCTTAATATATGGAAAACCACATAACACATCACATAACAACTCAGCAAACACTAGTGACTTCTTAGACTTAGATTTTTCAAATTATAAATCGAATTCTTGCAGGATGAAAATACATTTTGAACAATTCCCTCCTAGAAACTTTCTCTTAAGAATGTACATCATAGGATTACAATCGCAATTCACTGTAGTTTTGCGCAAGAATATGTAATGACGAAAATGTTGGATATCTTGAACGACTTCCAATGCCAATTTCTCCACATGTGTGTATTTTATCTCAGTTTTTGTGAGATTCCTACTCCAATAGTATATCACATGTTCAACATTGGACTCATCTTCATGAACTAAGACCATGCCATTGGTGGCATCAAAGGTAGCCAAATACAAAAATTAGTCTCGATGATAATCAGGCGGATGCAACAACGGTATATGAGTTAATGCGTGTTTAAGTGCATCAAAAGATTTTTGAGAAAGCTCGTCCCATGTATATGAGATGCTATTTTTCAACAGTTGAGTAAAACCTTTAGTTAGCTCGACGTAGTTTGAGATGAATCGAAGTAAAAAGTTTTCTTTCCCTTGCAAATTTTGGAGTTGGCGAAGATTGGAAGGAGAAGGCATATTCAGAATAGCCTCAACCTTGAGCAGATCAACACGATTGCCTTCCTTTGATACAAAAAATCCCAACCATTAACCAGATTGTACATAGAAAATGAATTTATGGGGATTCAAGTGAATATTTTAATGTCTACATCTAATAAAAATAACTCTCAAATGCATCGAATGATCTTCCCGTTTCAATGAATGTGTCAGTAAATCATCTAAGTAAGGTTTAACAATATGCTTGATATTGTGAAAAGTGTAAGACATTTCCCGTTGAAAGGTTGCGCCAACATTTTTCAATCTAAATGGGAATTTGTGATAAGAAAAGGCACCCCATGGACAAATAAACGCAATTTTATGTTGATCAACAGGTAGTATGTTGATTTGGTTATAGCAGGAAAATTCATCCATGAAATAAAATATTTCGTTGTTGGCACATTCGTCAACAATTTGGTCGATATAGGGGGCAAGATAGTTTTCCTTGGGACAATATTTGTTAATATACCTATAATATACGAATACCCTGATAGTCCCTTGCATTTTGTTAACTGGAACGATATTGGAAACCCAATTAGTCAAGGGAAAAAGATAAATAAAAATTGCTTTGAGTAATTTTTCAACTTTAGCTTTTATAGTTGCAGCCTTTCGGGGATGCATTGGACATAATATTTTTCTAACAGGTTTGGCATCTAAGTAAGTATTTATTTCATGAAAAACTATGCTAGGGTCAATTCTTGTCATTTCTTCATAGGACCAGGCAAAACTGTCTCGGAATCCTTGAAACAGGGCTTTGTACATTTGAATATCTTAAAGTGAGCACAAAGTGCCTATATGAATGTTTTCAATAATTCCCAATTTAAATGAGATGTTAATTGGAGTTGTTGTAGATATATTTCCCAAATTCACTTTAGATTTGGTTGGAAGAATTCATATAGGACATTAAGGATTATCTACGATCTCAGGCGAAAATATGGTAGAAAAATCATTCTCGATTTTATCAAGGCTAGGTAGAAAATATGAACAATGATGAAAATCATCCCATGGAATTTCTTCCAAAGCCATTATTTCCATGATGCTTTCGTTTGTTGAAAATATTCTATCAAAGGGATCAATAAATTAAATTGGTTCTAACCGAGAAAGTTGAGAATAATCATCGGTGATCACATTCACTAGATCAATTTAAGAGGGTGGTGTATCGAAAAACACTTGAACTGACTTATAAGCTAATTCAAATGGACTTAAATACATCTCATTTCCATACAAGGTCAATTCTGACTCTGAAGGCACTATCCACGAATAAGAATATTCCATTGTGTTTGATGTGATCATGTTAACCTGCGCAAATTTAGAAGAAAAATTCAGTGGAGGGAGTGCAAAATTTCCCATAAGTGACGAATCTTTGAGCAAACCGACAATAAAATATTCATAGTTAGCAATCTTTTTCCCCACGAAATGGATACTACTAGTAGAGTTAGGGTCTGAAGTTTAGTAATATAACTAGTATACTTTCACTATTTTCCCTTAATAAGGAAACATTATCATGCGAAAGAGTGATGAGACCATTGTAGACATAGCATAGGTCCATCTTTGACCAAGTAAAAGGTTGTAATCGAGTTGGGCATCGATGACTTCAACTTCAATTGAAATTTTCTTACCCTCTAACTCTATGGGTATATCGTTAAAAATTACATAGGGATGAAAACATCTTCCATCAAAGGCTTTCAAAGTGGTAGGAGACTGATTGATTTTTGGAGAACCCAAGGCTTTCCAACAAGATATACACATGATACAAGTAGAAGCTCCTTCGTTAACTACTATGCAAAAAACTCATTTATTTTTGATGAAAACTGGTATCTGGAATGTCAGTTGATGTGGGAGTATAGGTATGTGGCTCTCGAGATCAAAGACAATCAGGTTAGAATCCTATGGATCAATTTCTTCGATAGCTGGCAATAGAAATTTCCTTTGTGTTGGACATGTTTGTAGCACTTCAAGGGTTGACGTTGCTGAAAGATACATTTCCAGATCTTCAACAATGTTGTAATTCTGAGCAGATCTAGCATGAGGGTTAAAAGCTTATTTTCGAACAACACCTTTAGGAGGCGGTCAAATCACCATGTCATAATTTGGTTTTTCAATATGTAATTATTTAGAAGGAGGAGGAATTGAGTTGGAAGGTTGACTATATGGGCTAGTATCATTTCCATTTACTGCAAGACCCTTAGATCCATAATCCTTAGATCTCTTGGCTACCGTTACTTGCAACAACATCACGATGATATCCGTTGATGTGGAAGAAGAAAATTTATTATGTGCAATGATATTATTGTCTTGAGAAGGGAAAGGATCCTTCAAAACAATAGGATTGGGAGAGCCTTTAATGGATTTAGCCACCTCTGCCGATGTGGGCGTTCCTTGATGTAATGATATTCATCACAAATCAAGAAAGGATAATGGGGCTTCTTCTTTTCATCAGAGGGTTCATTTTTGTTTGGTTTCTCTTTCTGAGAATAATTTTGTTTCGCTTTATCTTTCCCCTTCTTTTAACTTCCAGAAGGTTGATTCTTGCCAGTAGATCAATCTACAACATTAATTTCAGAAGTAAATTCTGGAGAAGGGCTTTCACTTGATGAATCTTCTATAGCCAACATCTAATTGTTTTTAGAATTCTTCTTTTTACCCTTGCATTTATGGCTAAAAGAACCAATCACACCATCAGCAACGTGAGATACTGTAGGGGTTGAGTATGGTTGATCTGAAATTGTTTGGCGAGGTATATTTTGGATTTTCTCTATGTATAAACAAGGTGTAGGTATTAGGCACGATAAATTACCTGCTCTTTGGTTACAGCACCTCCTTTGGAAATATCTTATGTAATGACGTGAAGTAATTATTTCATGAACCATTTAGCTAAAATTTGATCGGGAATGAGAACTTTGCCCAAACAATGTCTACAGCTCCATCCATGTATATGATCAGAAATGTAGGTAGATTTATATTGTTTCAAAGAATTCAAAATTTTAGTACCAGTATCATTTCAGATTGGAAGCTGAACTTGTATCAAAAATGTTGTCGCTAAGGAGTTGAAGTTATGGAAAGAGGCTCGTGGTAACTAGATGTACCATTTTGTTGCTAAAGCGGTTAAAGTTCGTTGGAAAAGACATAACCTAATGGAATCATCAATCAATGAGTTTGACTCGCACCAAAGATGATATGTCATAACATTTGATGGGTCCTCTCCTTATTTACCTTCAAACTTCAGGATGTCACTCGGAAATTTAGTAGGAATTGTCAGTCAAAATCTATAATAGTATATAGGATCATTCGTTAGTTGAGACAAATCCCGAAAATCTAAAGTTAAAATAAACGGTAACTGTCGGTTGGGGTCTGGTTACAAATATTGATAACTCTAAGTGTTAAGTATAGTACTTCAAGGATGATACCCAGGATATCTTGGAATAGCTTGTGCGGTTGGTATTTTCATTCCTCTAGGGTAACTAGGATGCGACATACCAGGTTGCGATGGAATTTGAATCGTATGACCTGGATATGGTTGACTTTGGAAAGGTGGACTTTGACCCATTTGGCCAAAATAATATTTCCCCTGTACAGGTTGAATTTGTAAAGTCTGACCTTGAATAAATTGACTCTAAAAAGGATGGTCCTAAAAATATTGACCTTGATACGGTCTCTACATAATGCCTATAGTAAATTGTCCCACAGGAATATGTGTGGTAGACTGGAAAGTATGCACGGTTTGATAACCAAATGCTTGAGGGATAGTCTGTGTAGTTTTTGGAACCGATATTTGAGGCGTAGTTTGGACCGTTGTTTGTGATACTCCCAGAATAGGTGTTTGGGGCGAACTTAGAACCGGTTGTTGAACAAATGTTTGACTAGTAGACTAAACAAGTGTTTGAGGACTACCCTGGATATGTTGTTGAAATGGTTGTTGAACAAGTGTTTGTCGAGTTCCTTGGACATGAATTTGGATAGGTGTTTTCAGAATCCCATGGACAAGTTGTTGGACTTGTATCGGAATACCTTGAATAGGTATTTGTGGAATAGACTGTCCAGTTGGTTGAACAGGTTGGTAAACTGGCACTTGTGGAGAACCTTGGACAAGTTGTTGAAAACAATAAAGGTTCCAAACAATATTCATCCCTAGGTAAGGAGCACCAATCACGGGTTGAGACACAACAAGTTGACCAAGACATACCTTAGGTATCTGACCATAGTTTTCATAATTGTTGACAAAAGGTTATCCTCCAGCCGTAGGATATGACCCAAATAAATTTTGTCCTTCAGGTGGAGGATAGGGTGGTGTTGATGGGAAAAATTGTCCGGCCAAAAGTAGGGGATCTCCCAGGTAGAAAGTCCCAATTAGACCTTGAACTCTTTGGAATAGGGATCCCGTCCGGGGTGTGGGTCCGGCTACTGCTTAAGTCACCTTCCCTTTGGTCTCAAAAGAACTCGATTGAACCTGTGGACACACGCTTAATCACATGATACAAGATACATGGTTCATGCATTAAACATGTATATAACACTATGCGTAGCGAGACAAATAACGAAGAATACATGCCTAAGGAGGTGTTGTTAACAACACATCTTTGGGGTCATGCTTGTAGGCTATTCTGACCACAAAAGAAACAGTTCTTTATGGCGAGATGCCCCTTTACTTCCTGAAAGATAAACGAAATGCTAATAAAAAAAGTCACTAACATCCATTAGGAAAGAAATTAAACTGAACATCATTAACACAAGTACGGGAAACCATAATGCATAAATGACGCCATTAAGAGTGCAGTTTTATTAATCAAAATATGTTTTAAACTGTATGGAAATACTTATAGTGTTCGCATAGCAACACACATCAGATCCAAAAGGAGTTTCAACAGGTATCTGTATTCATATGCAAAAGAATGTAATCTTTCAATACAATGCTATATATCTCTTGAGTCCCAAAAAAAAGATCATTACATTTTCCCCGGAGGGAGTTTTATAGAACAAAACTTGACCTTTGGGCTTCCTGACTCTTCGCCTGCCTGCCTGTTGAGCTGCCTTGCGCCCCTGAAGGAGACTGCGACCTGCGACCTGGCTGGTGAGTGCGACCTGTGACCTGGCTGGGCGGTGCGACCTGCGACCTACCTCTAAATGCTACCAGTGACTTATTACCACTGGGCTATGAAGATGAGCGCGCAACTGTGAGGTCAGGGGCATCAATATTCTGTTCTTTGAGGAAATCTTGCCAGGTCTGATACTCTGCTACTATGGGGGAAACCAGAGGGACCTCTTCTTTCAACCGATGCATGCACTCCAAAGCATTTGGGACTAGATTTTCCTTTTTCTGTGAGATCTGGTTGGAGAGAGAGGCGAGCTTGGTGTAAATCCATACTGGCGTGACAAGAAACTGACCCAGATTTTCTCGTGATGCTGCAAGATCGGGGGGTGGAAGCAGCTTGCTTAATGGGCTGCAGAAATGACTGGATCTCTTGATCTATTTGTTCCCAGGTTTTCCCTTCATCCAATGCCCCCATCGAAGGAACGTGGTGAAGGGTGTGCATTGAGTCGATGCCGCTGATCAGGTGTTCGTAAGCAGACATTACTTTGTCCAAATCCTTGGATAGCTTATCCTTGGACTACATTTTCATACGGATTTGGACTTTGGCATCTTGTGTATGAATCCAATCCTTCTTTGGCAAATGCTCAGGAGCCTGAGGGTACCGCACTGTCCAGTCCATCATTCTATCCAAGGCAGCTGAGGCCTCCTTCAGCTGCTCATGCTTCTGCTTAGTCTCCGCTCGCCCTCTTATCAATGGGGCGATTGTTTGTTTTATGGTGAAAATTTCCCCATACACTTGCCTCATGGTCGCCTCTAATACATTGCACTCCTTTAGAATGGCAAGCGGAACTTCATTGACAGGGGGAGTTTTGTTTCGGAATCGTTGAACCTCCTCTTTCAATGTCGTCCTCTCCTGTTCTGCCCTTTTCTCCCGCTGCTCTGCTTCTTGTAATCTATTTTGTATAGAAACGATCTCTCTACTCATTCTGGTCACCTTTTCTTCCGTGGCCACAGCGAAAGTTGTGCCAGCCGATGCTATCATCATGGGATTAGTCCTAGTATCAAGGACTATGTCTTTTCCGGTTGCGACCGTGGATGTGGCGGAAGGATTTTGTGTCAGGCTTCTTCTTTTCTCCTGTCCGATTTTGAAGGAGAATTGATCGAACGTGAGCCTGGTGAGGTCGAATACCTCCTCCTCTTGCCCCTGGGAGGAGTTGGAATTAGAGAGTGAGGCTCGTGTACTGACTAGAGGTACCTCAAGGGGAGATACCTCGATGTCTTCTAGCATCTCATCCTCCTCTTCTTTCTTCTTCTTTTCCTCCTCTTCCCTTCATAGGTGTTCGGCTTCCACCTTTTCATGTTCTTTCTTCTGCTTGAGCTCTGTTTCTGCCGCTGCTTCTACTTCAGCTTTCCTCTTCTGTTCAGCTGCTGCAACTTGCTATGCTTTCTTCTGGCGGTCAACTTCCACTTTGTCTAGCTCTTTCTTGAGTTCCCTCTCTGCTGCAACCTTCGCCTCTTTTTCCTCCTTTTCCTTCTTGGCCTCCTCGACCTGCTTCTTCTTCTGTTCTGCCTTTAAGCTCTTCTTGCGCTTATCCTCATCTTCCTTCATTTTATTTTCTCTCTCTTGCTGGGCTTTGGCCTCTATTTATTTTTTTTGGGTAGAGGTACTATGCCCTGTAGTGGTCTGAGGCTTCTTAGCTAGAGAGGAAGAAGCACCTCCTAATTCACGACCCCTTACTTCCAAGGCTTGGTCATCCGGGTCTTCTTGGCCAGAGTCCGCCCCCGGAGCAAGTTGTCTATCTGCATTGTACCAGTTCCTTCTTTCGTCTTCTCCCGAGCATTCAGTATGTTGATAGTTCCATTTGAATTTAGCCTTCTTGCAATGTTCAGGAACTATCCTCTCCGGGTCGTATGTTCGGTATTCTAAAGCCCCGAAGCGATAACTTTTCATCTCTTATCCCTCTGCCTCTACCTCTCTGAATTCTTTAACTGTGTATGCGCCGATAGTGAGGGGTAGTGCAGGCCATGGCTTCTTTTTACCTTTGGACAGGACCCTGGAGAAACCCGAGGACATTTCAAAACAGACCTCTTGCATGAGCATTCTATCTGTAACGAACCGAGGCATAGCATGTGGTGCCCTGAACGAGCCAAAGACTCGGATGAATGTATATTCGATGAAAGGGAACCAATGCGCCACTCTGCTTAGCATCTCCCTGGCTCACCAAGACATGCAAGGGGCGTCTTGGCCGAATAATTTTATGTATAGAGCAGGGATGAACACTTGGGAGATTAGTTGTATGTCTTGTTTATACCTGGATTCCCAAAACACCTTGGTTTGCCGATGAAATGCACGGGTCTGTTTGGGATCCCAGTTATGTACCCATCCCTCAAAATGCAACCTCAAACAGACAGCATCCAATAAATAAAAGGCCATATAGAATTCAGAGGGCATCCCTTCATCCGGTGCCAATGCTGAGGATAAATTTGTATGCATGGAGGTCATCAATATGCTAGCCCAGTTGAAACGGGTACCATGCACTGTGACATATTCCATGAGAGTTTCCCATGTGCCGTTGAAGGTGGTGGCATTGGGGCGACCGTACAATCTGCAAAGCCTGGCAGCTACTAATTTATATACTTTTCTCAGGCTCGCCACTGGATATTCCTGGTCTTTCTTGACCTTAAACTTCTCAGGCTCCTCCCACCATTACCCTATAGTGTCAACTATAGGAACTGCATGAGCAATGGCCCAATATTCTATGAATTCTCAGGCAAAGAGTAATAAACATGGGCATCTGAGCCTTTTAGCGTTGCGAAAGCCTTGCCTTCGTTGTCTCTGATCACGAACTTCTTGGGATATGTTCTCTGTATAAGAGTAATAAACATGAGCGTCTGAGCCTTTGAGTGTTGCGAAAGCCTTGCCTTCGCTGTCTCTGATTACGAACTTCTTGGGCTCAGTT
Organism: Pinus albicaulis; assembly: GCA_034641835.2. Lineage (NCBI taxonomy): Eukaryota > Viridiplantae > Streptophyta > Pinopsida > Pinales > Pinaceae > Pinus > Pinus albicaulis. Next base: position 173,756,772 of record CM076581.1, on the reverse strand, counting down.
TTCTGTATAATCCAATCTATCATCTCTGGGCATGGGAATATGGCCGGATGGGCACCTGCAAGATGTAGCTTAGACCTTTTGACCTGTAAGTATATCTCCTGATCAAGGAGGTCTTCTGGGAATTCTTTTCTAGTGAACTCTTGGTACACTTGGTACCAACACATGTTGTCCCCTTTGGAAAATGTGCAAAGGGTATCTCTGTAGATCGGAGGTGGGGACATTTGAATGTCCATCTCTACGTCCTCCACTGCTAGTTGCTTGTATTTTTTCCGAGATACTGGAGGTCCCATGTTGCTGGAATATGATGGGACAAGTATACACTCCAAGTCTGCTTCAAATTCACCTGTCATATTCATGAAAGAATCCCAGGATAAGAAATATTCCATGATGATACAAGACCAGTTACAACTTATCAATTATTTCAACTAGGGACACAGGCAGAGCTGAATAAGTGGCCTACTGGGTCGCGGGGTTGCAAGTTGTGAGAAAATGGAAAAGGTGCGACCTTGCGACCTTGCGACTAGGTCGCGGGGTCGCAAATTGAGAGAAGACAGCAGAAATGAGACCTTGCGACCTGGAGACTAGGTCGCGGGGTCGTGGGGTCTCAAATTATGAAAAACAGAGGAAATGTGACCTTGTGACCTTGCGACTAGGTCGTGGGGTCGCAGGGTCGCAAGTTGAATGAAAATGGCAGAAATGCGACCTTGCGACCTTGCGACTAGGTCACGGGGTCGCAGGGTCGCGGGGTCGCGCTAGGGCTTGCCAGGGTTTTGGCGCGCGCGACGTGAAGAAGTTTTTTTCCTTTAACTTTCAAAACACAGGGTTAAAAGGGTCTAGACAGAGCCAAGGGATAGTTTCTGGAGCAGGATACGGGCAATGGGAGGCTGGATGAGGAATTGTGATAAATTGGGCAAGCAGGGTGAATGTTGTAATCAAAAGGGAAGCCCTAAATGACAAATGAAGACAATGGCTGATGCAAAGGGAAATTTAAAGGCCGAGGGGTAAGAGATTAGGCAAGGATAGTCAAAAAAGGAAACAGCAGGAGGAAAACAGCAACTTACCTGGGAAAATCGCGCTCCAGTCGAGCTGTCAGAGGCGTTTTTTCTATCCGCTGCATATGCGAAATGCGACCTAGCGACCTCCTATATATAAAAAGGTCGCACGTGCGGGCCATAAATGAGGTCGCAAGGTTGCATGGCGAGGTGATGTGAGAGGGATGCGACCTCGAGACCTTGCGACATCAGGGTCGCGAAGTCACGGTTTTCCACAAATTTCAAGTTTTGCGACTCAGTGACTTAGTCCTCCCGACTCTTTACTTAAATTTTCTTTGTGCTCAAGGGGCTCCAAAAATTTTTAAAGTGGGGGTTTTTTGGAGGGTGTTGTAGAGACTACAAAAAATGGCGATTCACTGGTCGAACTGAGAGTCTCTGTTGATGGTCGGCCTTGGAGGGGGAGGGAGGGGCCTTCACTAGTTTTTCTTTTTACCTTAAGGTCGACACTACCTTGCCTTTGACACCTTGCGAGGTTGCTTAGCTTGCTGGCTTGTTTGGGTGCTGGTTAACCGAACTTCATTTCTTCAGGTTTCCGGACCGAAAGGGTCAGAGAACTCCAAGCGGCTACAGGGTATGGTACGATTATTTTGTCCTCATCGTGTTTCTCCGCTGCCAGCGAACCTCTCGGTCCCGGCGGAGTCACTGCCTAGGAGTCATGAACGTTGCTCCGCTGCCAGCGAGCCTGTTCAGTACCCCGGCAGAGTCATTACATCACCTATTTGCGCAGGAAGCCTTTCTCAATCCTTTACCCTTTATTAGTTTGCTATTGCACTTATTTTGAATGTGTCTGAGGCACTTATTTAGATGTGCTCATGGCACTTATTTGAGATGGGCAATTTTTTCCTGGGTGGATGAGGGATCCTGACTTATTTTACTTGTAGAGAGGTTGCTCCTAGTCTGATATGAGGACTTTGGTTTTTCTCAAATGCCCTGACGTAACCCAGAGTAACTCAATTCCCTTCCGATCTAGTTACCGCTGTATCGCACTTTCTTTTTGCAGACACCCTCTCAAACTTGCTAGGTGGGCTCCCCACGCTTGATGGCTTGAGCTAGGTCATGTGCTACCTTTAGGTGCCAATTACAAGCAAGCTTTTACCACCTTCGTGTCTATCAGGAAAGGCCTCCCATTAGCATAGAACCTATTGCAGTGTGCCAATTGCGTGGCTCTGACAAGTCCTTCCGTTTTTTATAATAATTTTTTTATTTTTTTATTTTTTATTTTTTATTTTATTTTTGACAAAAAAAGAAAGAAAGTGGAAAGTATGGTACAAGGATAAGATAGCCTTCTAAGGGCTGCTAAGTGAAGTAATGTTTGAGGTCATGCCCGTTTACTGGGAGGACCTCGACTCTTCCCTCAAGAGTTTGCAGTCTAAACGTGTGGGAACTTAATTTCTCCTTAACTTGGAAAGGACCTATCCACAGTGCTTGGAACTTGGAATGTTTTTCCTTTTCTTCGTGAGCTTTATCCCACTTCAGGACCAGGTCTCCTATCTCAAATTTTTTATTCCCTTCAGATTTTCTATCAAACCATCTCTTGATCCGGCTTTGGTGGATGGCGAACTTTTCCTGGGTTTTTTGTCTTTCTTCCTCCAACTTCAGTAGGGTGTCGATTCGAGTCTGCAAGGTGGGGCATGGGGTGCCATGACATTCTTGGGACAAATGAAGGGCAGGGAGAGATAAATGGGGAGGAAGAACTGATTCTTTTCCATACACAAGAAAATACGGGGAGGTGCCTAGGGAGGATTTGGTCATGACACGGTCGGCCCAAAGAGCGTTGTGCCAGTTGTGCTGGTGGGACAAAAAGGTCTTCTTAATGATGCAGATAAGATTTTTATTAGTTGACTTAGCTAACCCATTTCCTTGGGGATAATAATTTTCAGAATGTTTAAGAACGATACCGTTTTCCAGAGCAAAATCATACAATTTAAAATATGAAAAGTAAGTTGCATTATCAAAAACCAAGGAAGTTGGAACGCCAAACCTGGTGATGATGGAATGAGTGATGAATTCTATTACCTCTTGATCATTGATTTGGTGTAAAGGTGCTACTTCGACCCACCTAGTGAAATAATCGGTAGCAATAAGAATATACCGATGTTGCTTGGAGGAGTGAGGTATGATTTCACCAATCACATCCAAACCCCACTGTTGAAAGGGTTCCTCCACTGTTACTGATAGTAGGGGAGCGGCTGGCCGCGCTTCCCGGTTTGCGAATTTCTGGCATTGAGTGCACTTCTGGACATATGCATGCGCATCTCTAAAAATATTTGGCCAATAGTATCCTGCGTGCATTATCTTGTGAGCGGTGGTATCGCCTGCAAAATGTCCTCCAGCTGGTTCGTCGTGCAGCTCGGTCAAGATTTTCTGTGCTTCATCATGTTCCAAGCAGCGTAACAAAACTCCATCATAATGTTTCTTGAAAAGCTTACCCTGGATCAACTGATAAGATGCAGCTTTGAGCCTTATTACGCGTTTCTGCCGAGCAGTTAGAGTAGGGTCCAGGATGCCATGGGCTAAATATCCCGAAATGTCAGAGTACCAAGAAGGGCTTCTATGCTGAGGTACGTGGTCACTCTAATACATGTCGATTTCCCGTTCCCAACACTCTTCTTCAACTCCATCTGAGTTGGCATCCTCCGCAGCCATTTCGCATAGTCCTTGTACTTTAACAGTGTGTGCTGGTTTAAAATCTAAGTCATACTCTTGCAGGCATGCCACCCAGTTGCCTCGCCTCTCGCCTAGCTCCTGTTGCACAAGAAGTGAGCGAACAGCTGGGTGGGGAACGAAAACCGTGACATGGTTTTTCAAGATGTAAGGCCTGAAATGCTTGACTGCTTTGTAGACTGCATAGGCTTGCTTTTCGATTTCAGGGTAGTTTAATTCAGCTCCTTGTAAACTAGTACTCATGAAGGATATAGGCCGTTCATCATTGTTGTCGTCTTTCCGCCTGAGGACAGCTGCAAGTGATGAATCTGAAGCGAAAGTATATAGGATAAAGCTTCTGTTAAAGTCTGGATTTTGGAGGGATGGTACTTCAGCTACAGCCTGCTTGATTTTGTTGAAGGCCTCCTTCTCCGGCAGATTCCATTTAAAAATTGTATTCTTCTTGATCATCCCCTGCAAAGGCCTGACTATCTGGGAAAAATCCAATATGAATTTACGTACAAAATTGATTTTCCCCAGGAAAGATTGCATAGCTTTTTTACTGCTAGGGGGGGGGGGGAATTTGGGCAATGGCTTTCGCCCGCTCTGGATCTACAACAATTCCTTTCTTAGTTATAATGTGGCCCAACAAATTCCCTTCTGCTATGGCGAAAACACTCTTCTTCAAGTTGAGTGAGATCCTGTACTTCTTGCACCTTTCAAAAATTTTCTTGAGGTGGCGTAAATGATCGCCCCGGTGCTTCGAGAACATGGTGACGTCATCCAAATAGAATACCACACTATGCCCTATCAAACCACAAAAAGCTATATCCATGGCCCGTTGGAAAGTTTCCCTCGCGTTTATCAATCCAAAAGGCATGCATCTGAAAGTGAATGTTCCCCATTTGGTTCGGAAGGTAGTTTTCAATCTGTCTGGCTTAGCTACCAGCACTTGGTCATAGCCGGAGAACCCATCCAATAAGGAGAACATCTCGGATCCAGAAAGAGCTTGCAATATTTGTTCCATAGGAGGCACTGGATAATTGTCTTTGTTTGAGGCCCGATTTAAATTCTGGAAATCCATGCACAAGCGGATCTCGCCAGACTTCTTCCATACAGGGACCAAATTTGACACCCATGTGGAGTGGCGAACTTTTAAGATGATGCGTGCATCCAAAAGCTTCTTAAGTTCTTTTAGAATCATCGGTTCCAAATTAGGATGCACTTTTCTGAGCTTCTGTTGGAAAGGCTTCACACCTTCCTTCATGGGTATCATGTGCTGAATAATCCGGGTATTATATGTACGTAAATCGTCATACATCCAAGCAAATACGTCTCGATACTTTTGAAATAGTTGGGTGAAAGACTACGTCTCCTGGTCGGTACAGTCTTTCCCAAGGTTGATGAGCTTCGGGTTATCATCTGATCCCAAGTTCACCTGCCGATGTGCCAAGGTGGAACTTTGTACCTTGGTATTTGGGGGCCCGCAGAATCGGCTTTGCAGATCAAAGAGCTTTTCAAGTGATACTATCCCCTTGGGCATGGGGTTCTCCTTGCGTTTATCATGCTCTTCCTACAAAGCTTGATCGTGATCCGCCTCGTCTATTGCCGTGTCTTTGAATACTTCAGTGTTGAGCATAAATTCCAATATCTGTTGATCATCGTCAAAAACACGTAAATTAGTAATATTATCTGGCACGGAGGGTCTATACATAACTTCAATAGAAAATCCATCCCTCAAAGGGGTAAATCTAGCAGCAGCATTAGCCAGAGTATCAGCTGCTGCATTATGCATTCTAAGAACAGATTTGATTCCAAACGCATCAAAAACAGAAATAAGACGCCATACCTCTTGTTGATAAGCTTTTAAGTGTAGAGACAAACAATGAATGGTGTTGCGTACCTACCGAGTGATAATCTCGGAGTCTCCGATGACCCATAAGCATCTTACCTTCAAATCTAGTGCCTTTTTGAGTCCGAGGATCAAAGCTTCATATTCAGCAGTATTGTTAGTGCACTGGAACTCTAGCCGACACGAAATCAAGAACTTGTTCTTCTGAGGGTCCAGCAAGATGCAGCCCGCACCAGCCCCGTCATGGGTCTTGGAACCGTCATAGTACAGGGTCCACACGTCATTTTCTGGCTCCTTTGGGGTTGTAGGTTGGGGAGAGATTTCAGTTTCGTGTGAGACAGGAATGACTTGGTCTTCTGCGACGAGTGTTAGTTCAGACTAGATCTCAGGGTTTACTGGAGACTGAGGAGGGTGGTAACATCCAAAAATGGCTTCCAAAAAGCACATGCCAAGCTCCTCTTGGGAAAAGCTGATGGGTTCGTTAGTAGCGTCCAAATCAGTCACAGTATATTTCATATATGGTTCGCTTTCGACCCTGATTTGGTTATTCCGGCCCTTGTAAGGCAGCCATAGGTGGGACCAGTCAGTGGAAAAATACCCTTGCAGCTTTCTAGACCAGTCTCTGCTAAGTAATAGGCCGTAGGCTTCAGGGATGTCAACAACCACAATGTCAATGCATTGGTGGACTATAGAGTCGAACGAAAGGCGGATGATGACGTTATTTAGCTCTCCTACAGCTGGCACTTGTGATCTGTCAAGTTGGATGATCCTCGCGTCAGTTTTCTCCGGGCGGATGTTCAGTTTCTTACAAACAGATAGGGGCATGAAATTTGTGGACGTGTCGGAGTCAACTAGACAGTTATGGACATTGAAGTTAAAAATCTCAAAAGATAATAGGAAGGGAGGAGTAGATCCCCTGGAATTTGCATTGATGGCGTTCACAATAGACTGAACACTCGGACTGGCTTGCGTGGACGTATTGCTCACAGGCTTAGTAGTTGAGGTATTGGCGAAGGCTTTAAGAATAATTTCTCGTTGATTTGTGATGTGGGCAAGCTCGTGGAGGGAGATGTTAGCTCTGGTTTTCTTCATGTCCTCTACAATGTTATAAGCGGAATCAGATTGAGGACAAGGCTCGGTAGTGGTTTTGGGGGACCCCACTTGGAGCTTGCTCTTTTGATTTGCTCGGGTGTTGTTATTCGTGGGCTTCTTAGGAACAACTTGTTGTTCATTTCCTGGGGGAAGAATTTTCCTTAAGAAAGCCCTTTTCTTCTCCTCAAAGGATTGTTCGGGGATCGGTCCTTTGCTCCTAAGGCTATAATTTCGTACAGGTTGGGCCTTAGGATTGTCTGCCATGTTGATATCAGTGATGGTAAGATTGTTTTCCCCGCGGATTATGTCAAACGCAAGAAAATAGGACCCCGGTTCTTCATCCGGGGGAAAATCTTCATCATGGTCAGAAACATCATCCTCCCCCACATCCCCTGGGGTTTGATCATCCAGAAGCTGATTTACCACTGCCGTCATGCTGCCAATCCATTGTGGGCATGTTTTTTCAGAGTGGGCAGCCTGGTGGAAAGAATAGAAGTTATCTTTTCTTATTTCTTCCACATTGAGAATAGTGTTCGGGTTAGACAGAGGTCAGATGGTGTTGGGGTTGCTCTTTCTGAAAAAGGGCTTACGTGCCTTGGTGCTATTCAAGGATTCTATACCCTTTCTCTTCAGGTCAGAGACTTCATTTTTCAATAGCTTGAGGGTCTTTGCCATACTCTCAAGGTCAAAAGCATCATTATCCTTATCCGTGGTTTTGTTTGTGGAGGACTGACCTTTCTTCGCGATTGGTTTGTGGTCATATCTCCCCTCGTGATCGATGGCTCCTATAGAAAGCATGTCTCTTTCTACAGCGAGGGCGGCTGCGTAGTTTGCTGCAAGGGTGGGCCGAGCTTCGCGTTTTACGAAGACGACGATATCCCTGGGGAGAGCTTTTGTATAGTAGTCTATGGTAATAAAGTCGTCCAACGCTAGGTTGGGCGGAAACTTTTGTAGTATGGTGGCAAAGTGCTGATTGAAGTCTCTAACCTTCTCTTTCTTATGGCACTTAATGGTACTTAACTCCGTGAGGAGCATTGAAGGGGTTTTTTACTCTGAAAATTTCTGCAATAATGCGCGACGGAACTGGTCCCATGACGTAATGGAGGCACTTGGGAGGGAGAGGTACCAGGTGGCCGCTTTGTTTTCAAGAGTGTGCGGAAACAGGCGGTAAGCAACGTCATCTGTTTGAACCCTCATGATTTGCAGGGAAAGATAGAAGCTGCTTATATTATCCTCGTCCAAGGTGCCTTTCTCGGGATCAAACTTTCGAAGATACTTCTCAGGGTGCCTAGGCAGGTCGTGGAGGGGGCCCAAAAGATCTAATGGGGACTGGGCCATCCAGGCAAGTGGTTGCACTCTCCTAGCATGCTGGTGGTGCCTGATCTCAAACTCAGATTCACTCCCCGTACTTGACACCGATGATTCTCCCTCATGGCGAGAGTGTTCATCTTGATATCTCTAACGGTTGGCCGTGTCTCTGAGATATCCCCAATTGTAGACAGGCGCCCTATTTGGGTTTGGGCGACGGTGGTTAGCACGGTGTCCTTGGCCACGACCTCTATCTCCTCTACCTCTAGTTCCGCAGCCTCTGTTCCCCTCACCTTCGTTTCTGCAGGCTCTATTTCCCTCACCTTCATTTCTGCGGGCTCTATTCCCCTCACCTTCATTCCTGCGGGCTCTATTTCCCTCGCCTTCATTCCCTCGGCCTCTATCTCCATCACCTTCCCCAGGTGAGGGGTGTGCCTGGTTGTCGTTCTGTTGGGCTTGGTTGGGCTGAGGGTCAGGGAAGGGTTCAGTCATGCTAAATTCCTCCTCTTCACCCACTTGGAGCTCGGGAATCGGTTCATTACCCTGGACAGCGGTGGCGAGGTCTTCAACCATGAGATTCACCAACTGGGGTATGGAACTCACCAGAGCACCATTACGAGTGATGTTTTCAGCAGGGGTCCTAGTATGGTCAAGAAATTCATGATTGGGGCATATCACAAATCCCTGATGAGATTGAGGGCAGCTGGGCGCAAGGCTCTCAACTATTCTCTGGTAATTTCATAATAAGGAACCTCCTCCCCTGGAATATCTTCCAAAGGAGGAGGGGTAGTATCATCGTTTATGACCTCCCCATGGGGATTTTGTGATGGAATGTTGGTTGTATGCTGGGAGGATGCCATTCAGGCCCTCCTTCTAGCGCCAAAATCTGTTGATGGGAAAATCTGTCTGGCCAACAGTAGGGGATCTCCCTGGTAGAAAGTCCCAATTAGACCTTGAATCGTTTGGAATAGGGATCCCGTCCGGGGTGTGGGTCCGACTACCGCTTAAGTCACCTTCCCTTTGGTCTCAAAATAACTCGATTGAACCTGCGGACACACACTTCTTCAAATGATACAAGATACATGATTGATGCGTTAAACATGTATATAACACTATGTGAGCGAGACAAATAATGAAGCATAGACGCCGAAGGAGGTGTTGTTAACAACACATCATTGGGGTTATGCTTGTAGGCTGTTCTAACCACAAAAGAAACAATTATTTATGGCAAGATGCCCCTTTTACATTCATGAAAGATAAAACAAATGCTAATAAGCAAAGTCATTAACATCCATTAAGAAACCAAAATGAACTAAACATCATTAACACAAGTACAGATAACCATAATGTGTAAATGATGCCACTAAAAGTGCAGCTTAGTTAACCAAAAGATTTTCGAAACTGTACAAGAAATACTCATAGTGTTCACACAGCAAAACAAATCAGATCCAAAAGGAGTTTAAACAAGTATCTGTATTCATATGCACAAGAGTGTTATCTTTCAATACAATGCTGTATAGCTCTTGAGTCCAAAAAAAATGATCCTTTACATTTTCCACAGAGGGAGTTTTATAGATCAAAACTTGCCCTTTGGGCTTCCTGACTCTTCGCCTGCCTGACTGTTGAGTTTACTTGCGACCCGGAAGGGAACTGCGACCTGCGACTTGGTTGGGCAGTGTGACCTACGACCTAGCTGGGCAGTGCGACCTACGACCTGGCTGGGTGGCACAACCTGTGACCTATTTCCAAATGCTACCAACGATCTACTGCCACTGGGTTATGAAGATGTCTGCACAATTGTGAGGTCAGGGGCATCAATCTGCAGTCCTTTGAGGAAGTCTTGCTAGGTCTGATACTCTGCTGCTATGGGAGAAACCAGAGGGACCTCTTCTTTCAACCGATGCATGCACTCCAAAGGGTTTGGGACTAGAGTTTCCTTCTTCTACGAGATCAGGTTGGAAAGAGAGGCGAGCTTGGTGTAGATCGAGACTGGCGTGACAAGAAACTGGCCCAGGTTCTCTCGTGACGCTGCAAGATCGGGAGTGGCAGTAGCTTGCTTGATGGGCTGTAAAAATGACTGGATCTCCTGATCCACCTGTTCCCAGGTCTTCCCCTCGTCGAATGCACCCAGCGAAGGAATGTGGTGAAGGATGTGCATCGAATCGATGTCGCTGATTAGGTGTGCGTATGTAGCCATTACCTTGTCTAAGTCCTTGGATAGCTTATCCTTGGACTGCATCTTCATACGGATTTGGAATTTGGCATCTTGCGTGTGAATACAGTCCTTCTTTGGAGAATGTTCAGGAGCCTGAGGGTACCGCACTATCCAGTCCATCATTCTTTCCAAGGTAGCCGAGGCCTCCTTTAGCTGCTCAAGCTTTTGCCTAATCTTTGTTTGGGCTCTCACCAATGGGGCGACTGTTTGTTTTATGGTAAACATTTCCCCATAAACTTTCCTCATGGTAGCCTCTAATATATAGAACTCCCTTTGAACGGTAAGAAAAACTTCATTGACAGGGGGAGTTTTGTTTTGGAGTTGCTGAACTTCCTCTCTCAATGCCGTCTTTTCTTGTTCTGCCCTTTTCTCCCGCTGCTCTGCTTCATGTAGCCTATTCTGTAGAGAAACGATCTCTCTACTCATTCTGGTCACATTCTCTTCTGTGGCCGCAGTGAAGGCTATGCCAGCCGATGCTATCATCACGGGATTAGTCCTAGTATCGAGGACTATCTCTTTTTCGGTTGTGACTGTGGATGCGGCGGAAGGATTTTGCGCCAGGCATATTCTTTTCTCCTGTCGGATTTTGAAGGAGAATTGATCGAACGTGAGCCTGGTGAGGTCGAATACGTCCTCCTCTTGCCCCTGGGAGGAACTGACATCGGAGAGCGTGGCTCGTGTACTGGCTAGAGGTACCTCAAGGGGAGATACCTAGATGTTCTCTAGCATTTCATCCTCCTCTTCTTTCTTTTTCTTTTCTTCCTCTTCTCTTCGTAGGCATTCGACTTCTGCATTTTCATGCTCTCTCTTCCGCCTGAGCTCTACTTCTGCCACTACTTCTAATTTAGCTTTCCTTTTATGCTCATCTGCTGTAGCTTGCTCTGCTTTCTTCTGGCGGTCAACTTCCACTTTATCTAACTCTTTCTTGAGTTCCTGTTCTGCTGTAGCCTCCGCCTCTTGTTTCTCCTTTTCTTTCTTGGCTTCCTCGGCCTTCTTTTTCTTTTGTTCTGACCTTAGGCTCTTCTTGCGCTTATCCTCATCCTCTTTCATTTTCTTCTCTCTCTCTTGCTGGGCTTTGGCCTCTATTTCTTTCTGTTGGGTAGAAGTACTATGCCCTGTACTGGTTTGAGGCTTTTTAGCCAGAGAAGAAGAAGCGCCTCCTAATTCACGGCTCCTGTCTTCCAAGGTTTGGTCATCTAGGTCTTCTTGGCCAGAGTCCACCCCCGGAGGAAGTTTTCGGTCTGCATTGTACCAGTTCCTTCTTTCATCTTCTCTCGGGCATTCCGTGTGCTGATAGTTCCATTTGAACTTAGCCCTCTTGGAATGATCAGGAACTATCCTCTTCAGGTCGTATGTTCGGTGTTCTAATGCCCCAAAGTGGTAACTTTTCATCTCTTCTGCCTCTGCCTCTACCTCTATGAATTCTTTGACTGTGTATGCACCAATAGTGAGGGGTAGCATAGGCCACGGCTTCTTCTTACCTTTGGACAGGACCCTCGAGAAACCGGAAGACATTTGGAAACAGACCTCTTGCATGAAAATTTTTTCTGTGACGAAACGAGGCATAGCATGCGGGGCCCTGAACGAGCCAAAGACTCGGATGAATGTATACTCGGTAAATGGAAACCAATGCACCACCTTGCTTAGCATCTCCATGTCTCGCCAAGACATGCAAGGAGCGTCTTGTCCGAACAATTTTCTGTATAGAGCGGGGATGAACACTTGAGAGATTGGCTTTATGTCTTGTTTATACCTGGAATCCCAAAAAACCTTAGTTTGTAAGTGGATTGCATGGGTCTGTTTTGGATCCCAATTATGCACCCATCCCTCAAAGTGCAACCTTGAACAAACAGCATCCAACAAATAAGAGGCCATATAGAATTCAGAAGGCATTCCTTCATCTGGTACCAATGTCGAGGATACGTTTGTATGAATGGAGGTCATCAATATGCTAGCCCAGTTGAAATGGGTGCCGTGCGCTGTGATGTACTCCATGCGAGTCACCCATGTGCCGTTGAAGGTGGTGGCATCGGGGCACCCGTACAGTCTGCAAAGCATGGTAGCCACTAATTTATATACTTTCCTGAGGTTTGCCACTAGATATTCCTGGTCCTTCTTGACCTTAAATTTCTCAAGCTCCTCCCACCACTGCTTTATAGTGTCAACTATAAGAACTGCATGGGCGATATCCCATTTTTCTGTGAAGTCTTCTTCTCGCTGAGGCAAAGAGTAATAAACATGAGCGTCTGAGCCTTTGAGTGTTGTGAAATCCTTGCCTTCACTATCTCTGATTATGAACTTCTTGGGGTTAGTTTTATGTATAATCCAATCTATCATCTCTGGGCATGGGAATATGGTCAGATGGGCACCTGCAAGATGTAGCTTAGACCTTTTGACCTGTAAGTATATCTCTCGATCAGGGAGGTCTTCTGGGAATTCTGTTCTAGCGAACTCTTGGTACACTTGGTACCAACGCATGTTGTTCCCTTTGGCAAATGTGCAAAGGGTATCTCTGTAGATCGGGGGTGGGGACATTGACATTTCCATCTCTATGTCCTCCACTGCTAGGTGCTTGTCTTTTTTTCGAGATACTGTAGGTCCCATGTCGCTGGAATCTGATAGGATAGGTATACACTCTAAGTCTGCTTCAAATTCACCTGTCATATTCATGAAAGAATCCCAGGATAAGAAAGATGCCATGATGATACAAGACCAGTTACAACTTATCAATTATTTCAATTGGGGACACAGGCAGAGCTAAATAAGTGGCCTACTGGGTCGCGGGGTTGCAAGTTGTGAGAAAATGGAAAAGGTTCGACCTTGCGACCTTGCGACTAGGTCGCGGGGTTGCGGGGTCGCAAGTTGAGAGAAGACGACAGAAATGCGACCTTGCGACCTGGCGACTAGGTCGCAGGGTCGCGGGGTCATGGGGTCACAAGTTGAATGAAAATGGTGGAAATGCGACCTTGCGACCTTGTGACTAGGTTGCGGGGTCACGCTAGGGCTTGCCGGGGTTTTGGCGCGCGTGGCGTGAAGATGTTTTTTGCCTTTAACTTGCAAAACACAGGGTTAAAATGGTCCAGACAGAGCCAGGGGATAGTTTCTGGAGCAGGATACAGGCCATGGGAGACTGGATGAGGAATTGTGATAAGTTGGGCAAGCAGGGTGAATGTTGTAATCAAAAGGGAAGCCCTAAGTGACAAATGAAGACAATGGCTGAGGCAAGGGGAAATTTAAAGGCTGAGGGCTAAGAGATTAGGCAAGGATAATAAAAAAAGGAAACAGCAGGAGGAAAACGGAAACTTACCTTGGAAAATCGCGTTCCAGTCGACCTGTCAGAGGCATTTTTTCTATCTGCTGCATATGCGAAATGCGACCTAGCGACCTCCTATATATAAAAAGGTCGCACGTGCGGGCCATAAATGAGGTCGCAAGGTCGCATGGCGAGGTGATGTGAGAGGGATGTGACCTCGTGACCTTGCGACCTTGTGACCTCAGGTTCGCGGGGTCGCAAGTTCGCAGGGTCGCGGTTTTCCACAAATTTGAAGTTTTGCGACTCAGCGACTTAGTCCTCCCTACTCTTTACTTAACTTTTCTTTGTGCTCAAGGGGCTCCAAAAAATTTTAAAGTGGGGGTTTTTTGGAGGGTGTTGTAGAGGCTACAAAAAAACCATCGAAGGAAACTCCAGATATAACCATGGTTGAACTGTGTTTAAACTTTGGTTGATGGTGTGTTAACATTAACCACGCGGAGAAACCTTTGAACAGGTCCATGTGAACACAAATTAAATGCTGTCGAGACTGTGGGTTTGGGATGATGGTTAGCGAAGACTGTTGTGATAATCATCAGTTTTTTTCCATGTGACAAGTGCTGCGGGATTGCTGGTGGGTTGGGACTGCCGGTGGTCCCGAAACCCCAAACGTGAACTCACTACAACACAAATAAAAACCGCCTCCAACGATAGTTAAGAACCATCGTGCTTCTCGGGTAGTTGGAACGTTATGCACTATACCAAAGGTCATGGGGTTAAACCTTGCATACCTCTCCCCAAAATTTTAGTGTACCACTAAGGGGACACGTGGCGGCTTGAAGGCTGGCCACGTGTCACCCTCAGATTACGGACACCCAACTATCAAATAAAACTGTGCCAATTGTCATCCACTGACTGGCCCTGAAGGAATATTCTGGGGAATATTTTGAGGAATATTCCAGAAATATTCCCTAAAATATTCTTTTTTGCTAACTGTACAAATGCCCAGTCAACCCTGGTTAGCTGTCAAAATTTGTAGTTTATTGGATTTTTTAAATTGTGATAACTTATTCATACAGTGTCGGTTTTTAGAACCGTTCACGGCGCCTGAATCAGGAAGATGAGATCTATCTGGTCACTCAGGTTCGGCACACTTTCAAACACTTTGAAATTTGAGCTATCACTTAGGTCTTGATCCAAATATGATCACTTGGCCAAGTCCTTCACAAGGCCAAACATAATTCATCTATCACATAAGTGCCTCATTCGCCACCCTTGTATTTGGAATTTGTGCCATCCATCACGAGGTCAAATTATCCCCGAACAACTTCTCATAAATCAAATTCATCTATTTCATAAGTAAAAAAGAACCCAAATTAACCTCCATAGTAGGAATCACCACATGAATTCCTTCATCTGCATGAGGCATCTCTAGGAGAAAACCTACTTCTTCCTTCCATGGATGTGAAGAAATTGAATCTACTATAACATTGCTAGGCTTTGTTCCACCCTTGATCCAAGTGGATAATGATGGCCACCTACCTATTCCACTTGGAACCCCACCATTGTTTCTTTTAGTTTCCTTAATTGTAGCACAATATACTATTTTTGGAATTTTTTTGGGTCTTGAATTTTTGGAGTATTTTTGAGGCCCTAAACTATGTTTTTGTAAAACAGAAAAATCGTGGCCTACTACAAAGGTTTCCAATCGAAAGTTATAGTCCTCAGATATATATTTCAAAGGATGTATCATATACATCAAATGAATATCATATTCAAAAGTTACAAATAGAGAAGGTTGATGTGTCAAATTACCCCAACGGGGCCCACATACTTTTGGCACTTCATCTCCTAGGGTTAGGTTTTTGGATGTTTTGGGTCTTCCGTTATTTTTCCATAATAAATAGGCATATGAGCCTCATGATAACACAATTTAGAAGGCATTTATATGCCACATCTCTTCTCAGATATAAGCTACCATCACCCGAAATAGTTTATTTCCATTCTACATCTAACAGTTTTTCAATACTTTGTTTTTAATGAACTAAAGTTTTGTTTTTGCTAAAGCTATGTGTTTCTGTTTATCTTTGTATTTCATTTCATTCTTGCATAAATCTTGATCAGTGGTGTTAGAGAAGTCTGCTCTTCTATATTTTTTTGTGCATGTCCCCAACGAGGTCAGGGTATAAGGAGTTGGGACTTGAATTGGTTAAACCCTTGCAAAAATGTCTGTGCTGACACTGATGGGTGCCCATCGGTGAAGAAAAGAAATATGGATGAGTAGGAGATCCTATCAAATTGATGCTCAAAGAATCCCTCGAGTGACAAAGGGACGAGATCATGGACAAATTTTTCCAGATCCTTTGGTGAACACCAACAAGTGATGCATCTTCATCTAACAGTCACTTCGAAGGTGCTACCCCCTTCAAGGTGCAATTTAAATTTGAAATCCCTATATTTGAAGGTCAAATAGATACAAATGTCATAGAGAAATGGTTAAATATGCTAAAAGGATATTTTCAGTTCATGATTTTTTCGATAGGGAAAAGATTACCTTTGTGCTCCTCAAATCCACCCCCCATGTCAAGGACCAATGGGAATTACTGTGAGAAAAAGGAAGAGAGGGAACCCTCACTATTTTTAGCCATAACCACATGGAATCCTTCCAAAACATTTTCAAGGAACGATATTACCCTATCACGAGATATGAAGATAAGTAAATAAAATGGACCACACCGCAGCACAAAAGGGACACAGATGTTTCGAAGTTCACAAATAATTTTCATAACCTTCGCATGAAGTTGGGTATTAAGGATTATAAATGGAATTTGGTACTAGGTACTGTGTCTATCTACAAAAATACATCCAATATGAGATGGATTTCCTTGATATTTCTTTGTTTTGCGTTGCATATCAATACGTTGTCAAGATCAAGAAAAAAATTAAATAGAAGAAGCAAGACTTTGGATCTATGAATATGAAGAAAGGAAAAGGAACCCGGAAACCATAGAAGAAAGGAAAGATATAAGGTGGGGTGACCTAGGACAACCAATCAAAGCTGCAAGAAAAGAATAGCACTATTGGCTTGACGGGTCTTGACCCAGGTCTAGTTTTAAGGTTTTCCAACAAACCCCTATACTACTAGCCCTTTCGGAAATGGTCTACTTGCGCAGGTCAAGGTCTCACCCGAAGTAGAATGGGAGGGTGATGGAACCAGGTTTCTGTACCCAGAGAGAGAGAGAGAGAGAGAGAGAGAGAGAGAGTTAATTGAAGGGGGTCTCGTAAGATCTAACAGACCTGCGCTGGAGGAACCCGAATACAGAAACCCTTAATAGTTATTGGGGGAATATCTTCAGCGAAAATCATAAATCATTCAATAACGTGTTAACAGAAGAAAAAAAACCAAACCTAACCATATCTATGCATTCATTCCTTACACAATATCGCATCCACGTGCACATCAATAATCATTAGTATGCAAAAAACATATATAAATGACACAAAGCGCAGCCAATAATCATAACACATAACACTTCAACTATCCAAAGAAGTCTTATCATTCATTAAAATCTAGATCCAACTTACAGACTATATCTAATAGCCTGCGCACACGTCTAGCGGGGTCCGCACATAACAAGACTCAGGGTCTCCGCGCACACATCTTGCAGGAGTGCTTACCAAGACAATCGATGCAAAATATTCACATGTTTGTATCCAAGATTGCCTGAAAAAATTAGCCTCCTTCTAGACTCGATTTATCCATCTATTTATAACATATTAGCCTGCACTACTTCCATGGTCAGAAAACCATGGTTTGCGGACTCTTGATCTGCCTTCTAACAAATTACAATTCATTGGGGGCTTTGACCTACCCCAAAGCCCTTGCACTAGACTAAATTATTACAAAATAGTAAACTATTCCAAAATCACCGCTAGGGGACCCTACGCCAACATGCCCCCAACACAATCTTGTGACTCCTCCCAAGTCACAACGGTAGTGGGGTCTTCATCTTCTCCTAAAGATGTTCGATAGCAGTGGAAAAAGGGGGAAAGACACCTGCGCTCTACGCAACTGCATTATTCGCGATGTTAGCCAAATTTTTTCAAGTTAGTCCTTTGTAGATGCGGTGACGCTCTCTAGGGTCTTTTTCAACTGTTTCACTACCCCATCTAAGTCCTGTGAAAGCTTGAGAGCTTCATCAGCCCATGGCTTTAGGTGGTCACTCAGGACCTGCTTCTTATGGAGGAGCCCCTCAATTTCATCTCTGAGCACGTGGCTGGTCCAAAGGTGTGCTAGTTGTTGTGATAGGACAAGGGTGGGCATAGTGGCTTCCATTTTCTCAAACTCTTGCTCCTTTTGGTGTAGCTCCTAATTGAATTGGCAGAGGAGGGGATCACGCTGCACCTTCAACCATAACTCCATAGAAGTTTCTAACAATTCGGTGCCCTTTGTGATCTATGCCATAATACTACTTGTAGCTTCCTTGACCAAGGCGTCTTGCTGGGTGTGCACCTTATGAGGGGTCTCGGGCTGTAGTTTGACCTACAATGCAGCTATCTAGAGTTCCAAGTTGGCTTTAAAAACCTCCACTTTGGTCTGGGATGCCTTCAAAGTGGAGAACAAGCCTTCCACCTTGGTTTGTGGCACAACGGAGGCCGAGATTACTTCCGGCATATCCTCACAGAGTTGGTCTATCAACTCCTGTAATTCAGCCTACTATGCGAATTTTGCGATATGTGCTGCCTAGGCTTGGGCAGTTTCGACAAATTTTGTCTCAATAGTTTGCTCGGCCTTGTTGAGCTGCTGCTACTCCTGCAATTTTCTGTGCTGAAGTTCACCAAAGATGGAAACATAAAGGGCATGCAGTTGTTCAGATGTCAGCCTTGCCACATTGAGGTCGACTACAGAGCACACACGGAATTGCTCACACAAGGGCGGGGGTACCATAGTGAAAGTTGCGCTTACGAGGGGGCAGATTCGACTCTCTGTCACAGTGGCCAAGGCAGTAAATGTAGTTGGTTGGATCACTTGATTTTGACTCACCTGATTCATGCTCGCTTAAAGCGTGTTTGCCTTTAGCTGAAGCACATGCAGTTCAGACTACAAGTCTTCTATCACAACCTTCTGTTGTTGTTCCAGGGTATCCCACCGTTCTTCAGATACAACAGTGACAATGTCCGCAATCTTCTGCAATTTATCTTCTGTCAAGGTGACCTTCATCTCTTCGCTAGGTTTAGTAGCCTTGCACTTCTTCCTTTGTCCTTTGGGAGGCTCACCTGTGTGCTTGGTGCTGTGTGGGGATGTTGCACCCTCACCACCAACCCCTTTGAGTCCCTCATCCTGTTGGGACTCCTTCTCTGCCCCCTTGGTGGAATCCTTAGGGGTCTCCTTGGTCATAGTTTTCTCCACGATTTGCTCATCGATGTCCTTTGCTGTACTCGATGGGATAGTATCCTTTGGGGCTATGTCCTTTCCGGAGGTGCTTGCTATAACTGAGGCGGATTACTTGAAGCAAAGCTTCCATGCCGACGACCAAGTTATGACCAGTTGGTTGATCTCTACTTCCGTGGCTATATAAGGGAGGGTATACCAGGCTGGATTGTTGCAGGCCCAAATCTACACATTTTGCATAGTAACCTAAAAATTCTCAATAGCCTTGTACTTTTCATATATCGCAGGTGACAAGCGCGGCCGGGAATGAATCACTACTGCCAGTGCATTGTCGAACAACACCCAAAACACCTTGTTCTCCTCAATGCATTTGGGATCCTTTGAATCCTAAAGGTTCGCATACCACACACCTTCACACATATCCGATTCGAGCTCAGGGAGCACCACATCATTAGGTGTCTCTCACGCAACCAAGGCAATTAAAATCATCATCCAATTAACTTTGCGCACATTGTCTAAAATTTGGCACAAAGGTACTGCAACCAGTTGTAGTAGACCCCTTTCTCGCATATTCTAGTGAGCCGAATTACATAAGTGGAGATGGTCGCTGCTCGGAATTTGTGCATCATTTTTCATGCAAGCATAAGGGTACCCATGAGCACTCCTCGGTTAGTGATGGTTTCTACAAGGAACTCCCTCTTTTCACGATCACCTTTATATTTCTTCTACACTTCTTTAGTAATCTGCTACTCGTACTTCGTGCCGACGCCTTTCATGGGATTGGGCCCTTGCATGGGGAGGCTGGTGATTCAGTGAATTAAGGAGGCATCGATCATGATGCGACCTTATATCCATAAGTACCCATCGTGGATTAGCGCCAACAGCTAGTGCAAAACCAGGATGGTGATGTTGTATTGGCCAAAGTGGGGGATGCACAATAATTTTAATATCCTGGAACCTTCTAATCCACGTGCCCATGACATTCACTGTACCTTCAACACATTATCATACAACACCCTTTCAAGATATAATTTTGGGTCCAGCTTTGGGAAGGCGTCTAGATTGGCTAGATCATGATCATCTAACTTAATGGAGGGGGAGCCCCCTGAACATATCACCAATCAGGGGGACCTCCTCTAGGACCAGTGGCATCTATAGATAGGCGCAGACAACATTGATATTCTTAGGGGTGTGCACCATTGATTTTCTTGGCTTAACATATGCTGGCAGCTAGGAAAGAGAGGTCGTGAGCACAACTTCCTCCTGAGTGGTCATAGGGTGCTTCAATGGATCAGGTGAGTGTGCCTTAGGCACCTTTCGAAGGGAATGCACAATCTGCAGGAACGTACATGGCTTCACTGCTTCCCACTTCGTAGCTTTCTCTTTTCCTTTCTTCGTTCCCTTGACCTTCCCCTTGCCCTTTCTCTTGGACGGCGTAGACATGACCTCTTCCATATTAGGGGTTACTTCAAATACGTCTTCGGACCCAATTTCTAGAGAGACTGTGATAGGAAATGACTCAATGGGGTTAGAAGTAGTCATTCTTGTTTGAAAGATGAAATCAGGGTTGCTGCTGTCAGAGGGGGTAGCTCGCCCAGACATACGGATGGAAATTTCACAGAATGGACAGAGTTCACCGTAGAGCGCAAGACACAGGAATTTCAGAAAGGAAATGAACATGTTATGACCGGTACCCCCCTTTTTATAGCCTCCAATAGGTAAAAACAATAGGATTAGCCTTAATTGCAACTTATCATTACGGAAATTATAGAAAATCCTTCCAGATTTCCGCATTAATGGCCAAGTTCCTGCACCGTTCAATAGTAAAATCACTTTTTTCACGCCATTTTGCTGTTCCAATGACTAGTTTTTCCAGGCGCATACTACCCCTGCACCTTCGTCGCACCCTTTCAAGTCTCCTTCCCTGTGCATTACCCCTACGCGTCCATCTAAACCTCCTTCACTTTTCCTTCGTGGTGCACGCATCATCCTTTATACAGCTACTCCGACCATATAGTCATTTGGTAGGCGTCGAGTCGTCCCTATAGGGTTTTAGACGATGTCCATTAACCTACCTAGGAAAGTAATCTCCCTGTAGCGTAGCCAACCTAACTGCACCACCGTCCGTAATATCATTCACTATGTATGGGCCCAACCAATGCTTATGGAATTTTCGTGGGTGGCACAAAAACCAGTTGTCATAAAGCAATACCAATTCGTCTTCCTTAAATACCTTCTATCAGAGATGTTGATCATGCCATGCTTTTTCGCGAGCCTTCTGAACCTGCTAGCAGAAATGAGAAATGAAATGATATTATTCTAGGGCCATCACCTGCGCCAAGCATTCCTGCATGATGTTCGGTTTTGCCATATTTGTAAAAGCTGCAATGCGCAGGCTGGGAACTATGTATTCCATGGGCATGATGGCCTCCTTCCTGTAGACCATTCTGAAAGGCATTTTTCCAGTGAGTTTCTTACATGTGGTCCTATAGGCCTAGGGTATTGAGAGGATGTGCACGTCCCAATCACTTCGATCAAGGTTAGAGACCTTAGTGAGCACATGTTCCAAAATTTTATTGAAGGCCTCTACTACCCCATTCGCCTGTGGGTGATATGGGGTACTCTTCGCATGGTGGATCCTAAATTCCTCAGTCAAAGATGCAATAGTTTCATTAAAAAAATGCATACCTATATCGCTCATTAAGATCTTCAGGCATCCAAACCTGGTTAGAATATGTTTAAAGATGAAGTGCGCAACGATATATACAGTACAATCCTTCACCGCCTTCGCTTCCACCCACTTGGTGACATAATAAGTGGGAGTAATGATATATCAGGCACTCATCTTCTTCCTTGGGGGATTGATGGGCCCTACAAAGTCTATGGCCCATTTTTCGAATGCCTACAAAGCCATCTGTGGTTGCAAGGGCATCTCATCGCTGCTCAAATGTTTCCTTGTCTGTTGGCATGCGTCGCAGGCATGGAAGTATGCATGGGCATCGCTATGCAACTTGGGCCACCACAACCCAGCTCTCAACACTTTCTGCGAAGTTTCTTTCCTGGCATAGTGACCTCCTACAACTCCCCCATGGGCTTCAACCAAGATAGCCTATCTTTCATGCTCTAATACATACCTCCGGAGCACCTCATCTACTCCCAGCTTGTATAGTTGGCCATCAATTATGGTAAAATGAGCTACGCGGGCTACCAATTCCTTTTTCTATGGTACTGAATAGTCGTTGGGTGCCATTCCTGTGGTCAAGAAATGAATGATTTCTAAAAATTGTTCATCAACCACCTAGATGGCAAACATATACGCATCAGGTAATCCTTCTTCTATATTAGTTGGCTCTTCCCCACTCTTGATCCGAGACAAGTGGTCAGGTCCGATGTTCAATCTCATGGGCTTCAAGATGATTTCAAAATCATACTCCTGGAATAGCAGTAACCACCAACAAATATTACCCCCAACACAGGCTTATTGACCAAGTATTTTAAAGTGGAATGATTTGTGAACATCTTGAAGTGTCCACCTAATAGATAGTGCCTATATTTATGCAGGGCATACACCATAACCAATCATTCTTGCTCAGTATTAGAGTAATTAATTTCTATGCTAGAGATTTTTCTGTTAGCGAACGCCATTGGGTTATCAATGTCCCCTTCTCCGGGCTGCGCTAAGACAACTCCTAGGATTATCCCTAATGCATCCATATGTACATGAAAGACCTTTGCCCAATCGGGAAATATGAGAATAGCTGTAGTGACCACTTTTTCCTTTAGCAGCTCAAAGCTCTTTTGACACTCCTCATCCCAAAAAAATGATACATCCTTTTTTAGTAGCTTCTCCATTGGTGTGGTGATCAGAGTGTATCCTTGGATAAACTTCCGGTAGTAACCAGTGTGCCCTAATATGGAGCGCAGTTGTTCCTTAGTGGTGGGGACTGCTAAATTGATGATAACCGCAATCTTGGCTGGGTCAACCATCAATCCCTGATAACATACCACGTGTCCCAACAAAATCCCAAATGGTACACAGAATATGCATTTTTTTATGTTTAGTGAAATTTTGTGTTTCTTGCAGGCACCCAGCATCATGCACAGGTTCGACAAATGATTCTTGACTAATCCAAATATTTTCCAATAATCAAAATAGAGCTACAGAAAATTATGAATGAATTATTTGAATACTGCTACAACTACGTCGAAAAAATGGCAGGGGAATTCTTCAACCCAAAAGGCATGACAGTGTACTAGAACGATCCCCACTCATTCACGAAGGTTATCTTGCTACGGTCTTTAGGTGCTATTAGGATCTGATGGTACCTTGAGAACCCATCAATGAACGAGTATGCTTCCTGACCTCCCACATTATCCAAAATTTCATCAGAGAATGATGTAGGGAAAGGATCATGTATGAAGGAACCATTTAACTTCCGTAGGTATATGCAGATCCATATTTCTCCTTTAGTCTTGTTTTCTTGGACCACCATAGGGCTTACCCAATCTGATTGTTCTACTGGTTCGATGATACTGGCAGCCACCATATTCTCTATTTCCTCGGATTTCTGTTTATATTTAGGATTTAGGCGATACAGTTGTTGTTTGACAGGGCGTGCATTTGGCTTCAAGGTGATTCTCATAACACCCATATCCCCGACAATCCCTTTGAGTTCCGAGAAATTCGTAGGGAATAGATCCTGATATTCGGTCACCATCTCCGTGATTTTTCCAACTGTACCATCATCCCAGTAATCCCAAATTTTGGCCATCTTGGGCTGCTCCTCTATGCCAATGTTTACTTCCTTTGGTTTCAATGGTGTGGTTATGTCCACTGCCTATAATAGAGGTCCTGCAATTGCACGTTCTCCTTCCAACTCTGGGGTATTGATATTTTGGGGGTCCTCATCACATTCTTCTACTGACAAATTTCGGCAGTTGATAATATCCTACATCTACACATCCCAGGCTGATGCAACACATTCATGCCTAGATAAGGACTCATCAAAGACCAATGCATTATATCTTGCATGGCTTCATCGAGTTTCTCAATTCCTCCTACTAGAAAAAACTTCATCATGAAATCTTCAGCCATTGTATCCCAGTGATGAGTGCACTGGTGTAGCTCTGCATCCAAATACTAGGTGGTGGGGATTGGTCCTAAGGCATGAATAAACATATGGACCCATTCATTCCAAGTTTTTTCATTCCATACTTCCATCCAGATAGATAAGTTCTTACGGAAATCTCCTCGACCAAAGAAGAGTTCCATGCGTGGGTTGACTAGGGGATTGAATCATAGGATCATCATTTTTCGGCATTCCTCCTAGTCCTGAAAGTCTTCCTTATGAGTTTCCCACCACCGCACAGGGGTCGCGCACATAGCCAAGTCAAGGGCCTAAACTCTCCATTCTTCAGGGACATCTGCTTCAAATGATTTAAGAACGTCCCTAACACTACCAGAGCCATTAAAGTAGGGCATATATCTTACCTTTGAGGAGATGCATCGTAAGCTCGATGTGACTTTAAGGCACCACAACGCAGATATATCATGCAACTGGTTATGCCAGTTTTCTATCTCTCCATCTGAGTCTAAGAGGCATTTATTGTCATTTTCCCAACATAACATGCCATCAGCCGTGGGGTTGATCCAATCATCGTCCTTAGTAGTCATTTTGTAGATGTGATCAACATCCTCCTCCTCATGAACTGGTTCGGTATACCGTTCACCTTATGCTAGATCCAGGGGGACTATTATTCGCGTACCCTCGTTTTCAAAGATCATACTTCTCCTTTTCAAATTGATGATACCTCCCATGTCAATGGCCCAGTCTAGGCATAAGAGCATAGGGTAAGCATTTGCGTCATCGAAAATATGGATTACCTCAAAATATGCATAGACTTTAACTCCTGCAATGTCCACCACAACCTTCAGCAATCACCCTAGTGGAATGATCTTTTGCTAATTAGCCATCCGCAACTGAATAGTGGACCATTCCAGCTTAGGTTCTCCCATCCTTTGCCAGGTTTTCATGGGCAGGACATTGGCATCTGATCCTAAGTTGAGGATGACTTGGTCCATTTCATAGTCCCCAATATGTGCAGTCATACGCATCTCCTGACCAGTCCTTCTTTTGTTCTTATAAATTATGTTCACCAATTTAACCTTTGTTTGTTGGGAAACCTTTTTTGCGTAGCTATATATTAATTCTTGGATATTATCCACTACCTTCTATTTGCACAACAAATTCATACATGCATGAAGGAATGGCTTAACTGCTTCATCTTCTTTTGGATCTACTGAAGTCTTTGAGGTAGATGCTTGTCCTTGGCCATCTCCCTCCAAGCTTCAATGAAGGTTTCTTTCTCTTTTTTTAGATCTAGGCTTTCCTTTTTCTCAGCAACCCTCATGATTAGTGGTTTAGCCGTAGCTTTCTCCTCAACTCCTCCGGTGGCAATGCCACTGCGTGTAATCAAATTAATACCTAGCCCATAATCTCGTGGTTCCGCCTTAACCTGTTTTACATTATGTTGTATGTTGTTTCTCCTAAATTTTTTTTATCAGCACCAGACAGTCCTCAATGACATGGTCGAACTGCCTGCAATATCTACAAGATTGGTGTGTAGGGTTTTTTCAATCTCTTGCATAATCTCCCACATCCCAGAGTTGCAGCAGATCAGTCCCCCTCATCCGTGACCTTCATTTCCACCTCTCCCTCCTCTTTGTCCTCTTGCAGAGGATCCTCCCCACCTTAAGGGGGATAGTGGTGATGAGGTGTCGGACTGTACCCTGTATAGGTTTCCCCTATCCACCATCAGGTCGAGTGTTCAAAATTTTTTCTCATCGTGTCCCATAGATGAGCAGAATCTACACCACTGTTGTTTCAGTTCTGGAACGTAGGCACCTAATCGTGGGTAGTGATCTGTATCATGTCTTCTTGCTACCTGACATTTAGCACACCACAACATGGTGGAACTGGGCCCGACCATTTCTCTGGAGCATACAGGACATGGTCCCCCAACCTACCTATAATCTGATAATAGAGGACACTGATCCTTAGTGTGGCCTGACACCCTACAGCGTATGCAACAGTCATATGGGCTAGCTTCTTTACCTCTATCCTTTCGCAAGTTCTGAATTTCTAAGTGCATCACCTCTAGCTGGCTCTAATCTTTAGTGCTACAAATTGGGTATCATCTCTTGGTGCAGCTTCTAGCTTCATGGAAACCCACAGGGCTTCTTCCTGGGAGTCAATATTGTGTTGTCCCATAGGTCCACCTAGATGTGGTAACAACATGGCGATAAACCATTCTTTATGCTATTTGTCTTCGTAGACAAATACTCCATCACTGATGACCTTCTTCTGCTGCTGGTCAACCTCCTAGACTGACTCTCTAAGTCCCTCTTTAATATCCTTCAACTTGACCACACATTGAGAGTAGGACTTAGGCTTCCAGAACTGCTACTTTAGGGCATCCTTAATTTCATGTATTGAAGGATTCACGTGCTAACCAATGTATTCCAGGGTTTTTCCTTCAAAGGCTATGGATAGCTGCACCCTCTTGACAAAATCATTATTGATGTTCTGCGCAGTCCATACCGACTATGCTACAAACCATAAACGATCCATATCCTCGTCCCTCGTGCCCTTAAAGGTGGCCGGTAGTTTCATGTGCACAACCATATCATCTATAGGTGGTGGCGAAGGTGGGGTAGGATAATTCTTACCCTTGCGTGGGTTCAACAATGGCGTAGCTGAGGGATAGGTTCCTACTTGTGTAGTCCCGTTTTGGTTAAAATCCAGCAACTCCCTTAAAGGACTATATACCGATCTACCTCCTTCTTGATTAAAATGGTAGTATATACCATTTTTTGTCATGCTTCCACTCTTGTTGGAGATCAGTCACTCAGTGTGGCTACACATGACACCCTTTTCACACAATATCATCTTAATCAACAATGGCAAGGTTTGTAGGAACTTACCTCTAAATCCTTTGGATAACATTTTCTCAGTGTCCAAATAAGACACAAACTGATCAACTGCAAACTCTGTTACAAACCCTCCCAGAATATTATCAACCTAGTGATATACAGTCCTAGTGATCTTGTTATCAATATTCTCCAGTTGCTGGATCAATTCAGGGGTCCATTGTGTGACCTGATCGTCTTTCCAACAGGTCTCGAACTCCACCAACATTTCCAACCACTCCTGCAGTTCATGTGTCAAGGATACAAAGAAGGTTTCATGTACTTCTGTGAAGATGTACTTGTTCTTCCACTCTTCGGCAGATAGATTCTTACTTCTATTCTCTTTTACGACAAGCTTCTCAATATGTTTTTTAAACCAATATTCAAGTTCAGGCTTCAACGATTTCCAATGACCCTGTGGCATTACTCGATCTCTCTCTCAAAATTCTCCTAGTCCCAGCAACGGAACCATTTTTTGGCTTGAGGGGTCTTGACCTAGGTTCGGTTTTAAGGTTTTCCAACAAACCCCTATACTACTGGCCCTTTTTGCAATGGTTTTCTTACATAGGTCAAGGTCTCACCCGAAGTAGTATGGGAGGGTGCTCGAACCAATTTTCCGCACTCTGAGAGAGAGAGAGAGTTAATTGAAGGGGGTCTCATCAGATCTAACATACCTGCGCCATAGGAACCCAAATACAGAAACCCTTAATATTTATCGGTGGAATATCTTCATTGAAGCTCCTAAATCATTAAATAGCATGTTAACAGAAGAAAAACAACCAAATCTAACTAGATCTATGCATTCATCCCTTATACAGTATCGCATCTGCATGTGCATCAATAATCATTAGTATGCAGCAAAAAAATATAAATGAAACAGAGCGCAACCAATAATCATAACACATAACACTTTAGCTATCCCAAGCAGTCTTCTCATTGATTAACATCGAGATCTAGCTTACATAATCTATCTACTAGCTCGTGCACATAGCCAGCAGGGTCCGCACACAACAGGACTCAGGGTCTTCGCACACACGTCGAACAGGAGCCCTTACCCAGACAATCGACGCAAAAGATCCAGAAGTATGTATCCAAGCTTGCCTAAAAATCTTAGCCTCCTTCTAGACTCAATCTATCCATCTATTTTTAACATATTAGCCTGCACTACTTCTATGGTCCACAAACCATGGTTTGCCGACTCTTGATCTACCCTTTGATGCATTATAATTCGTTGGGGGCTTTGACCCCCCCCCCTAAAGCCCCTCTGCTAGACTAAATTATTAAAAAATATTACAAAATTGTTCCAAAATCACCGCTAGGGGACCCTATGCCAACAAGCACCATGAATTCAAAGGACACAAAGAAGTGGTGCGAGTTCCAAAAGAGCACCACTCACAACACAAGTGAGTGTCGTGCTAAGTAGTCACTAGTGGTTGATCTAAAGGTTTCATAGTCATATGCATGTTTCAACTATGAATCAGAATCCAAAAAGGGGAATTAAAAATGGAATAAGGTTATTGATGCAGAGCCTAGCACCATCATTTCCTCCACCAAGGTCCAGAAGATTGAGCTCGATATCCCAGAGGAAGGGAAGCATCTCTTCCACTCATAAGTCTAGATGAAAGGGTTGTTTTTACAGTTCTTTGTCGAAAACGGGAAACGAAAGAAAATAATATTAGTAGAATTTGTTAAGTGGTTGGAATTTCCAACCACACTACACTCGCAACCATAAACCATTGGGTGGATCCACGAAGGACAATATCTCTACATTTTCCAATAATTTTTCCTTCCCTACAACATCAATCCCTTCACGAATGAGGTATTTTGTGATGTTCCTCCTCTTGAAATTTTTGATGTATTATTATGCCAACCATAGTTTTGGAAGCATCATGGTGTGTATGAGTCTAGGCCTCACACTGTTATTATTACTTTGGGCAATTAGTTATATAGGGTACTAGAGTTAGCCCTTCCTACCACCATCTCTTTGATATCTTCTAAGTGTTGAGTCATGGAAAAGGTATGTTTTTATCCTCATATTAGCTTGATTAATCATTTACTTTTATGTATATATCTTAGTTTTTGGGAAGAATCTAAAAGAAAATACTATGAAAGATGCATAGAATCTATTTTCAACAAATTGTACGATTTTAGCATAAAAACTAACTTTTTCTTTCCTTCATTTGCAGAAATGTGGATTGGACAATTTTTGTTCAAACGATGGAACATCAACAACCAAAGAAATAAAAAAGATCATTTCTTGATCACACGGGGTAGAGGAAGAAAATGAGAATCGAGTTAATTTTATAGTGGAAATCCACTTATTAGTTGTGAAACCTTGGGATCTCCTAATCTTGAGGATTCACTCTCATTTATTAGTTTTCCATATAGTTATATAAGGCTGATAGGTGAAAAAAAGAATTTAGTGGTTAATTTTCGAGTTTTAACTTTCATTTGTACATTATCATTTGTATTGAAGATAGAGTATTTTCACTACGGTGATGTTGTATCTTTACTAATGTGATTAATGAGAAAAATCGTGCTTTCTTCGTAATCATGGTTTTAGAATTCTCAGCAATAACTTCTGGAGGCTTTGGGCCCAATCACTAGGAGACTTGCTGCTTATTTTGTGCCATAATCATTTCTTTCATTTATGTGATTGTTAGTTATTGTATCTTGTCATTTCGATTGGTGTGTGATGTTAGAATTTATTGTCTTAGTTCACCTTTACCGTTTGAGATAAATCTTAGATGTTGTTAACCTTACAGTTGCATATTGTTCTTTAATGAATTTTTCAAATTAGTTCAAGTAGTACATTTAATTGTTGTTCCTTTTTGAGTGATGTTATTATAGATATCCGGTGATTGATTACTGCTATTCTTAATTAAAGGCTTGAATAGTCAATTGTTGTTCATTCATTGTAATTTCTCTTTCAATTAGATAAATTGTTGTTAATATCAGTCAGTAATTCTTTAAGTATGATTCCTTCAATTCATGCGTTTGGATTTAGTTTCTTTATAAACCAGTTGAGATTAGATAAATATTTGGTTTGGAAATGTTTTAAGGTTTTTGTTTGAATTATTTAATATTGAAGTTCAAGAATTAGAGATTAGTTATTGAAACAATTTAGGATCAATTATTCCTAAATAGCCTTTCAACTCACTTTGCATAGATAGTGCCAACACTCTTGAAATAAATATACATATCCTTGGTTAATAATTAATGTAGGTATTAATATTTATTTTCATAGTCATATTAGTGCACCAACATTTTGGGGCCGTTGCTCGGGAGAGTGTTAAAAGTGATTTTTTAATTTTTTATTTTATTGCTGCAAAAGACTTGGGTATTGAAAACAAGAGGTAAGAACCTGCATACTAAGAAGTAAAACACTTGCTCAAGAGCCTACTTTTCAGTAGATGCAAAAAAAAGAAGATAGGAATAGATATTTTTATGAATGACTAGGAAGAAAAATTAAAAATAGATCTAAATCCACCACCTAAATCCACCAAACCAAAGGGGTCGGTGATCCTTGGAAGAACAACATTTATAGACAAAATCATAAGAAAAGAAGAATCCCAGGCGTCAGTAGGACCCCAAACCATCTGGAAAAAGCTTGACTGTAATCCCTCAAGCAGCAAGCTCACCATCTGTAGCTCACACCGATATCCATAGCAAAACCAAAAGGACTGAAAAAAGCTTTCAGGTTATAGAAAATTTTCATTTCGACCCTTCACAAGAGGGAAATTCGTGTAATCTGCAAGAAGGAGAGGGAGAAACTAGTGGTGTTGTAGGAGAAAATCTACAGTCACCAGAACCTATATCTCCTGAGATATTCATTTAAGAAAAGATATTTGATATCCTAGATCAAGGTAGTGCTATAAGACCCCTTCTAAATCTGTTTACCAGTCTTGTCCAAATAAACTTTCTAGACCAAGAGTTTCCTGAAGGTTATTGGCACATCTTTGACTAGATGGCACATAATCAACCTCAGGGACAAACATCAGCATTGGAGTATCTTATTTTTGACCTAGTTGCTAATGCCTCCATGAAAACCATTCCTTTGCAGAGCCTTCCTACTTTCCATGGTTTAACCTCGGAAGATCCAGATGCTGTCTTGTTCGAATTTGAAATTTTATATAGGGGATATGATTATACCACCAATCCCTAAAAGCTAAAAAAATTTCCCTCTACATTAAAGGGAGCAGCTGTGTGATGGTTTATGGGGCTTGGTGGAGGAACTATTAACTCTTGGGATGAAATGAAAACTTGTTTTCTAACTAAATATCAAGATTATTCCAGGAATAGATATTTGAAAGATGAAATATTTAATATGACTGAAAAAGATAATGAAACTCTAGAAGAGTATGTTGAATGGTTTCAATACAATTTACAAAGGTCTCCTTATGTTGCATTATCTAAATATGTTTTAAAAGTAACTGTGATAAAAGGGATGAAGGATGAATGGATAGAAACATTAAATTTAATGGGAAAATAATATATTTATCAAGAAAAATATGATGACAATATTCAGCTGTGTATCAGGTGCTCTCGAGATAGTACGTGCATTACGCCAGCTAGACAAGATACTATCGCCAGAAATAATAAAGTTGCTGGTGGTAGCGTAACCCGAAAAAAAATAAAAAATCTCTTAAAAGATTTCAAAACTGATATTATGGGAACCTTCACGACACAGTTGGACGTCCCGAAAGAGAAACATAAACAAGCTATAGCAGAACAAAATTTAGCCATCTTCTGTTCGCGATGCTGAAAGAAGCACAATAAAAAGGAATGTCCATTAGACATGGTCCAGGCATGTGCTATATGCACTAAGGATCGTGCCACCGAGCAGTTCCCATCACTTCCAGGATTAAAAGAATTTTTTAAGGAGGCAAAAGAAGAAACAGAACCAATATATTTAATGAATCAACGTTGATAGTGGCAAGACCGACCCACAGGTATGTAAGAATACCCTTCTCAATTCTTTTCTTCTCCACCATTTAATCAACAACAGAATTCAGGAACAACATGGTAAGGATAATCACCTTTCTCTACTTGGAATTCCTAATCATTTCCTATTTCACCTTGGCCAAACCAGCCTTTTCCAGGCACTAGTTGGCCAAATTCTCATTTTTCTACTCCTTTCTAGAAAAACAATCTGTACCAATCCCAATGGCCTGCCTCTACATCACAAAATCCAAGCTGGTCTTCAAATTGGCAGCGACCTATGGGGATAACTAATCCACCTATGGGGACGGGTCCTCAACCTCAACCGACATTACCAGTTCCGTATCCATTGCAACAAAATCCTCAGCCTCTTACGCGTCCCCAATTGCCAGCTCAACCAAACCCAAATTCCAATAACAGACCGGCTCAACTGATACAGATTGTTGAAAATACAGATCCTGAAATAAAAAGGATGGAATGCAGTGAACTTAGGATGAGATCAGGACGCATTATTACCCCTGAGGAAAATAAAAACTAGCAACAATATGAGCCAAAAACACCATCCATAACTAAACCTTTGACTGTGACTGAATCAAAAATAAAATAGGGAGAAGACATAGTCGAGCAGTAAGATCTTGAAAATCTTATAATCACTTCTTCTTCATTCCCTGAAAGATTAATAATACCCAAACCCATTGTTTATCCAAACTTTGATCTCTTAGGGAACTCAAAAATTTATGTATTAAAATTCCTCTACTCCAGGCTATTAAGGGCATTCCTATTTATGCTAAAATGATTGAAGAACTATGTGTGAAAAATCCTACGAGGAAACCAAAAACTTCACCAACTGTCCATGTCATAAGGACTTTATCTGATCTGATTTTAGGTAGGAAAACACGAGTAAAATATGAAGATCTAGGGAATCCCATAGTTACCGTTCAAATATATGACCACTCTTTTCCGAACACACTAGTCGACTTAGGTGCAGCCATTAACATTCTAATGACTGAAACATATGAGGCACTCAGTATTACAGCTCTGGAACCGACCACTACCTTGCTAGAACGTTTTGATCATTCTTTCATTAAAACCAAGGGAAATATACATGACATTATTGTTTGCGTTGACTCATGAGAGTATCCAGTGGATTTTCTAGTTATCAACCCGAGAATTCGATTAGATGGACACACTTTAATTCTGGGTCGATCGTGGTCGGAAACAATCGATACTTATATAGGCTTTCGTGCTAGTAGAGTTACCATTACAAAAGGAAATGTTGTAAAAAACCTTTTTTTATATCCCCGTGCTAAGCCAAGTCTGCCCATTCTGAAAAATCATAAACACCGACCCACATACATGGAAGAAAACATCCATTAACATCTTACAGTAGCAGAAGCGCTTGAGTTCAAGAATCAGACTGAAGACGATGTAATTAATAATTTTATTTACCAATTATATATTATGAATAATGTAAAATGTCAAATGTTGAAAGTGATTCTTGACAATGAAGCCCAGGAAGACCCTTCCGAAGATGTTGATGATTATCATATACCAAAAATTGTTGTTCATAACAACAGGCATGTTGAGATTTAACTGGGAAATATTGTGAACATCAATGATAATATGGACAATGAACAACAACAAAATCTTATTCAGGTTCTGAAAAAATATAAAGGGGATTTTTCCTGGGACTATCTAGACATGAAGGGCATAGATCCTCAATTATGTACACACCACATATACACCGAAAAGAATGCCCGTCCTATCCAGAAACCTCAACAGAGATTAAATCCGCATGATCTCAAGGATATCGTAAAGGAATAATTGCAGAATTTTTTGGATGTGAATTTATTTATCCTATTACGGATAGTAAGTAGGCCTCTTCACTGGTAGTTGTTCCCAAAAAGAAGAGGAAGTGGCAGATCTCTGTGGACTATAGGGAATTGAACAAGGCCACGCAAAAATACCACTTCCCTCTTCTATTTATTGATCAATTTCTTAATACTCTGGCAGGAAAATGATTCTTTTCCTTTCTTGATGGCTTCAACGGCTACAACCAAATCCAAATTTCCACTGAAGACTAAGACAAAACTACCTTAACCTACCCATCGGGTGCATTTTCCTATAGAGTGTTACCTTTCGGTTTATGCAATGCCCCAACTACATTTCAGAGGGCCATACTCAGCATTTTCTCTGATCTAAGAAATGAGGTTCTTGAAGTTTACATGGATGAATTCACCCCATACGGGAATGATTTCGACCAAGCACTAAAAAATTTAGAGAAATTTATGGAATGATGCATCACTACCAGACTGTGTTTAAGTAACGAGAAATTTCACATGATGATGACAAAAGGCGTAATCCTAGGACACTACATCTCTCCAGCTGGAATACAGGTAGACCCAATAAAAAGAGATGCAACTCTCCTACTACCTACACCTTGCACTCAAACTGAGGTACGTAGATTCCTTAGATATGCAAGATACTATCACAAATTTATAAATATTTTTTCAGGAATTGTTGCACCTTTGTCTGCTTTAACAGGAAATGTTGAATTAAAATGGTTTGATAAATGTGACATTGCTTTTACATATTTGAAGAAATTAATCTCGACTGCTCCAGTATTGCGTGGACCCAATTGGGAGCTGCCTTTTCATATATCTACAGATGCATCAGACACAATAATAGGAGTTTTCGTCGTGCAAGAGGAGGAAAAAAGCCCTATGTTATTTATTATATTGGCAAAAATCTCACTTTTGCTGAACTTAATTATACCATAAAATAAAAGGAATTTTTAGGTGTCATTGATACCATAAATAAATTTAGACATTATATAACAAGCTACCAAATTTTTCTATACATTAATCATTCCTCCATTAGATACTTAGCTAATAAACCAATTAATAATGGGCGGGTGACCCGTTGGCTATTAATTTTCTAGGAGTTTCATATTACCATTAAAGACTATCCAGGGAGGGAAAACCCAGTCATAGATTTTCTGTCACAGGTTCCAAAAACAAACAGTCTGCTAGCCTTAGATGATCTGTTTCTATATGAAAATTTGTTTTTTTGTAGCAGTTAAGGAATCGTGGTATGTAGATGTAGCAAATTATCTAGCGGTAGGAAAACTATCAAAGCATATACCATCTAAATAAAGGAAATTGATTCTCTAATGCAGCACCCAATTTTCTTGGATTCATGGATATCTTTTTCACACAAGGTTTGGTATGCAAATAGGTAGGTGCATCCGTGAAGATCAGATTTATGACGTCCTGAACGCTTGCCATGACAAGCCTTGTGGCAGACATTCCCAGATTTCAAGACTGGACATAATGTACTACATATGGGCTATTACTTTCCCAATATCTTTAAATACGCCAAGAAGTATGTCCAAAACTAGGCTTGTGATAGCCTCCAGAGAATGGGCCGCCTTGTTCAATCCGACGAAATGTAGTTGCAGCCACAATTGGTAATAGAACCTTTCGAACGATGGGCGTTGGATTTTTTTGGCCCATTCAATCCGCCATAAAACCAAAATTCCTACATACTGGTTGCTACATACTATGTAACAAAGTGGGTAGAAACAATATCCTTACCAAGAGCTATGGAAGAAACTATAATTACCTTTTTGAGTTATTTGTACAATATGGTTTACCTGGGAAGTGCTAAAATATGGGGGGCCACAGTTTGTAGGACATAATATTACAACTATGGAACCACCATATCACACATAGACTCACTTATTCATATAACCCATAGGCGAGTGAGCAGGTTGAGAGCACCAACAAGGTCATTGAGGTGATTTTGACCAAAACAGTTTCAACACATCGGTGAGACTGGGCTACTAAACTGCCAGAGGCCTTGTGGGCCTATCGCACAAATTGGAGAAATACTACTGTTTATTCTCCGTACCAACTTGTATTTGGAAAAAAACCTATTTTTCCTATCAAATTTGAAATAAATACTCTCAGAACAGCCCAAGAAGTGGGACTGAACCAGAGGGAATCCAAAACTAAAATACTTCAAAAAATGAATGAATTAGATGAAGCTCAGTTACTTGCCCTTGATTTATTTGTCATTTACAATCATAAACATATCATTCACATAGAAAAACAAATAAATAACACGTTCATCAATTAATTTAAAATAAACACAGTACTCCTCTTTTCTTCTGGTGAAGCCAAGTCCCCGTATATAGGTATCAAATTTATGATACCACATCCTTGGTGACTGTTTTAACCCATACAAAGACATTTTTAACCTACATACAAGTTCTTTCTTGCCCTTCACCATAAGGCCTTCAAGTTTCTTCATGTAGATCTCCTCTTACAGATCCTCGTCAAGAAATTTTGTCTTCACATCCATTTGTTCTACCTCAAAGTCAAATGCAACAAAAACAAATAAAAGTAATCTAGTAGAAGTAACCTTGGAAACATGAGAAAAAATATCACCAAAATCAATTCCTAGAACCCTAGAATAACCTTTTTCTACCAGCCGAGCTTTGTATTTCTCCACCTGGCCTTCTACATTCATTTTCTTCTTAAACACCCATTTTCTCCCAATGGGCTTCCTTCCAGCCGGAAACTCCACCAGATCCCATGCCTCATTTTTGTGCAAGGATGCCATTTCATCAACCATGGCCTCCTTCCAGAGTTTCCATCCTCTAAATCCACTACCTTCATGAGAGTTTTGGGAACATGATCAGTGATAGTTAAAGAAAAAATTGAATAGAAAGCAGATGAACTATACCTTTTTGGTTGTCTTCTTTCCCGAATTGAGCTTCTCACAGCTGGAGTTTGTGGCTCTTCCTCTTCCGAATGTTTTTCTATTGTAGAGTCTGATTCATCCTCATTTAGCTCAAACTCTATATTCTCAAGTTCCTCTAGTAGGACTTCATGTTTAACAAAATATTTCACCTCTCTAAACACCACATCTCGGCTATACACAACCTTCCTTGTTTATGGGTTCCAAATCTTGTAACCTTTTAAACCATCCTTATACCCAATAAAGATGCACCTTTTAGACTTATTATCCAACTTGGTCCTTTTCTCCTTTGGAGCATGTACATATGAATCACATCCAAATATCCTCAGATGTGAAAGAGAGGATTTCTTACTAGTTCATACCTAATGTGGAGTCTTATCCTCCAACGGTGATGAAGGTGATCTATTAACCAGGTAACATGCAATCTCCATCACCTCTACCCATAATTCCTGTCCTAACCCAGTACCACTGAGCATGCTTCTTGCCTTTTCCATCAATATTCTTTTCATTCTTTCGACAACTCCATTTTTCTGAGGTGTGTATGGAGTAGTTTTTTGTCGTGCTATACCACACTTCTTATAGAACTCTTCAAATTCCTTCTTGCAGAACTCTCCACCATTATCTGTCCTCAACACCATTATCTTCTTCTCTGTCTGGTTTTCCACCCGAGCATTAAATTATTTAAATATGTAAAAGACTTCAGATTTATTCCTCAAGAAATATATCCATGTATTCCTTGAGAAGTCATCTATGAATGAAACATAGGACAAAGACTTACCTAGTGATGGAACTGACACAGGTCCAAGCACATCATTTTTCACAAGTTATAATATCTTTTTTTCCCTCTTAGCACCAGAAGGAAAACTCACCTGATTCTACTTCCAATATACAAAATTTTCATAGAAATCGAAATCCAGAGATAAATTGGACATACCTCCTACCATACCATTACCATGCAGTATTCGAAGGCCCTTCTCTCCAATATGTCCAAGCCTTTGATGCCATAGCATGGTATTTTCTCCAGAGACCGCTAGGCTTTCCGATCCACTTTCAGGAACCACATAACTTTTGCACCCATAAATAACAGTGCTACCTTGAAGCTTGTACAAAGTTCCAATCCTAACTCCCTGCATTAATACCAATTCTCCCCAAACCATCTTGCAGGTATCTTCCTCAAACATTATTTTTACACCTGCATCATCAATCTTTCTTACAGAAATCAAATTTTTGGCCAATGCAGGAATATGCAGAACACCAAGATGTGTTCTATTCCCTCCACCTTGAAGCTTCAGGTTGAATTTTCCACGTCCGACAATTTTGACCTTCCTATCATCCCCTAAGAAGACATCACCACCTTCATACTTCTCATACTCGCAGAACCAATCCCTCTGGGGAATGAAGTGAAAGGATGCACCCGAGCCAATCAACCATGCCTTATGATCTACATGTGTATTTGAAGAAAAAGCCAAATACACATCCACACCTTTATTTGAGGTGGCTTTTTCCTCTGCAGAAGGAGCATCATCAAATCCTTTTCCTTTCTTAGGAGCTTTATATCTGTAATCCTTTTTGTAGTGCCCTTACTTTCTGCATTTCCAGCAAACCTTTACAAAATTTCCGAGAGATTTAGATCTCCCTCTAGATTTTGAACTCCCACTCGAAAACTTAATTTTGTTTCTATTTTGGGACCTTCCTCGTATAGATAAGGCATCTCCATTCTGGCCCTCCATATTTCTTCGTCTCATTTCTTCTGATAGAAAGGCTGAGACAATTTCATCAAAATTCAAGGTAGTTATATTGCTACCTATTGCAATTACCAGATTGTCCCTCGAATATAGTAGAGAACACAACAATATGATGCACTTATCTTCATCTGAGATTTTAATATCAACAAATGACAACTGACTTACCACAGTATTGAATGCGTTTATATGCTCTATCACCAAGTTTCCATCCTTCATCCTTAGGGTATATATCTTTTTCTGTAGGGAAAATATATTCACCAGATACTTATATTGGTACAAATTCCCTAGCTTATCCCACAAGGTCTTCACCGTATCTTCCCTAGATACATTCAACAATACCAAATATGAGATACACAACCTTGTTTTTCTCTTTGCCTTTCGATCCAACTTCTTCCAGTCTTCATTCGACATTTTCATTGGTTTAGTACCTGGATCTACCGCAATCCACTGATCTTTATCCACCAGCAGATCCTCCATCTTGAGCTTCCACAACTCAAAAATATGACCATTAAATCTCTCGATCTCTATCTTTTCACAACTTTCAATCTTCTTTCACCGCAAGAATCAATCCCTTAGATCTCCCACCAAAGAGGGTTTACCATAGGCCCGAGAAAAAAACCCCTAAGCAGCAAAGGCATCCCCATGAAGTTGAAATGGCTCTAATACCAAATTTAGGTTTTAAACCTGTACAAAAATTATCTGGAAATGAATCTTAAAAAAATAAAATAAAAAATAGTGATAGAATAAAACATAAAACAAATATACACAAATATTTTCCCCTGAATCCCAAATCGGGACTACCAGCTTGATTTTTCATTATGTTCCTTTTAGTGTTACAACACATATATATACATGGTGAAGCATTCATAAACCCTGGATTAGAACATAACTGTAGTTCCCTTTAACAAATCTACAAAATACCAGGGGTCAAAGACTATCATAACCCAAAACCATGTGCAAACCCATGCACAAAACCATGGCCGGGTTCGCCCACCAAAAAATAGGGCCCAAATGTTTTTTCTCGGGGCGCTGCTGCGGACCCCGACTATTCGTGGAAACAATATAAGACATACCAAACATATTTTACAACTACCAACTGATCTCGGGTTTCTTGAATCTTTGCAAGGAACAAATCAATAGGTTCTCCCTTATGCATCCTGGTAGATCACATCTTCTCCTGTAAAAACATTTTCCACTACTCGATAGATCCTTGATACAACGTCTCCAAGGCATTCCACATCTATTTTCCAGTTCCTTTGCTAGCGGTGTGACATACTACATGATCCCTCACTCCATCAAGGAACAAACACTTGCCTTTCACCATATCCTTCTTGTATGCTTTTAATGGATCTACATCCACTGGGAAAACTACTACACCATTGATAAAATATTTGATATCATGCTCATATATCAGGCATTTGATCCTTGCTTGTCAGATCACATATTTGGAGGCTCCCTCCAACACATATTGATCACTCAGCCCATTAGCTTCCATCTCTACCAACAAAAGTTGAACTAATCCCTCTCTCCTTTGTGCAACTCTTAGGCTGGCCTATGAAATCCCTTCTAGAATTAGTAGATGTGCTCATCACTACTACTGTGCTTCAACTGAGCAACCGAATTACTTGGCTCAAAATTCACTAAGGAAAAAATTCCCTCAAAAAGTGTCTGAATCCTTCTTCTGATGATTTTTTTCCCCAAAAAACGATGCAAAAAAAATGTGTCCCACAGAAAACCACTTTGCGCTTAATCTACAGTTGTGTCACTCCATCTATCACTGACAAATAATGAACTAGAAAGTCCTACCTATCTGTCGATTCACTCAGAGAGAGACTTCCTCGCAAATATTTCCCTTTCTGTCCTGGACTGCACAAACCCTTGGGGATTTTATCTGCTGCCTGTGCAGCTATTCGATATCCCTCTTTCTCTTCAACACTGATTTCTTCTGGTCTTCTCTCTTGATTCACCTTCGCTGCTCTCATGTGAAAAATTTTGATACCATGTGAAAATTCCTAAATATGGAATCCTATTGCAACAACTGGAAAATATTCACCTAATTGTTAATTTTGACTTAAAAAGTTATCTACTGGTTTCTATGAAAATACATCACACTGCAACCTTCACTACATAAAAATTATATGTGGAAAAAAGAACTGAGCAAGAAGAAATAGACACATTTGAAACCATTATTTTGGACAAATTTCACTGGAAAAACCCAATGCACAAAAATCGGTAAAAAAAATGAGGGTTTATATTATTAAGCAGTAGTTCTGAATATAATATAGGATTCCTTACTGTCTATCCATATAGATAAAATAATTGATAGAGAGTTAGTGATAAATTGAACTCACACTATCACTAGAGATCCAACACTCAACCAACCTTGAACTGACAAGCCCCACACTACCTCTGCCCAGATCTGCATCACTTTGGTTGGGGAATGCATCGCTCGCTTTGGCTGGTCTTTCCGTTGGTTGAGTGTTGATATTTTTCCCCTCCGGTCTCACACCCTAGCTCATTTGACTGATCCTATGTAAATTAGTGGATCTATTTAGAGGCTAAATGTTTCCTCTATGTGGCTCTGTGCTGCCCACCGTAGCCCCTATGCTACCTCTTATGTGTCCTCATCTATGAATTCTCTATGATGCATTCTAGACTCAAGAAAAATATCCAATCAGAACTATCTCTTCCCCTCAAGGCATAGAATCAACTCGAATGATCTCCACCTACTTTGTTCCTTCCTGACACTTAAAAATTTCACCCTATTTGAACCCACGAGGGTGCATCCACCAGGATGGCATCATCTCAGTCCTCCTCTTCTTGGTCTCTTAGAATTGTGCACTAAAATAATTCTGTCAGGGTAACTACATCGAGATGAGATATTAATTGGGGACCTCCCGACGCCTCTATCATTGGCTACCATTGCCAACCTTACCTCCACCATGTCTCAATGCCCTGTCTCCTAGTGATTTCACGTAGTAATCCTTAAGGCCTTTCCATGGCTATACCGTCGGGCTACCTCCACCAGGCCAAGTTTTCAAGTGGGCTCCATGTGCAACCAATAAAAAATGTTTCCCACTGCTTTTCTATCTGGAACCAAACCATAATCTTCTTTAGTGGATTCATTAATAAGCTCTTCCAATTTAATCTATTGCTTTTTGCAAACGCAAAACTAAAACACTCCAATGGTTCCTCCTGTCACTTTTAGCTCCGCCACTTTGGCTTTGGGGAACCACAACTTTGACTGAAAATTAATTTCGATCCATGGGGCTATTTTCATACTTCCACATACCATTAGAAATCTATTTCTGACCACTGTCAAACTATGCCATCTCCAAGATTTTCTGAGTTAATATCTTAAGGAAAAATCTTCTCCAAAGCTTGGGACTCTCAACCATCATAGTCATCATATTATGGATTC
Organism: Pinus albicaulis; assembly: GCA_034641835.2. NCBI lineage: Eukaryota > Viridiplantae > Streptophyta > Pinopsida > Pinales > Pinaceae > Pinus > Pinus albicaulis. The sequence goes on along the minus strand of CM076581.1, from coordinate 173,715,128 downwards.
TCCAATAATCCTACTACTATGATGATTCTCTGCAAGAGACTGTAGCAACCATGAGACTCCTCTGAGCTTGACACATAAAGAACATCAATATTATCCCAATTAACATCATAGCTCTACTAGTGAAAATAAAAGCCAACATTTTCTACCATAAACATACATGCTAGTCCGGTTAGAATCAATGGCAACACTCTTTCCAACTATCAGACAATGCCAACCTCCCAACACATCCCTGGACATGAATAATGACATCAATTCCAACACCCTTGCTTCCAATATCCATCCAGGCAATGCTAACTTCCCAAAACTTCCAGTAGCCAAAAAACCAACCAAGGTATAGAGAGGGTTATAGTGGAAAAACATATTAGGGCTATGTATCCAAAAAAATTGTGACGCTTCCAATAGCCTAGCCAAGATTAAATCAGTTCTAAGTGTTCCTGCACCTCAACTTATAGGGAAATATGCCTTAATATTTTACCACTAAGTTACCTATGTCCATTGGGAATGGATGAATCTTAGCTCCTGATTTTCAGTTTTGGACCCAAAACCCCTACCACATGCTGGGAGACAACATGAAGGTTCATGATAATCTAGTACCTAGGCCTTACCCCATTCACACGTTTCTCTCTATGTACCATATTTTTCACTGGATGATGGAGGATTTTAATCTCCCTAAAAGACAACTTTTTGTGTTTCAATATGAAAAAAAACCATGACGGCTTATGTGATACCTATCACCATGGTCCTAGCCTAAAATATAAATTATCTTGTGGCCCTTATGGGGAATTTAGTGTGTTTAGGTTAATATTGTTTTTAGAAAGGCTTTGCTTCACTTAGGAAGTGTAATAAAATATAAGCTCAAATAAATTAGTTGCAAATATATGAGAAAGAGGATACCCTTTATACAATGTTTAATTGAGCTTACTGTGTGGAATTAATGTGTGTGCGAGTGAAATTGTGAGCATACAAAGTGTGAATTAATGTGGATATGCAATGATCCTTTATAATTCCCTTAATTAAACTATGTGATGTTAGTTCCTTGCAAGAATATAAATGACGTGTGGATGATGGGCCACTTACTTCTTTCCTAATTATACTATCCGAGCATATGTTTGTGTGCAAAATTTCAAAGTAGAATATAAGCAATTACTCTACTTGTAATGGTTAGTAAACCAAATTGGTTAGTAGTGAGGGTGTGTGCAAGGTGAATTTAGTGCACATACAAAGTGTTTGAATTGCAAGTATGTGGATATTTGGTTCATGATCCTTTAATACAATTCCCCTAATTACATTATGTGATGTTTGTTCCTTGCAAGAAAATAAATGATGTGTAGATCATGGGCTGCTTACTTCTTTCCTAATTATACTATGTGAGCAAATGTTTGTGTGTAAAATTCCAAAGTAATATATAAGCCTCAATTAATCTACTCTTAATGGCTAGTATAGCAAATTGGTTAGTAGTTATGGCGTGTGCAAGGTGAATCTAGAGAACCATCAATGTGTTTTAATTACAATTATGTGTGAAATATGTATTATATAGTTATAATGTGTGGTTAAATATATTTTTATAAACTATTAATAAAATACAATATTATCAATTAAAAAAATGGATAGACAATAAGAATATTGTCTTCATTTCTAAGTGAAGCATTTCAAGACCTTTTCCAAATTTACTTATTCTTAGCAACAAGTTTTTATTTGTTCAAAAGATTATATAAATCCCAAACAAAAATAAATCCCTACTCTAACAAGGAAAATATTATATTTTTATTCATATATATCATATACCAAACATTTTAATTATTTAAATCCAATGTCAATTATTTAAATATACTCATTTGTATAATAATTTGCAAGGTTATTGAACTAAAGACTAATAGAAATTAAGTTTAAATTATTATATAGGAAACTTATAAACGTACATATTTCACATGGAATTATTACTTAAATAAATTAATGATGTGGCAAATCTTTTGAATTTGAAAGAATGGGGGATTCTTGAAAAATCAAGCTAGTGATTAACAAATTGAAGGGCCAAATTTATTTCATGAGATAAAATAAAATCTATATCTATAAATTCATACAAATCTAATCAAATCTAAGATAAATTGTGACTAAAAAGCCATAAAATGCATAAATACACACTCCATGATATAATAAGGAACCTATTCAACTAATTTTTATGTATGTTAATATTTGAACGTTTACTATACAATATCAAAATAGTTGGAAATTTTTTTCCTCATTACAAGCACCATATCGTTTAACATTTTAAAACCTGTAACTAAAATTACCATAAAACAATAGTAAGAATATCTTTCTTAAAGGAAGCACTGACCATAACTATAGAGAATTTCACAATTCCAAATAAAAAGATGAAAACATGTGGGTTGGGAAGTACAATGCAATTCTTGATAAGCAAACAAAAAGAAATCAAGAGATAGAGGTTTTATTGGATTTATAGAACAAGGAAGATGACTCAAGGTCTTATCAACAATGAATGTACAATTTTGTCATGTGGGTGAAGAGGGGCACAAATGATTTGAGTTATTTTTTGGGAGAATGTACATGGAAACTTTAGCACAACAATCAAGTAGGTCACAAGGAGGAGTAAGAGGATTTAACAAAATATATGTTTCTACAAGGAATTTTTTTTATGCACGTGCAAAGATGGATATCCAATGTCTTTTATGTTTTCAATTATTTTCATCAAATCTTGAAAATTTTTAGAATACATATTTTTTTTTACTTTTGAACCATATTTTACAATATATTCCATGATTAAATATGTTGAGAAACAAATAGCTGAAATTAATCAACATTATATTTCCACAGCCTAAGAATATTAACATTGTAAACATTTATAGCATATCATCAATACATGCATGCTAATTTATTATTTTTTAATTTATTTTTATGAATTTAATATTTATTAATCACATAATTCTTCCATGGAGCGTTATAGTTATATGCAATAATGCACTCATTTTTTTGCAAGCATGAATCTGCACTACACTTTGTATGTCTTTAAAAAATTTGTTCCTTTTAAAAATTTCTCATAACCTTCATGTGAGAATTGAAAGAAGGAACTTGGGAGGTTATCAAAGGTAGGGATAATCATTTAGGATTCAAAGAAACATTAAATTTTATATATAATGATGACTGTTATGAAATTTTAATGTTGTTAAATATATTTTCAACAAAGAATGTCTTCTGAGATTATGCACATTGGAAGTAGGGATATTCTTACTCATTGTAGATATTTCCACATTTGATCTCTTTTAACTCCTACTTTGGATATTAAAAATTAATCAAACTAATGTTTATAGGTTTTGGAGCACCTATGTGACAACCAGTTTTGCTAATGTGTTAGGTCTCCATATTACTAGTGTAGTCCCTTATTGTTATTAGTTTAGCCCCATTATTTTTTTTGTTGTACCCCTGTAAACGGCATATTGTTATTATTGTTCCCTTCCATTATTATTGTTAGGTCGGCTAGGATTATATTGTGACCCCATGGACCCTATATATAAAAGGAGGTTTTGTCATTTCTATCATCCAAGAATTGTTCATTTATGTAATGTACTAGAGGTTTCTCCTTCGAAGTGGTTGATTTATAAGGCGTTGAGCTCTCTTTTCTTCTATTTTTGGAGCTGATTTCATAACATTTGGGATTAGAGCTTTGGATTCTAGGGTTTCGCTGCTCCAAACAGGTCATCGTGGAATTTTCGCTATAAGGTCTTTTATACAAAGTTTCAGAAGATGAAATTTTTACAGAGCAAAGACGAAATCCTGGGGCATGTCTTGTAAAAATTTCAGATCTTGGTTCACAACATTTTCGGAGATATGATATGTGGAAGTTTGGGTTTTTTCAGGCTCCCAAATTTCACCTAAACTGATAATCGTGGAATTTGCGTTATAAATTGTTTCTGCAAAGTTTCAAAAGCTTAATTTTTTACAAACCAAAGAAGAAATCCTGAAGCACTTCCTGTAAAAATTTCAGATCTTGGTTCGTAATATTTTCGGAGATATGATTTGTGGAATTTAGGGCTTTTTCAAGCTCCCGAATTTCATCTCAAAGAGGTGACCTTGGGAAAATCATTATAACTCTCTTTCTGAGCAACGTATTGGAATTCTGTAAAAGCATTTTCCAAGTACACAAACTTTAGTTTCTGATGTATGAATTTCAGAGCCTAAGGAGGAAACAGTGACACGCAACACATCATATAAGTTCTCTCTATTGAAATAGTCTAAAATTAGGTCATTGTGGGAGAGTGGGCATAAATTTTACTTGAAGAATCCAAATCAGGTCAGATCTGTGGCATTCGAAAGAAGATTCAGACGGCTACTATAGGGCCTAATTTCAGATATTGAAGATCTGAAATCACAGATATAATTAAGTTTCAATATCTAGCTCCTCAAAAGAAAGAAACAGGTGTGTATTGTTTTTCAAATTGCATAAGTCTTGTTTAAAAAATCAGTTTTAAGTTATTCCAAGAGCCTATTGAGCATATATATCAGTATTGGGTTCTAAAATGCCCCCTAAAAATAATTCAACACCCATTAAGCCCTCAGAATACCCTACTATCACTCATGAAGATGAAGAATTGCAACATGATATATGAAAATTACAAGAGAAAGTGCACCAAATTTCGCTCTCGCAAAGAGCAACAAAAAATGAAATGGAAGTTTTGAAGAAAGTGGTGGAAGCAAAGATGGATGGTTTGAAGAAATACGTGGAAGATAATATGGATGGCGTGGAAGATGGCATGGAAGCTAAGATGCATGACATGAAAGAAAACATGGAAAACATGACGAATGATCTGAAAGAAGACATGGAAGGTTTGACAAAGTTAATACAAGAAATTTTTCCTAATGGCGAAAAGATAGTAGATGAAACTCATGATGAGAACAAAATAAATGTTAATCGTGATTTCATAAACTCTAATGTTGGATGGAAGAACCACCATATTCCAAAGATGGATATGAGGAAGTTTGATGGCAAGGATCCTGTAACATGGATGCTACAAATGGAGCAATATTTTAATCTCAATAACGTGCAAAACACACAAAAGGTACGCATTGAAAATTTACATTTAGAAAAAAAATACAATTGTATGGTATCAATGGTTTTGCTCTCGTAAAAAAATTGTCACTTGATTTATTTTTACGGATACAAAGAGAAACACCTTCTTTAGCCAATTGATAAATCTCAAACAAAAGGGTTCAGTGGTGGAGCACATTGAGGACTTCCAAAAATTGAATATCAAGGTAAATGATATTCCAGAGGAACATAGGATTGATGTCTTCATAGGGACTTTAAAGGATAACATCGAACATGAAGTCCGTGTTTGGGAACCTGATTCATTGGAGAAGGCATTCAGGTTGGCAATAAAAACTAAATGTAAAATTATGGTGACAAGGAAGCCTACCACTCACATCTATAAAGATGGAAGTGTTGCTACTCCTAGACTTCCACAACCTACAAGGTTGACACCACAAAAATTGGAAGAAAAAAGAGCAAAAGGGATTTTCTACCATTGTGATAGAAAATACATTAAAGGTTATAAGTGTGCTAAGAATAAATTATTTTACATAGGATGTGAATAGGAGGAAGAAAATAAAGAAGAAAGTTCAAAATAAGAGGATATACACCAGGAACCAACCCTAGAAGAAGAAGAAATGAGTCCAACCATATTGTGTAATGCATTAGCAGGAATTACCACTCCTCAAAATCTCAAGATAGAAGGACATATCAAGAAGAAAAAGTTAACATTGTTGATGGATTCGGGTAGTACCCATAATTTTATTCATTGTAAGGTAGCCAAAGAATTGAATTATTTCCTATACCCAACACCAGAATGTCATGTTATGGTTGCAAATGGAGGAACTATAAATTTCTCTGGAAAATGCCATAATATCAAGCTAACCATGGGGGAATATGTATTTAATAGTCCAATGCTTTCCATTCCAATGGGAGGTTCTGATGTTGTACTAGGAGTACAATGGTTACAATCTTTGGGGACGGTAGCTTTTAATTTTCAAGAATTTTTTTTGAAATTTTTTTCGGAAGGAAAGGAAATTGAATTACGAGGTATCACAGGGAAGGTGATAAATATAATAAGCTATAATTTCATGACAAAGATTTTGAAGAAAGAACAATGAGGCGTAATTGCACAATTATGCTCACTAGAAGTTACAACATCAAAAGAATCTATTTATCTAGATCTCCTAAAAGTCTAGGACAATCATTCCAAGGTAATTGAAACTCCCAAAGGACTCCCACCTATTCGTGATCATGATCATGCTATTCATTTGATTCCAGGAAGTGTTCCTCCAAACATCAGGCCTTACAGATATCCTTATGTCCAAAAGAGTGAAATTGAACGTATGATTGCAGAAATATTAGAGGTTGGTATAATTCAACCTAGTCAAAGTTCTTTCTCTACTCCAGTAGTATTGGTGCACAAGAAGGATGGATCATGGCACATGTGTCCAGATTATAGGGAGCTCAATAAGCTCACTATTAAAGATAAATTTCACATTCTTGTGATTGATGAATTATTGGATGAATTAGATAGTGCAATTTATTTTACCAAGTTGGATCTTCGTTCAGGATATCATCAAATTAGAATGAAGAATGAAGATATTCTGAAAACAACATTTCGTACTCATGAGGGTCATTATTAATTTTTGGTCATGCCTTTTGGCCTTACCAATGCACCTTCTACATTTTAAGGATTGATGAATTCCATTTTCAAACACTTCCTTAGAAAATTTGTGCTAGTATTTTTTGATGACATACTAATCTACAGCAGGTCTTGGAAGGATCATCTTCAACATGTTGACAGGGTGCTCAAACTATTGGAGGAGAAATAATTATATGCAAAAACATCCAAATGTTTCTTTGGAGTACAAGAGGTGGAATATCTGGGTTATATTGTATCTCACGAGGGTGTTAAGGTATACCCTAACAAAACTAAAGCCATTAAGGAATGGAAAGTCCCCACAACCATAAATTAGTTGTGAGGATTTGTCGGGTTAATAGGGTATTATTGCAAGTTTGTTAATAATTATGGGAGAATAGCATCACCTCTAAGAAAATTATTGAAGAAAGCTGCATTTTCATGGACTCCTGAAGCAACTAAGGCCTTTGAATATCTTAAAGATGCAATGTGCCTAGCACCGGTCTTAGATACGCCAAACTTCACAAAAACCTTTATTGTGGAATGTGATGCCTGAGGAAATGGAATTGATGTTGTTTTAATGCAAGAAGGAAGACCCATTGCTTTTGAAAGTATTCCAATCAAAGGACATTATTTACAGAAAGCTATTTATGAGAAGGAAATGTTGGCAATACTACATGCACTAAATAAATGGCGACCTTACCTAATGGGAAGGCACTTCAAGGTAAAAAATGATCATGATAGTCTTAAACACTTTTGGAACAAGGACTATCTTTGAAAGAGCAGCAAAAATGGGTCACAAAGATGTTGTGTTGTGACTTTGAAATCATCTACAAAAAAGGGAAGCTAAATGTTTTTGCAGATGCACTCTCAAGAAAGGACGAAGAGGTGAAATCATTTCTTTGTGAAATTTCTATTATCCAACCAGATTGGATAACCGAAGCAAGGGATGAATGGAAGAAGGACGAAGAAGTGTGGACACTCATTCAAAAGTTGAAGCAAGACCCTAGTACATTGGATACATTTAGTTGGAAAAATGATTTCTTATGGTACAAATATCACTTATATATTTGTAAGAATTCCCAAATAAAACAAAATATTCTTTTGGAATTACAAACTTCTCCTTTAGGAGGACAGTCGGGATTTTAAAAAACTTACCATAGGGCAAAGAAAGATTTTTTTTGGGATGGCCTTAAATCTGATATTTAAAATTTTGTGGTAGAATGTTTGGTTTTCTAGCAAAATAAAGTTGAGAAAATTAAGACCCGAGGTCTTCTACAACCTTTATCCATTCCAAGTCAACGTTGGGAGGAGATTTCAATGGATTTTATCATAGGTTTACCTAATTCTGAAGAAAAGAGTGTCATCATGGTGGTAGTTGATAGAATTACCAAGTATGCACACTTTTTTGCATTACTGCATCCATTTAAAGAAAGTACAGTTGCTACTACATTTATGGAAACAATTCAAAAGATACATGGAAACTCAAAGATTATGGTAAGCGACAAAGATCCCAGTTTTACTGGAAATTTTTGGACGAAATTATTTTCTTGTTTGGGCACTCAACCAGCTCATATCTCATCTTATCATCCTCAATCTGATGGTCAAACTGAGATAGTGAAAAAATGTTTGGAAGGATATCTTTGTTGTTTTGTATTTGATAAACAAACACAATGGGTCAAGTGGTTACCTTTGGCTGAATGGTGGTATAACAATTCCTTCCATACTGCAGCAAAAATGACCCCATTTATGGCACTTTATGGATATCATCCACTGTCTGTCACATCATCTTTAAGAAAAAATTATAAGGTGCAAGCAGTGGAAGATCACATCGAGCATCAACAACAAGTTCTCCAACTCTTAAAGGATAACTTCAATTTGGCACAAAATCGAATGAAACAACAGACAGATCAACATCGCAGCGAGATAAGTTTTGATGTAGGAGACTGGATATTTTTACGGCTACAACCATACAAACAAATTTCCCTCAAGCAAGCTAAGAAGGATAATAAATTATCGCCAAAATACTATGGTCCTTACAATGTGTTGCAAAAGATTGGTACTATGGCATACAAATTGGAGCTTCCTGCTTCTTCGCGATTGCATCCAGTTTTCCATGTTTCATGCTTAAAGAAGGTTATAGGTGACAAACTTCCAGTTCAAGCAAAATTTCCAGAACTTGATGAGGAAGGAAAAATCATATTGGAACCTAAAATAGTCATGGAAACAGGAACTAGATAGCTACGAAATCGATCAATTTCAGAGTCTCTCATAAAATGGAAGAAATTACCCACTGAATATTCTACATGGGAGGATGAGAATTTTTTTCAGAAGCATCCAGAGCTACTCAAGCGTTGAGGAAAAAACCTTTTTGAAGGAGAGGGGCATGTTAGGTCCTCATATTACTAGTGTAGTCCCTTATTGTTATTAGTCTAGCCCCCTTATTGTTATTTTTGTACCCCTGTAACCCCCATATTGTTATTATTGTTCCCTTACATTATTATTGTTAGGTCGGCTAGGATTATATTGTGACCCCATGGACCCCTATATATAGGAGTTTTTGTCATTTGTATCATCCAAGAATTGTTCATTTATGTAATGTATTTAAGGTTGCCCCTCGAATTGGCTGATTTCTAAGGCGTTGATCTCTCTTGTCTTCTATTTTTGGAGCTAGTTTCATAACATAATGCCTCTTCTAAAACAATTTCCTTGAATTGTAATTCATGAAAATCATGTTCCAATGGTTTTATTTGGTTAAATCACATTCCTAGTTTTTGTTGGTTATCTTAAACCATTACAATTCAAAGGTGGTTCGAAATTTGCATGAATTCAATTGGTTTCAAAAAATTCCAATAAACTACATGTTTCAAGTAGTTTTCAACAATTTTCATGGTTTCAAGTGGTTTTCAATAATTTGTATGGTTTCAAGTAGTTTTCAATAATTTGAATGGTTTCAAGTGTTTTTATTTAGTTGTTGTTACATCTCATTTGTTATCTACATGGTATTACTTTCGATGCTTATTTTATCTTAGTTTTATTGTTTCATTCTCCATTTGTTTATGGCTTTCAATCATATTACTTAACGCATACAATATGAAGCAAGTAATATGAGAATTGAGTCAATTTTAATTACTTGTATTTGCATGAACACCTTTTTCTCACAATGTCTGGCGTATTTTTCTCATCCTTTCTCTAGTTTTCTCTTGTATTTCCTGTGTAAATTGTAATTTATTTTCTTTTCTAGATCCAAATCTCCATTTTTCCATTTTTGTTGTGAATCTTTGTGTAATTTCCATGCTTTGGTATTTCTCTATGAAAGAATGTTTGTTGGTTTTTTTTGCACAATGAAATTTAGACACTAAACTATTTTTTGACACCAGAGGCTCGATTGAGCTATAGGTTCAATCGAGCCCTTGATTTGGCTCACCATTACTAAAAGTTGGTAAGGGTGATGGCGGGCTATATTTTTAATGCCTTGATCAAGCCTATGGCTCGATCGACCAACTGGTTAACCAAGTATGCCACTCGATCAAGGGTTACTTTAACAATCAATCGAGAGATTTGAATTTTGAATTTAAGTGCTCGTTCCAGCAGTTCAAGAACTCAATTGAGCCCTTGAAGCCCTCAATATTACAGTTTCAAAACCTATTCTACAGATTTATTTGTAACGCCATTTTTTACCATATCGAATTTAGGGCATAATTTGTCCTGAAGCAGTGAAGCTGATCACGTTCGATCCAAGAAAGAATACTCTCCAATGGCATATGAATTTGACACTTTCAAATACATATGATAATTTTCATCTAGTTTCTTTTAAACTTAACACTTGAATTATTTTTCGATAATTTCAAAGGGAATGAATAAAAAATAAACAACATAAAATATACACAATGAAAAATTTTAAAAAAATATCACCATCTTCATTTAAGAGTCCTCTTCAAAAGGGTACTCTTAGTTTTTTTCATATTTAAAGAGTTGAAAAAAATATGACTTGAACACATATGTCCCCAAAATTCAATTGAAATATTACTTTGTGAAATTCATAAAATAATAAAAAATATAATTTTTCATAAAAAAAATAATATGAAAACATAGTTATGTCCGTGTAGATCATGCTCATACATATATTTTTCTAAAATTACACATTTTAGACTAAGTTATTCTACATGAACACACACACATACCGCTTAATTTTTGCAAAAAATTGTGTCAATTTTTGCAAAAAATTGAAAGAACATATATTGCATCTAATGGAAAATTGATAGATTATATGACACTATTTTTTTTTGCGAAAAATAGCATTATGGCAACAACATAATTCTCCACATATTATATTTTTACTCCGAATCAAAATTCATAATTCTTACATGAATTTTGAGGGGTGAAATTGGATAAAAGAGAAAAAACTTGAAATTTCATAGCCACATTTGGCCCAAAAGTGTAACCCATCTTCATGCTTCCACCCATATCCTCTACATTTCGTAGTTTGAAACATCCAAAAATAAAATATATAGAGAAAATTTCAATTTGGTCTATTTAAAGAAATTTTCAAGAGCATTCAGGAAGCATAGCTTCCTCAAAGCATATATCTGAAACAATAGCAAACTAATGTATGATATTTTAACCAAAGGTGTACATAAATAACTTCTATTTTTATCCTCAAAGTTTCACAGTTTAAAACATCCCAGAAGGAAAGTTATAGCAGAAATTCCAAAATGACTCATTTACCCCATAAATCATATTTTTTCTTGCATTTTTAATCTCCAATAATCACCCAAAAAATATTCCTTAGCTCCTCTTGCAAATATTAGACATCTTCTTGCTTGGATGCACTTCAAATGAACTCATATATCCTTTGTTTATAATGTTTCTATGTTCACTTATGGGGCCAACTTTTCAAATTGTTTGGGTCAACTTGTTTGTACTTTGGTTGAGTTATCTTGACAAAAATTTTGATATCTCCTCATTCCTATGGAATTAGAGAGAGTGCCATATATTATTGTAAATGTATAATAATAATATTTCCAACCATATATATTGTGCTCCAATTTGAGCTAGGAAATTATATTAACAATTCCTTCAAATATAGGGAATTTAAACTAGGCATCAAAAGTCCTTAAACAATATTTCCAACAATTGTCATTTACCAATATTTATCATAGACATATATAGTCTCCCTCTATCTTTGACATAAATGAAAACAACATGGTCTCAAAAGATTCTTTCCAACTATATTTCCAGCATAACTATTATAAATCCATTTCATCTTTATTTTAGATTTTTCATGCTTCAAGAAAGATCAAATTCGTTTAGGTACAATATTTTAATCTTCGAGGTCTAAATCTCTCTTAATACATGATTCATCTAGAGTTGATAAATATATATATATATGAATTCTATCTGAACTCATGATGAATCATGTATGAAGAGATATATAGCCATTAAAAGTTAAAACATTGCACATAGAAAGTTTTAAAGACAAACATAGTAGATCTAAAAACACACAGCCATAATAAATCCATTTATCTCAAAATTTATTATAAAAAATAAATTATGAATTACGAAGAATCAAAAGTCATCACATAATTTAAAATTCAACATTATTTAAAATTATTTAATTTAAAAAAAATAAAAAATAAATAAATTCATAAACTAAGATTTTAAATTTTAAATTTATCATTAATTCACAATTAAGATGAATTTAATTTACTTCAATAATAATATTAATTGTAAAATTCAATTTAACATTGTGTTGATCTCCCTATTCGGTTTGGAAAGGGATTGTTATTTCTTTCATTAATCACTCATGACTATTAAAAATATTTAATGAACGAGACCTTCCTCTAATCTATAATTAAATCATAATGAAAAATTAATTAATTTTTTAAATTAAATTATAATTGGCAAAGATTTGAATTTTTTTAATTAAAATATTTTTAAAATTTGATTTTTTTTCCCTTATTGGAAAGCTTTTAATTGATATCTAATAGATATAAATTCAAATTCATCATGGTTGTAAGCCTTAAGCAACTCTTGAAAATTTATAATTAAACTATTTTAAAATTTTAAAATCTTTTTACCTTATTGGAAAGGTTTTGATTGATAGCTAATGGATATAAATTCAAATGCATCATGGTTGTAAGCCTTACGCAACTCTCTGAAATGTGATCCAAAAGTAATATAAATTTATTAATATTCAAATGATATAATAGTTAAAAAAGGTTTGAACAATAATAATAATTTTATGTAAGAATATTTTTTACATGTGACTATTTTTTTTTTTTCTAAGTAAGTCTAAAATCTATTATATGAACATATAGTATAGAGCGATACTAGCCTTAAGCAGGCATATTGTCAGCAAAATGACAAAAATAGAGCTGCCCTGTACGGGAAACCAGCTCGAGCAGAGTGTAAGAGCTGCCTCTTCTGAGGAAACCAGCTTTAGCATAACGGTTATAAACAGAAAGAGAGAGTCGCCCATGAGGGGAAACCGACTCATTCTATGTTTGTAACTGAGAACTGAAACAACAGTATAAACCAGAAAATCAAAGAGTCCTAGCAGGATTACATGGATTTGCAGAACCGCTAGAGGCCGTAGTCGCCTGAAGGCTGCTCCTCTTCTATCCTGCACCATCCTGCGCTTTCATCAGTGTGGGTCGGGTTGCTCTGAAAAGCATCTGGTTCAGCATCTTGAACGCCATCCTGTGAGTCTTTAGCATGCTGGTGGGCAGAGCTGCCTGCTCCAGCTTCGCGAGCCTCATCAGTACCTGTAATGAGGGTGAATTGCGGAGAGGGAGAGGGCACAGCCTCGTTCGTGATGGAGGAAGGCGGAGGGGCAGGAGTGGTCTCAGCTACCTCTTTAAAAGAGACAGTGACAGTAGCGATGATCAAAGGCTTGTTGGTGTTACATTGAAAGTGAAAAATGGCGGAAGAGGGACTGTGGAGAGGCGCAGCAGGGAGGGGAGCAGCAGGAGATCTGGAAGAACCTGGACGGGGCCTGCGCGAGGCAGGGGAAGTGCGGTTGCGCAAATTGCTGGAATGGCGCCTCACTCGAGGCCTTTCGAAGCTATCTGCAGGGGAAGACGAATCCGAAGAACTAGAGGGAGAGCGCCAACCTCTGGAAGAAGAAGCTCTCGTATTACCCCGCCGGCATCGAAGCCGATGCCTCACTCTGGGCATGGTGGGGCAAAAGTCGAGACTAGGGCCAGACAGGAGGCGAGGAGGCGGCGCGTTCCAGAGAGCAGACGAAGTAGCGTTCAGACCAGAGCAAAATGGACTGTGGGAGAAATGCAGGCCGGGATAAAGATCGAAACAGCAAGTAAGCAGACACCGACGGCCAACCTGCGTGCGGAAACTGGGCAAGGAGGCCTCCGCAGGGCAACTAAAATTGAGCGGCTTAACCTGCCGAGTCATGAAGCGCCGGAGGGAGTGACGGACCAGAGTGGTATGGAGATTATCCTGCAGAGCAACCAGACGGAAATAGAAATGAAAAAGCCGAATGAACATTGCGTGAGGACTCGCGTTCAAGTAGGGCGGGTCGATTCCTCGTCGTTCCCACCATCGTAAATGCTGCGTTGGGTGGAGTAAATTCGCAGTAGGCATGGATGCGAGGATTAAATGCTGACGAGCCCGAGGCCACGTGCTAGCCCGTGGCATACCATCCTTCCGGACGCCCCTAATCACCCGCATCCGGGTTTTATATGTGACCACATCATGTTTTATAAATTTTGTACCCCTATTAATAACAATCGTTAATACATTATGTATACCCAACTATGATGTTCAACTATCCTAATATAATCAACCTTTGAGTGTGATTCGAGAATATGCAAAGAACTACATATCAAGGATGCGATCCGTAATAATATTCACACCGTAATTAAACATCACGGGCAAAGGGAGAGAAATGTTCGTGATGTGTAACCCTCATGCTAACTTAATACAGTGTTACAATATTTTGACCACAACTTGTTCATTTTTTCATTAAATGAGTAGCCAAAAGGAAACTGTGGTTAGTGATGTTGTAAAACATAAAAGTCATTTCATTTAATTTTAATATTATTTTTTTTTTCAATGAAATCACATTCATTTAATTTTAATATTAATATTTTTTGCAATGAGAGAAAGAGTTGGCTCGTCTAGACAATTATGACAGTTACATTCTCCATGGGTTAAAAGGGAATCTCAAGAGAAGAAGAATTTTTTTTTCTAATTATGAGAAGGACTAGGAGAAAGGAGATTTGTGGGTTTGGTAGGAAGTGCCTTGGAGAAACTCTTAACTTGGACTTGAGCCAGTGGAGGTCTCTAGAACAAATTGATTTAATGGCTGGATTGTGGTTTTGATGCGAAATGTTTAAACCCTTGAAGGAATTGTGCATATTTTTTTGGAGAAAGAGCTCGGAGGGGAGAAGAGGATGTAATCGCCCTTCTTGTGGTTGGGAGGATCACATAGTTCTATGAAGTGTTGATTAAATTGGAACACAAATAATTAATTTTGTATGGACTAAATTTGTTTAAATGTTATTGCTAGGAAGCATTCACGAGTTTGGAATATTTTTTTCTCAAGGTATGATTTAAGATGATAATGTTGTTTAGTAGTCTGACAATACCTATTGTAATAAATATTTTGTAGCCTAAATCTGTGCAAGAATGTTATGGCTCGACTATATTAACCTTTTGAACAAGAAAATAAAACATTGAATTACATATTAGTATGGTACCCTGTAAAGTAATATTTAATTCTCGAAACTGTATCTGACCAGGAGATACTACTTATTAAATAACAGTGAGAAGCATAATTCTTCATTTAGGGTTACAAATAGATCATAAATACACAAAATTGAGGGGTTTGGATTGGAACTTAGTAGGAACTCAGAGCCAGTTTAGTTGCCATTGGAACTATAGAGAAAATATATTTATAAATGTTCCTACAAACATGCAATGTAACATAGGAAAAAAATACAAATTCAGTGAATAGATCGAAACTAAAAATATCATTAACTGTAGCAGAAGAAGATAAAAAAAGGTAACCATTTTATAATAACTGTAATAGCTGTAATAGTAGATAATAAGAAAAGATATACATTTTTTAGTAACTGTAGTATATACTTTTTTCCTTGCAAAAATAAAGAGAGACTGTAATTTTCATTACAGAATTTATAACACAAACCTAAAAATCCGAGAACAAATACCAAACAATAGTTTATAAGTCAGAAGTGGAATCAAAATTCTCATACCGAAATAACTAGCACGACTCTATAGTCGGCTATGGAAAAAGAAACTATACAAAGAGGTCAGACAAGAAAAGTCTGAAATTAATTGTAACAGTAATCAACATTCATGGTAGCGTCAGCTGAGTCTGAGGTTGTGGCCATACAATATAGTAACTTAAATACTTTTAATTCAAACTTAAACCCTTTGGTCAAGTTGATGAAGATCCAAACCTCGAACCATATCAAATAAGTTACTTTGGAGCCAGTAATATGTGCCTCGCCACAGGCATATAAATAACCCTAACACGCAATAAATTGTACATGTTGTAACATGATGGAAATATTGGAAAGGAAGAGGATATAAGACACAAAAAAACACAAATAATTTACACATGAAACACACAAGAGTTTTGGCTCTTTTATTAATGGCACAAACTTGATTCTTCAATCTCTCTGACTATAATGAACTCGGTGAAGGGTATTTATCCTATTCGACTAACGACTCGCTTGACATGCACACACTTACCAAATTCATCTATCACATATATCAACTTACTCAACGCTCACTTAATTGACTCTCTAAGTATAGTTAAATCTCCATGCAGCATTTAATTTTATATTTTAACACTCCCCCTTAATTACGACTGCTAAACTAAAAATGACTCATGACAACTCAAACATGCCTGCTGGTCTATGTCTCAGTTGGGCTTACTTTTTGAAACTTAAAAACATATGTTGCTAATGGCTAAGTAAATATATCAGCCAATTGATCACTTGATTTACAAGGCTTCAAGTGAATTCTCCATTTCTCACAAGTTCTCTAATAAAATTATATCTAGTATCAATATTCTTGCTCTTTTGATGAAACATACTATTTTTGAATAGTGCAATCGTTGATGTGTTGGCACAATATATTGTTGTTTATCCTTGTTATTTTTGTTTGAGTCCATCCCATACTCTTCTTAACCATACTACCTGACATGATGCTGATGTTTTTGCTACATATTCTGCTTATGCTGATTATAGTGTCACAATAGGATGCTTCTTAGATGCCTATGAAATCACACCTCAATCAAGATGGAACACATAACCAGAAGTTCTATTCATATCATCCAAACTACATGAAAAATCACTATCTGTAAATTCAATCAAATATTTTTTTTTATGTACTTGCATACATTATGCCACAATCTCCAGTTCCTGCTATGTATCTCAAAATTATTTTTCCTGCACTCCAATGTGTGTTTTTTAGAGTCTCCATAAATTTGGAAATAAAACTTACTCCTTGCATAATTTCTGGTCTTGTAGCTGTGAGATACATGAGGTTGCCAACCAATATTTTGAATAGAGTTGGATTGACATATGATCCTTCATCATCCTTGCTTAAATTTATACTTGTTGCAACTGGTGTAGGGACAAGTTTGCAATTGTCCATCTTGAATATTTTCAAAAAATATCTTGCATATTTATTTTGAAAAATAAAAATTCCTTTTTTAGATTGCTCAACTTCTATGCCAAGAAAATATTTCATTAGACCAAGATCTATCATCTCAAATTATTTCATCATGGCTGCTTTAAATTCATCTAACTCAAGAGTACCTGTAAAAATCATGTCATCCACATATAAGAAAACAATCAAAATTTTTCCATGCTCATTTAAATTTGTGTATATGGTAGGCTCAATACTACTTCTGCAAAAAACATTCTTAATCATGTAGCTGTCAGTTCTATTATACCATGCTCTAGGTGCTTGTTTCAATCCATAGAGAACTTTATTCAACCTGTAAAATTTATCTTCTTCACTATCAACATCATAACCTATATGTTGTTGCACATAAATTACTTCTTCTAGAATTCCATTAAAGAAGGCTCATTTGAAATCCATATGATATAATTTCCACTTGTTCTTAGCTGTTATGGCTATAACTGCTCTTATAGTATCCAATATTGCTGCCAGAGAAAATGTTTCTCCAAAGTCTATTCCAGGTTGGTGTGAGAATCCTTTTGCTACAAGAATTTATTTAAATCTATCAATGTCACCTTTTTCATTCAACTTTGTCTTGTACACCCAATTTACACCAATGAATTTTTTATCGTTTGGAAAATCAACCAAATCCCATGTATCATTCTTTTCAATAGCTTCAATTTCTTCATCCATAGCTTGCACCCAATTCTCATCTCTTATTGATTCTTCAAACGAAGAATGTTGGAATGACAACAATGCAAAATTTTAAATAACATCCAAATCATCATAAATATCTTTCACACTTCTCATATTTCTCTTACCACTGCTTGATTCATCACTTGATTGGCTGTTGGGATAATTCTGGTTTATTGATTTGCTTGAAGATCCATTCTGCTATGAAAATCTTGGAGTCCTTGCTAGTGTGACTCTGTTTGGTGTCTCCTCTTTGGATTCTTGCTACTCTTTTTTTTGCTACATCGTCATATTCCATCAACAGTGCTTGTGCATCAATTTTTTTGTCTATAGTCCCATTCCATGACTCTTGTTCTTTGAACATAACATATCTACTAATTATGGTCTTCTTGATGACAGGGTTATACAAATTGTAAGATTTTGACTGCTCACTATAACCAATAAATATGCATTTTTCACTTTTATCATCTAATTTTCCTCTTATCTGCTTAGGCACATGTTCATAGTCTACACATCCAAAATCTTTAGGATGAGATATGTTGCATGACATACCTAACCATGCTTCATCTGGTACTCTATTCATCACACTCTTTGTAAGGGATTTGATTATCACATAAACAACACATGCAACTTCTTTTGACCAATACTCATTAGAGAAGTCTCTTACTTTCAACATGATCCTTGTCATATTCATAGTAGTTATGTTATTTATCTCTGCTACACCATTCTTTTGTGGTGTGTACATGGTTTTAAATTGTCTTATGATTCCATGTTGTTTGCAGTAATCATGGAATGCCTTTGAATCATATTCTCCACCATGATCTGACCTAAATACCTTGATTTTTCGATCACTTTGGTTCGCTGCTAAGTCTTTGAATTATTTAAACCTTGAAAAAGTTTCAGGCTCCTGCTTCAAGAATTAAACCTGAGTCTTTTTGCTATAGTCATCAATAAAAGTGAGGAAGTAACAACTTCCACCAATTGACTATGTACTCATAGGTTCACACAAGTATGGATGCACCAACTCAAGAGGTTGTCTTGTTTTGTACACAACTCCCATTGGAAAAATTTCACGATGTTGCTTTCCAAGATGAAACACTCACATGTACTAGCGGGATATTTAATGGGAGGTAATCCTTTGACCTTCTATTACTACTGCAGCAATCTTAAACCAGAAAAGTGAAAGTTTCCAAACCAAAAGTTCCATAACCAATCATCATTGGAACATGCAACTGTAAAATAACTAACGTGATAACTATAATTCATAATTAGAGAAAAGACTCCCTTCCTCGTAATGTGAATTTTTTCTATTAACTGCTTTCTTGGGGACTTGTCATAAATAACACACTCTTGTCTCTGAAATATAACTTTGTATTCTTTTTGCGTCAATTGAAAAACACTTATCAAATGGTCTTTGAGACCAAGAACGTAATATACCTATGAGATTTTTTTTGGCTCCCCTTGTTTGGCCAGAATGTTGACCACTGCTTTGCCATCTAAATCCACAGTCTTTTCTGTCCCCAACTTTACCTCTGCCTTTATAGATTGATCCAAACTTGAAACCAAAATATTGTTTCTTATCGTATGGTAACTGCAACCATTTTCTAATAGTCACATATTATTATAAGGTTCATGCATGGTATGGAAAGCTAGGAACATGGATTTAGTATTCTCTGTACTAAAATTAGCTCTCTTATTTCCTTGATTAGCTAACTTCTTCCTGTAATCACAGGCATAATGGCCAAATTTATTGCAATAATAACATCTCATCTTTTATTTTTTTGATATTTGATTATTGTTGAAGCTTCTGTTATTTCTCCCACTTTCATGTTCTTGCTCTTTGACCAAAATATCTTCTTCCTCATCCTCTGCCTCTCGATCTACCTCCGCCTTGACCTCTTGAAATAGAAACTTGACTTTTGTAATTAGTTTCTAAGGTAGAATCCTTATTTCTGTCTATCCTTGCCTCATGCGATAGAAGTAACCCCATCAACTCATGAACTGTCAGTTTTTCCAAACCCTTGGCTTCTTCTATGGCTGCTACCACAACACCAAACTTGGTAGAAAAAGGTCTAAGGACCTTCTCAATCACTGTTCGATCTTTAATTTCTTCACTATAAATTTTTAACTGGTTTATAAAAGACATGAATCGACTCATGAAAGAATCGATGTCCTTTGTCTCCTTCATCTACATACTTTCAAAATCTCTCCTAGTATTCTGCAATTTAACAATATTGACTTTGGCCATACCTTGATAGCTTGTTGCCAAAGTTTCCCATGCTTCCTTTGCTGAAGAAGTGATCATAATATTATAGAACATTGCTCGGTCCACTCATCGCTAGATAAGAAGCAATGTTGTGCATTCTCACTTTTGTCTTTCTTCCATTGTTCCATCTCTGCATTACTAAGAGCTCGTTCTTCTGCTTCATTATGAGGTTCTGCAAACCCAAAACTGACACGATCCCAAACATCGTGTGATTTTAACATGGTATCCATCTTAATGGCTTACACATCATATTCTTTCCATGTGAAAGAATGAATTTGTGACTAGAAACTCGATGTTGCCATCTTTCTTCAGAAAAAATAAATAAAAAAAATAAAAAATAAAAAATCATTTGGGGAATTTTGAGGTCTAAAATGGACCTCCTAAGAAAAATATACAATCAAAATTCACTTTATGAGAACCAATCACATTTTAGGGGATGCAATTATCCCTAATGGTTGAGGTGGAATTGTTGGAGTTAAAGGTACTAAATTGTCACATTCTCAATGGTGGATAAAAACTCATGGTTAACTATGGTAGTGCTCTAAGTACTTTTAAAGTCATAAAGTAAAATACTCATAATAAATATCATTTCACATTTTTTGAATAAAATATTATTATTGTCATTTCATATTTTTTGAAAGAAACAATTCATATCCCTACACAATCTTCATGTCTTTACACACTTTTCAATAAATGTTATATTTGTATATTTTCTTTTATTTATTTTTAAATTATATATTCATCTCATTTTATTTAATATTACAATTTCAAATTAATTATAAGTTAATATCTATACATATATATTATACATATGAAACAAAAATCAAAATCAAAATGTAACTTTGTAATTTTAGGATAAATCAAAACTCTAAATAATATTATTATAATATTGAGAACAATATAAAAATATTAAAATTAAAGAAAAAACACATTTCAGTTTTGTATGATGAAAAAATGTATATTAGTTTTTTACGTTGAAAAAAGTTATATTAGGTTCAATATGGTTTGGGGAAAAAAAATCTAAATTTCAATGTATATAATTTTTATATTATACTTATAAATATAAATTAAATCTATTTCAATACTTTTTTTTTTTAATTTTAAATAAAAATCAATTTATTTCATTATAACTATATTAATATTATATATTATTATCTATAATATTATGAAAAATAATCTAAATGTTATAGAACTTATATTATATTATTTTTATATTATATATTATTTCTTCTTATCTTATAAATCAAATAAATTTAATATGTAATATAAAATTCATATATAAAATAATATACAACATTTATTATATTATATTATATTAATTTTATATACTACATTAATTATATGTTATTATACAATTTAAATAATATAAATATAAATATAAATAATAATAATAATTATTATTATTATTATTATTAATTTTTTTTCTGAATAAGACTAATTCTATTAAGTGAATATATAGTACAAGGTGTGATTACAACCATGAAAGACAAAAAATGGGCAAACCGGAAATGATGAACTATCAACCTCGGTCCCAAAGAGAATAAGAGAAACAAGCAAAAGAGCTAAGAAACAAGAGAAAGAGAACAGGACGAGAAGAGCAGGAATCTAGCCAGAATGGGCAAAAGCCTCCTTGCGAGGTTTTTTCCCTTTCTTTTTGATAGCTTTCACCCATTCGTCTTAGGGAGGATGGGCCAGAACCACTTGTAGACTGGAGTTGTCTGAGGAAGGCGTCTCCTTATCAGAATCTGAGGAGGTCTCATGAGTGTGCTTCTGAGAGATTGTCATGTCTGGAGGATCCTCAAGAACGACAGATGCTAGAATAGTCTTCTGTTGTACAGGATCTATGTTTGCCTCATCCTTTTCATCCTCTAAACTTGAGGACTCTGAGTCATCCAAGGGAGGAGGACTACATGGAATCCATCTTTTGGATTTGGATTTTGATTTTTTTTCCTTTTTTTTTCCCACAGAATGTGGGGCAAGTATGCTGAAGGTGCCCTATTTGGTGACAATGGCGGCAACGGAAGGAGGTATTCTCATAATCTAGGATATGCATCCAAACGAAATCCCCTATCTTAAGATTAATTTGGTCTGGCAATCCTTTACTTATGTCTATTTATACACATATTCTGCAGTAAGTGTATAGGCCTTGTGACTCTCGGAAGTGATCTGTAGTCAGATAGCGTCCCAGGGTGTTACATATACCTTGGTAGACTGTGAGGTGCCATAAATAGGTAGGTAAATTGGGAAGCCTGACCCAAAATGGAGTCCTGGTTATGACTGTTGTTGCTGGGTCAAAATCAGGGAACTAGGGGGTAATGAATAGCCGCGTCATTCCCCAAAACCACGAGCCTCCTATTAGGGCCTCATGATAATACTGGATGTGATCGAACAGGACTATGAAGAAACCCTTTGAACAGAAGATGATCTTGAATTTTTGGGTCCAATTGTCGTAGATCCATTCATAGAGCTCCTTTGTACGAGGCCACAGTCCATTGAATCTGCATATGATAGTAGTTTCTGCAAATTTTGGAAGTTGATCTATCAAATCTAAATGGGAGATCTCAATGGAGGGGATCTCCTCTAATTTATCAACGAGAAAAGGCTTGGGGGCCTCAAGGGTTTGGACATATTTCTTAGGCTGTGCATGGACAACATCCTTGTATGAGAAGGCTGGAGTAGTAGAGTAATTTCCTATGGCTCCTCCTCTTAAACGAAGAGATAAAACTAGAGTAGCATCTCTTTCAATGTTGTAGAATGAAAGGGGGAATGAGGTGTCAAGTTGTTTACCTTCGTAATGAAGTCTCTGAAGAGCTGTAGGAATCCCCAGCCTGTGCTCAAGGGCGAGAAGGAGCTGCTGAACTCTATCCATTGAGCAGACCCAAAGTAGCATGGATCGAAGTGAGAGAAGAGAGATCTGGATTTCGAAGGCAGGATAGAGAAGAGCAAAGAAATATTGGGTGCCATATGTCAATATGGAAGTCAGATTGGTGGTGCTTGCGTGGTTTGTGATGTCCTCAGCTTGATCTGTTTTCCTGTTGAGGAACGATTTCTGCCTGTCACTGCTGAGCATAGTCAGATTTTTTCCTACTGGATGAGGCTCTTCAGTGCATCCAGAAAGTAGATCTGAGAGGCCAGGCTGCAACGAGGCAGAGGTGGTGGCTCCCATAGCATTGTGGAGGACGGGCTTACAAAACCGGACCATGAACTCATCCCTAGTGTAAACGCTTGTAGTCTTTGGAACAAGCACCGCAGTAGCATGGCTGTCAGCAGCCACATGGTATTTCCTGTAGGAAGTGGTAAAGCAGAGGGTTTTTGCTTCAAAGGGAGTGGCTGCAACGCGATGAGGAGAAATCGACCCAGAAGGGGTCACTTCTCATCCAAGTGTTATAGCCGTTGCAACTACAGGCTCATCCTCGGTCTTTACAGTGCAGTAGGAAGTGTCTAAATCATGAGCGGGGCTTGAAAACAGAGGGTCGGCAGTGGCCACAACAGCTTGGCTAAGTAAAACCCTACCGCAAGCCATCTCCAGTCTAATTTTGAAAATTGTGTGTTACCTCATCTAAATAATATAAATTTTAATTAATAACATATTATATAATTAAGAATTTATGAATTTATATTTATATTTTGTTTTAAGTTATTTAAGTACAAAGGAAAAATGTATTAGTTGTTCAATGATAACGACTTTTTCTTGAAAAGTTCATTCTTATTTATAGTCACATCAATACAAGTATTTTATTAATTTTATTTTAGTACAATTTTTTAATTGAATTTAACCATGATTATATGGATTGTGGTGCAAAAAGTGAATTGCAAATTCATAAATATCATTTTATTGGTTTAACTATTATTTTATTATTTCCTTAGGAGGTCCATTTTAAAGCTCAAAATTCCTCTAATATTTTTTTGATAAACCCTAAATTTCTCCTTTTGTAAACTTTGCAAAGCTAAAAAAAAATAACCCTTATAATCAAACCCTAATTTATTTATTTTTATATAAAAAAAATTATATATATATATATATATATAATCTTCTTATAATCACTCTCTCTTAAAATACTTTATTTTAAAAATCCTTAAAAAAAAAATTATTATAAAATACTTAAAAAAAAATATTTTTATAAAATTCTTTAATAAAATCTTTTAAAACAACTCCTTCAAAGCTCTTTTAAACACCCACGTGAGATTGCAAGTTTGATTTTAAACATGAAACCTTTAATGTGAGCTTTCAACCTTTCATGAAATACCTTCGTTGACTTTACCTCACATTTTCCGCCGTTATAACTCGCATTTTTTGACTTTAGCTCATGGTCGTTCGCCTTGTTAACGTACAACCTCATTACGCACTCTAGACATTGAAAACCTGTGCAATAAATTAGATTTTTGGAAAATCGTAAGTTTCACGACTGCTACACTGTTTTGCAACTAAAAAGGTGTGGAACTTGCGATGTTTATATACTAAGGAACTGCGGACCTACGCATTCCTTAACAATCCCATGATTTAATGAAAAATAATAATTTTGGCCTTCTACCCTCTGACCTCCATGGATCTTGTGATCCTTCCCCAACTCTGATGTCAATTTGTTGGAAAAGAAGAGGATATAAGACAAAATAAACACAAATAATTCACACACGAAACACACACGAGCTGCGACTCTTCTATTAATGGCATGGACTTGATTCTTTAATATCTTTGACTAAATGAACCCGATGAAGGGTATTTATCCTATTCGACTAACGACTTGCTTGAAAGGCACACACTTACCCAATTCATCTATCACATAACTTGACTTACTTAATGCTTACTTAACTGACTCTCTAAATATAGTTAAATCTCCATGCGGGAGTTAGTTATTTTAATAGGAAATAGGGTGTATAAACGGTAGGAACGTTTCCTGCAAGAGAACACTGGGGAAATTTAGCAATTCCGCTCTATTAAAGATTTAAAACTTGACTGAAAAGGGGTCGAGCACATACCTGGAGATGCAGAAAGCCTCAAGTCTTTCATGAAATTGAAGGTCATTCCATTTCCACCACTGGATGTTGAAATGGGTCAAATAGAAAGAAAGGAAAAAAAATTGTAGTAAGAAATATTGAACTTCAAACAAATCAAAACACAACAAGGAACTAACATAGAAAATTTGATTGCATTGTGTTAAGATATACATGTAATGATGGAAAGAGGAACACCCAGTATGTACTGAATCAACACAAGAAGCCAAAAGAACCAGGGCACCATGAAAGGAACTTTTGACAAGGGCTCGGTCTTGCCATTTCTCCACAACAATGAATTTGTAAGGAAGCGACTCGAAGAGGATTCTGTGAAGGATTAAACAAAAAAGAAGATTTAGCTATAGGGTGTAATATTCCCAAATGGAAAAGCAACAATATTTGAACACAATAATGGAAATAACACTCAAAAAATCAATACAACATGATATGAGACAAATGTATAGCCATATTATTAAACATATCAGCAAATAATAGGCACAAGATGTTCTGGATCAAGTCACTCAAGCAATACAAAACAAGCCTCCTCTAAGAAAATATGTCAATACATGAGAAAAACACTGCTATATAGATGCCATGAGCCATGACAATGTAGTTTTAGGGAATAAACTGATACAAAAAGATATAACAAGATGGATCTGCTGTTATATAGCTCAAAAAATGATGGGAGTGAAGATCTAGGCTCCCAAACACATTTCCAAGACAACCCAAGAAGGGTTTCCGAAAATACCAAAAAATACAACATGTTGGAATGCAACCCTAGGGCTGAATAACAGTTGCAATTGAATAACTGGATGGAGATCGCTGAAAACGATATCCAAATGAATAGATCTCCTCTAATAGATCCTTCGAGTGAAAGGTTGATCCCAACATTGAAGATCTCACCCTCCAAATCAAGCACTGAAACCTCCACTGCAAGTGCTCACTAGAATAATGTAGTCAAAGAAGGAATCTATGTTGTAGATGATGGGAATATTATTGGCTTGGTGCCAAGATGTGAAAGAAAGCTCAAACACCTCCTTTTATGATCTCCCAATGAGAAGAATGCTTCCTCCCTTGAAAAATTAGCTCAAAAAGTGCGTTTCTCAACCCTCCACTGCAACACCCTATAACACAACACAATTTTGAGCAGATACTGTGCTGTAACTGAAGAATGAAGCTTGGCAAGAATGCCAGAGTGTGGAAATGATAATACAATACTCTTCCTATACGCTGTCTCAAGGGAAGAGGTGGGATCCCCGCTCGAGAACAACCTGTGCTAAACAACACAACAATCTCAGCTAAACAGCTAGAGAGGGAAAGAAGTCATACAGACCACCAAATCAATAATCAATAAAATAACCATCTAAGCCTTGCCCTCCTTATAAACAATGTGATCCTTCTCACCTTGGGTCCCACTCATTAGGGTTACTACTATCATGGAGATTTTCTCCCATTCACATTACGTTGTCCCTCATTGATGATCCACTCGCTCCATACCAGCGTTGTTGATTTGGTCAAACTTGACCTTGTCTACATGCATTAGCCCATGTTCACACATGAGAGTGCTTTATCCAACTATGAAGATGATCCTTTTTCACATTAATAGGTATTTTATCCCTACTAAAGATATTTATGCATCTCCCTACCCGTTTATACATCTAGCTAAATGACAAGAGAAAATTTAATATTCCAATTTGTTGCATGGTAATTTAGGAATATTACAGTCCTCCCCTTCGAAA
This sequence comes from Pinus albicaulis, assembly GCA_034641835.2. Lineage (NCBI taxonomy): Eukaryota > Viridiplantae > Streptophyta > Pinopsida > Pinales > Pinaceae > Pinus > Pinus albicaulis. The sequence continues at coordinate 173,688,078 of CM076581.1, read as the reverse complement.
TGTTGCTTGTCCTCAAGAAACTGCAAGGATAGAATTGAAGAGCCTCCTGTCCTCTTCCTGTATCATCCTCAGATGATAAGCTCCTCCAAACTACAAGATGTTGTCTCATCAATATGTCTCCAAGTTGCTCCTCCCAAGTATGCAAGTTAGCTTTTGGTGACAATCCCAAATAGATATCACCATGAAAAAGTGGAATACCCATGGGGGAAAAAATTTGCTATCTAGAGGCCTTCATGAGTTATGGAATCTGAAATATTGAGAACCATCCTTCCCATGTGAAGCTCCCATCCCCGAGCTATCATCCACACAAAATGAATCATCGTCCAACATGGTAACTCATAGAGAAACTCCTCCACCTTAGGCTCCTGCAAAGTAGGTGGGCTGAATAGCTGAACATGATGGATCAAATTGTCCATCCTGTGTTGTCTCTCTCTCCAGTTATGATAAGTGTATAGCTACTGATGAATTTGGGATGCAATAATGTTGCCTTCATGAAGCAAAAAGGAAATTGGATCCTCAAAGATCCACTCTTTGGTTCTTGCCCAGATCATCCCATATAAAGTGAATATGAAATTATCATCATATGGAATCCAAATGAGAGAGGTTTTGAAGGCTTTATATAGTTTTGGAAGGTATCAATAGTCTCCTAGGTAGTCACAATGCAATTTTTATAACTGTTGTTTCAAAACATAATATGACAAGTTATCTCTCAACAAATTGCTAGTTGTGCATGTCATCACATCTACTAGTAAATAGCAAATGGAATTATGTATCAACTGAGCATACAATGAATAGTACAATAATTTCCCAAAGACATACAAGATATGGCTATCCCAATCACTGATGTTGGTCCCAAAATGACCACGAAGCCCAAATAGAGGCTTGCCCTCTTGTGGAGAAATGCACTGTATAATGATGGTAAGAGAATTCAAATCCTTTGTTAGATAATGAATAAGTACAAAAACACAATTATTACCATTTACTAAGAGTAATTTGATAATAATATCCATGAATGAGCCCTCCATAGTGGTATGACATAGCTCCATGAAAATCAATGAACCATGTGCTGCATGAAAAACCTTCTTCCAAGTCAAGAAGATCATATCATGGTAATAGATGTCTCCATCCACTACTCCATCACTCTCATATTCTACTTGTCCATCAAGTGCATCATATGTGAAGTGATCTTGGGAACACTCCATTAAAAAATCCAAGCTCCCAAGTCATAGTGTTGTTGCCCTTTGTAATAAGGCTCGTGTCATCTCATAGCTCCATTCTTTGACATGCCAAATGTCAAAGTCAACTACCATAATGTTGTTGTATCTGGGAGATTCCTTCCAAATTGGAAGTACCTCCTGATCCTCCAAGGCTAAGGAGTAGACCCTTTGCACCATGATAGTGCCATCACCTACTCCTCCAACATCATGGAAAGCATGGGAGAAAATCAGTCCATACTCTCCCAAGAGCTTCCAAAGCAACAACAACTCTTGTTGCCTCCCCACATCATCACCATATAAACTATGGAGTAACAACATGATGGTTGATATGAAATATATCACACCACCCCAATACACACAAACTCCTTGCTTCCATATGATGCAAGTACCATGCCAAGTCCCAACCATTAGCACACCCTCTGGGATAGGATATGCTACATGATGGCCAAACTCTTTCCAGAGTAGCCAACGTAGCCTTGCCTCTTGCTACCCTGCGTCATAGATTTGCAAGTAGATTTCCAGCCTCTTGCTCACCAACATCACCCATCCAACCAATGGTGAGTGTCTAACATCATGCTCAAAATTGGCGTCCCTCCAATGGAGAATACCACCCTCCCAAATCAGATTTCTATCTTTGCATTTCATGGGATGTTGAAATGCAATCTCCTGGAGATCTCCAAATGAAGACCACTCATCAATGACCAAGTTGACCCCATAAGTATCCAAATAATATGTAGCTAAAAAACTCATCAAAATGTGAAGTGCTCATCAAGAAGTATCCATCATAATAATGGAAGATGCCATCCATCATAAGATGCCCTCCATCAACCATCTGTCTATCCTTTGTTATACATGTAGAAAGGTCATTGGAATTCTCCAATAATGGTTGGGCCCCAAACTTATCATTTCTTCTCAATGACAATGCTATTGATCTCCCTGATGGTGCATCTGTTGTCTTAAGATCATGCTCAATGCCAAACACATAGTTATGCATTGCATTGTTTAGGATAATACTCATCCTATCCTCCAAAAATCTACACTCCAACCCCAAGAGTTGTGTTCATATCAGCAATGAATAACCAGGATGACTATATATGTCCTCCTTGAAGAAATCAAGGATCCTCAGTGTAGTAATAGTCTGCTGCTCCAAATCAGCAATGTGCATTGACCCTAGGTCATGCATTTTCCCTAATAGCATGTTTCCATAATCCTCCATATGATGTGCTGAAATAATAGGAAATGGAAATATGTGCATACTTTTATCAAAAAATTTCTTTCTGATAGGCTGCTAATCAGAAAATCTTATGCAACTATTTCAAACCAATCTTGTGATTAAGGCTTAGCCTCCTCAATCTGAGAGGGCTCTATCAAGGGTTAATGATATGAAATAAAGATATAGATGGCTAACTCTATTTAGGAAATAAACCAGTTATGATGAATGTATGTTGAAAATAATATCAGCATGTAGACATTGGGCTTATGGAGTCAAAACTTTCAGTGATTCAGTGAGTTTACTTTACATGGAAGTTGACGCATGTCATAGTTTTTAGTAGTAGGACATACACACATGAAACATAAAAATACACAGTGAATTCACTGATGAAGGAAGTCAGAGCATCACGTGGATGAATTCTAAGTAATATAAATTAAAACCACTGCAAGTGATATACATAAAAGGTACAGATAGAATAGGTAAGCACTAAAAACTCCTTCATAATCTCAAGTTGGTCAAGTAACAAATCTTTGTATTGCTAAAACAGTCAATTTACAGTAAGCTGCAATTTTGCCAAAAATCTCCAACCCTTGAGAAATTTGACCCAATGGCCTAATACAGTTGTTACATCATGAGACGATTTGCCTCCAGGCTAGATACATCAAATTTTTTCCTAATGACACCTTTCATAACCATAAAACATCAAATTTAATGACAAACAAACACCTATCCTACTTGACAGTCCTATTTCAAATATAACTCAAACTACTCATTATTACCTTTAATAGCATTATCTACTAAAAAAATTACATTCTTTGACAAGTATACATTCACATGGTCGAATTGGGATGATTGGATTCATCCCTTTATGACCACTTAACTGACCTCCTCATAACTAGGAAACAAGACCTTGTTTCTTAGGAAAATGGTCTTCTTCTTCCTCGAATACTTTGGCTGAAATTTTATCTTCAATTCGTGGTCCTTGAGTGTTAAATAACTACTTGACATGGTGTCTAATCCTTCCATAATCTCCATATGTCCAAAACTGCTCCAAAACCTACTGAAAAGGCTGAAAAGCAGTGCACTACGAAAGTAAGGTAGTTTGGTAGCGTACTTTCGTAGTGCTGCCAAACATGCCCTTTAATATCAAATTTATTGATTCTTTCCTTTGGCATAAGGTTCATCACCATAAAATACATCTCCCATACCAATTCCACCTCTTCATAGCATTCAAAACTGGTCAAAAAGACAAAAGAGCAGTTATAGTAGTTTCGTAGCACTTTGCTGCCCTTCAAGCCCAGAGGCGTTACAAAACTGCTGAAAAGCGCTGAAAATGAAGTTTTTTTTTTGTATAATTTTGAAATATGAAACCTGTAAGTGCCAAAAACTTGTATCTAACATGTCATTAGCCTCCATTAACCATAAACCAACTCACCTTATGCTCCTTGAGGCATTTCTTCCTCATTTACAATTGGTTGGGCTATTGGTTCTTCAATCACTATCATTTTAAGCCCTTCTTTTTGTAACTCTTCATGAATCAGTTCAAGTTGCTCTTGAAGATCCTTAACCTATTATTTAAGTCTTCTATTGATATCATTTAGATTTTTTTTCATCCTCCTAATATGTTTGGCCTCTTTCCTTGCTACAATTGTCCATTTGAAAATCTGATATGTATTATCCAACGTTTTAGAAACAGTGTCAACCTGTTCTTCCCAAACTACCTTCATATTTTCAAATTGAATTTTCTGAACACCGTGTTTCCTTGCTTCTTTTTTCATGACAGAAATTTCATGATTGGCCAATTTCAATTTCTCTTCAAGGAGCTACAAATATATTTTTTCTATCACCTTCTCTTTTCCCTTTTTTGATTTGCTGACTGTATCCTTTACTGTGGGTGATGAGAGGTCAATAAACTCTTGAGGTGGCTGAGTTGTGTCAGTAAATGGTTGAACTTATTTTCTGCTCTCTAATAGCTTCCTAGCATGCCTTGACATAGGATTTCTTGCTTGGAACATGAAACCTGCATCTTCTCCCTCAAACTCTAATTTCTTTGCAGATTTAGCCTTCTTTAACTTCTGCCCACCTTCCTCTATGAATTTAGCTTGGAAAATAGGTGTTTCCTCTATGTCAGTGGCATGTAAAATATCCTCTAGATTTCCCTTAGCTTATGCTCTGTCTTCTACAGCCATTGTCTTCTCTTCCAAAACCACTATTTGGCTTCTAGTCATCCTTTTGGTCCCTTGTCTGCTAACAATTTGTTTATGTTTTGCAGGTTTGACTACCTTTGACTTCTGTTTTGTAGGTGGGACATTTGGTGTGTCAAGGCTCTACATTTTCTCTGGCTCCTTCATAGTTTTCTTACTTGGTTCTTCTTTTGTAGGTTCATTTGGTGATGGAATTTCCCTAGGTTTAGGATTTTTTGAAGGAGTTCGAGCATCTGACTGAAAACCACTGACCAACAAGAATGAGGACCAATCTCTTCCTAACCTTTGAAGTTCATCTAAAACCAATAATTTCATTAAGCCATGATGAAATAATGATGTCTCACTCCACTTAGACTTTGCTTGGACCGTATCAACAATATTTGATAGACTTCTGTGTAGATAGAAAGGTAATTCAAGGGAAATCTTACCAGTGAAGTGCATAAGTAATTTGAAATGGTATGAGTAGAATTTGTGATATCTACCTCCACAGGTAAATTACTTTTGGATGATGAGAAACAATTTTGAATAGATGTCTTTAATGCAGCTTCTTGGAACAAAAATGGTGAGATCCATCTCAGTGTGCTCAAGTTTCATGAATTCTTTGCACTGCTCCATGTCAAACTTGAAACCTTTGAACCAGTTCTCCTGTCCTCTTGGAATCTCTGTGACAACTGCAATAACTTCTGGTGTGATGGAAAAATTGAGCATTCTGACTTTAGTGGTTGTTCCACTAAAATTCAAAGAAAACTCCTTGGATACCTGTGTATGACAGCCTTGTAATTTCTCACAAAACTGTAGGCAACCTGCCCTTCTGAAAGCTTCCATTACTACTAGGTCTTCATTGATCACTTTCATGTCTACAGGTTCATATCTCAGAGATTTTCTACCCTTGTGCATTTTTCTTTTCTATGCCATAGTTTCTCTAATAATTTCTCACCCTCGCTTGATGATGTTCAACCTCACTTGATGATGTTCAAAGGAAACCTTTGAAGAAACCAACCCCAAATTTGGCTTAGCACAATAGCTCTCCAAAGCTCAAATATTAGGCAAGGAGGAAAAATAAATGAGAATGACTGAATTAGGAAAGGATTTGAAGCTTAAATGTCTTCTCATAACTCAATGATGACTTCTACATTACTTAAAATGGCCATGATGACTGCATGTATCTGGATTTTATCCCTCCATGACTCGAAATCATCTAACTTATCCTTTTCCAAATGATTTTTGACACCTAACAGCTAGACTGGCAAGGCAGACAAGAAATGGTTCATAGCACATTTAGTGTTAATTTGACTATTTTCACTACGAAACTATCAGTAGTTTCGTAGCGAAAAGTTACTTTTTGCAGTGCATTACACTACGAAATTGTGGTTTCTTGGCTAATTTGGCACTTTTAGTACAAAATTTTTTGAAAATGAAAAAAATCAGAGAATGATGAATGATGTGACATGAAGGAGTTTGAACATGGGTGGGTTTAGACCTCAGGGTAAAATGAAACCATAAAAATTTAATATTTCCCTTGATCAAAATTAAAAATGAATCCTACAACCCTATTTTGACACATGAACTTATTTAACCTTGTCAAAATTATGTTTCAATTTTTTTGAGTGATAACACATACCTTGGTAAAGATTGGGAACATCTTGTACTACTACAAGGGTTCCTTCCTCCAGTGTGATGACTTCCCCAACTACTGGTGATTATGATTGCTCCTCTATGGCTGCATCAACACTGGTACAAGTCTACTCCTCCTCATGCATCTCCAGAATAGTGCATGGGACTCTAAATGTTAAGAGATCAAGACCACATTGCAAATGTGCAAGTTTTATTTCACCTGATGCAAGTGCTCCTGCAGCAAGTAGTGGTGGAATTTTCTTCTCCTCTGATTTCTTCTTGTCAAAATTCTTGATCAACCTTTGAGTAAAATCTGCATATGCAGTCACTCTTGCATGACTCAAATGGATGAACCACAAAATGTTTGCTTCACCCTCAAGGTGCAGCGCTGCAATCTCAACAACCTCTTTCTCTAATACTGGATGTAGCAGGAAAAATTCATCCAACTTCATTCCCCAAGATCTTGCTATACATGTGGATGACCCATAAAATGTAGGCAATAGAAATCTATTTCTACAAGGTCTTCTTTCTTCTTTGAGCTGAATGAACTATGGGAGAGTTATATTCTCCTTGAAACATCTAGGTTGAGACTTATATTCTGTAAGATACTCACTTAGAATCTCATGATCTAAGTGTCCTCCATCTTCATGCCTTTTGTCTTCTTATTCAAAATAAAAGGGCATAGTGTATTACTTTGGAGCTCTATGCAATACCAGTTTTCTCTTTTGTTGATAGGAAGTGCATGGTCCTTCCTCACCTTGAAACCATAATGAGGTCTCATTGTTTCTCTCCATTCTTCTTTGCTTGAACTATTTGGTGAGGTCCATCTTATATCTGAAAGAGATGAGATAAAACTCATTATTTCCAAAATTCTAATCTCTTTCTTCTTCTCTTCCTCTTCTTATAGCATATTGGCTAAGACCCACAGGCTGAGCCAAGATTATGCTCTGATACCACTGTAATATTCCCAAATGGGGAAGCAACAATATTTGAACAAAATAATGAAAATAACAGTGAACAAATCAATACACCATGACATGAGACAAATGTACAACCATATTATTAAACATATAAGCAAATAATAGGCACAAGATTTTGAATATCAGTCACTCAAGCAATACAAAACAAGCCTCCTCTAAGAAAATATGTCAATACATGAGAAAAACACTGTTGTACAGATGCCATGAGCCATGACAGCGCAATTTTAGGGCATAAACTGCTACATAAATATATAACAAGATTGATCTACCATTATATAGCTCAAACAATGGCGATAGTGAAGATATAGGCTCCCAAACACATTTCCAAGACAACCCAGGAAGGGTTTTCGGAAATACCAAAAAGTACAAAATGCCGAAATGCAGCCCTAGGGCTGAATAGCAGCTGCAACTGAATAAATGGATGGAGATGGATGAAAATGATATCTAAATGAATAGGTCTCCTCGAATAGATCCTTCGAGTGAAACGCTGATCCCAACACTGAAGATCTCACCCTCCAAATCAAGCACAGAAACCTCCACTGCAAGTGCTCACTAGAATAACACAGTCAAAGAAGGAATATGCATTGTAGATGATGGTAATAGGTTGGTCTGGTGAAAATATGTGAAAGAAAACTCAAGAACCTCCTTTTCTGATCTCCCAATGAGAAGAATGCTTCCTCCCTTGAAAATCTAGCTCAGAAAGTGGGTTTCTCAACCCTCCACTGCAACACCCTCCACTGCAACACCCTACAACACAACACAATTTTGAATAGATACTGTGCTGTAACTGAAGAATGAAGCTTGGCCAGAATTTCAGAGTGTGGAAATGATAATAAAATACTCTTCCTAGAGGCTGCCTCAAGGGAAGAGGTGGGATCCCCGTTCAGGAACACCCTGTGATAAACAACACAACAATCTCATCTAAACAGCTAGAGAGTGCAAGAAGTCATACAGACCACAAAATCAGTAATCAATAACATAACCATCTCTGTTTTCCTTGCCCTCATTATAAAAAATTTGAGCCTTCTCACCTTGGGTCCCACTCATTAGGGTTACTACTATCATGGAGACTTTCTCCCATTCACACTACATTGTCTCTCATTGATGATCCACTCCCTCCATACCAGCATTGTTTATTTGCTCAAACTTGACCTTGTCCACATGCATTATCCCCTGTTCACATAGGAGGGTGCTTTATCTAGCTATGAATATGATCCCTTTCCACATTAAGAGGGATTTTATTCCTACTAAATATATCTATGGGTCTCCCTACCCATTTATTCATCTAGCTAAATGACAAGAGCAAACTTTAATATTCCAATTAGCTGCATGCTAATTTAGGAATATTACATAGGGTTGGACCTGGAAAGAGCCGAAGCTAGAGATGGTATAATCGATGAAGAATGTAGCCATAGTAGGGTAGAGTTTCAGATCAAGCTGGAGAGGATGATTTGCAGATCATTTTTCGGATCGAGTTCTCCATCATGCATGGTTATAAATCAAACATCTGTGGAGGTAGGGACTAAAATTTCCAGTAAAGACAAGGTCTCCAAAGTTCTAATGGGGTCTGTAGACCTTGGGAGTTCGAGTAAAGAAGGAGGCCTCAGAAGAGTAGGTAATCAGGATAAGAGTTTGACATAGCTAAGGCTTTAGTATCTACACGCAAATCTATGAGTTGATCCATTAATTAAAAACTCAACCTCATTTCTAAGTCATATGGTGGTACCTCAGTCATAAAAGAGATGTGGCTATAGTGCGTAAACCCAAAGTATGAAACAAGTGGTTAACATTAGATCAAACAAGAACTTTATATCTGTGAATATAACTTGTAAATATGTATTTGATGTAGTTAACACTATAGATATATTTATTTATTGATGTTTCACTATTTACACGAGATATTTTTTTAGAATAGTGCATAATGGAATTTTATTATATACATATTTCTATTTAATTGTGAGATGTTTTTTTTTAAAGCATGTAACAAAATTGTTTCTTTGGATATTTGTACTCACCCATCTCCATCATTAAATACAAAAGTGGTGTATGCTTAGCTTCATAAAAGTCGACATTGACACAGCAGAACAAGTTCATTTAATGCCTTAGTTCTGATTTTTATTGATGTGTAGTTTAACCTGACATCAAATTTGCAGGGAAAAACTCGGGCTTGATTTTGTTAACATTTATTATAAATTTTTGGAAATTTTGGTCGTTAAGTTTCAAAATTTTGGGTATATAAGATGTTTTTGATGGTGCTTAATCCATTTCCAACATTAAAACAAGATTCATCACTCAACTATTAGATTTTTGGAAAAAAACCCAGATTCTCACAAGTTTCCATCTTCGCTACAAATTTGACGTTGGTAGACAACTCTATTTTATTAATATGGCATGTTTTGAACTTGTTTTATTTAAATGGTGTGTTTTCACTTTTAAATAAATCATTTCATGCTTGTTATGTTGGGGCCATCGGCCCATTCACTGAGCTTGGGGCTATTTCACAAACAAAATTTTTCTCGCCACGCGGAATCTTGCAATCCATGTTATGCCAATCAAAATTGAATTGAAATTACTTCTCGTTAAAACTCTAGTGTGGGTATAGAAAAATTAAAGTAGAATATATAAATATTGGAAAGGGTGTGAAACAACATTTAAAGCTAAATTGATTGAGCAATGGAAGGGGATGAAGCAAAAAGAGAATGTAATAGTGTTTAGAGCATAATTTATTAAATACTGAAATAGAATGAAGAAAAAATCTCAAAGATCAATATCGTTTTTTGATTTTTTTAACACAGAAATGGAAAAAATTTAAGAAAATCCAAAAATGCTTGATCATGAGCAAGTTCAAAATAAAAAGTTCAGTTCCTTATGATATAATGTTGAGTGAAACAGGAGTAGCTCGCATTGAAGTAATTGCTATGGTGCATATTATAAGGTATCTAAAAAGAATTGAGAAAATGGGAGGAGGTAGATGGACGAAAGTTATCTTCAATGATAGCATGAGTGAAAGAAAAAATCATGGATGAGAGAAAACAACAAATGGATGCAAAAATGGAATATTTACCTCAATGCATGTCCCACAAATAGTAATGATCTGAATTTATGCAGTAACACAACTGAATACACATATAACCATAAATAAAAACATGCGGTGGAAATAACACTTCATTTCATTAATATCAAAGAACTGAATTTTTTAAACTTCGGCATACTATCTCTGTTTGACGTACATGCTACATTATTAGAAATATCTATCCGAGGACTACATGTGATGATAGCGAATATAGAGTCTGGAAAACTCATATTAGCTAAAGGTTTCATGCCTAAAAAATGTTCTTTAGGGCGTCAAAATGGCTCCGGAAGTTCAAGACCCGAAAAACTACCAAAAATAGTAAATTGTACTACAATTAAGGAAATTGAAAAAATGAAAGAAATAATGGTGGGGGTCCAAGTGGAATAGGCGAGTGGCCACCAATATCCACCTGGATCATTCCTCCCCCCTTAGGAAGCAATGGCCCCCATTGTGTTGAGTTCCTCCATGAGATGAGAAAACGTCTGTTGAACTTGGTCCTTGGTAAGCCACTTGCCCTATTAAAGGAGTTGGCCTACTTTGACAACTTGATATATATTGGATCCTATGTTGCTGGGTGTTATTGATCTGTGTGTCCATAATCCATTCAGTTGGCACTTGTTCCATGCAGTTTGGATTTAACTTTGTTGGTGTGATTTGTTCTGCCATTTCGAATGTGTCTAGTAGAGGTGGAAAGTAGGGTTGAAGGCAGTCCACATTGAATACTGGGTGAAGACCAAGGAATGGTGGAATACTAAGCTTGAAGTCATTTCCCCCTATAGCTTTGGTTATGGTGTATGGCCTATATCAGAGTGGATAAAGCTTGCGGTGGGGTCCACTGAGGCACTCCTTCTGCAAATGTAGCCACACTTTGTCGCCTACCTGGAAGTTGTGTGGCACCCGATGTTGATCATGTTGATGATTATACTTAGCATTGGATCTATCCAATATGTTAGGAACATGATGGAGGTTGTGATGAATTCGATCAATGAAGGTGTTTTCCTTAGCAGCTTCAGACTTGACATGAGCCGAATCGGCCCGAGTAGCTACAAATGGCATGGCTACGTCAATGGGACATAGTGGCTGGAATCCCAAACCCACCTGAAAGGGGTTGTGGTCGGTTGAGCTGTGGAGGGCCTGGTTATAGACATGTTGTACATAAGGGAGGCTCTCATCCCATGTGCGTGGATTCTTTAAGTTGCACATGCGAAAAATGTGTACGATAACCCTATTAATGACCCATGTCTGGCCATCAGTGTGGGGATGGAAAGTTGTGGACTTGGTGAGTTTGGTGTCTAGCATTGACCAGACTTTGGACCAAAATGAACCGAGGAACCTGTTGTCCCGATCTGAGATGATAGACTGTTGGATCCAAAAGTGTACCCACACTCGTTCAAAGAAGAGTTTAGTGCTTCTACTGTGATATTCTTCTTGCATGCCGTCATAATGACCATCTTCGAGAATCTATCGACGACCACGAAAATACAGTCATTGCCATGCTTAGTAGAAGAAAGGCCCAACATGTAATCCATGAATATGGATTTCCAAGGCTGAATAGGGGTAGGCAATAGAGTAATTTCTTCTTTATGGTGGATTTGGCAATGGCACAGGCAGTACATGATCTGATGTACTTCTCGACATCCTATCAAAGGTTTGGCCAATAGAAATAATTTTGTAGTACTGCCACTATTTTCTTGACCCGAAAATTCCCAAAAAACTGACTATAGCGCACTTCCCAAATCATCCTGGAACGCTGGCTTGAAGGAACACAAAGATCTCCCAAGTGACATAGCAGTGAATCATAGAGGTGATAATTTGGAACGCGGTTACCCTCCAAGGGTGTCTTGTATGTGTGGTAGAATTCTGGATCGCTCTTGTAGAGAAGCAGCCAATTAGAAGTCTCATGCTCACAAGAGTTGAGCACAGTGGTTATTTCCATGATCAGTGGTCGACTAAGGCAGTATGCAACATTATCAGTGCTACCTTTCTTGTACTTGATGTTCAAATGAAACTGTTGCAGATATGTGGACCAATTCTGATGGCGGTCGTTCTGAAAATTCCCTTTTGTCTGTATGAACTACAGGGGTTGGTGGTATGTGTGGAAGATCGTTTCCTTCCCCAAAATCTAATGCTTCCATTTTCGGCAAGCTTACATAATGGAATACATATATTTGTCATAAGTGGGATACTTCCTGACTATGTCGGATAGTGTCTCACTGTGATATGCCACTAGATGACCCTTTTGAGTAATAAATTCCCTAATAGCATAGTCAGAGGCATCTATCTCGATCTCAAATGGTTGTTGCAAGTCTGGTAATGTGAGCACTGGGGCAGAGTATCGATGATGTTTCAATTATAAGAACGACTTCTGTTGAGATTTCGACCAAAATATTTTTTCTTTCGCTCCTCCCTTTATGACTTGACTCAAGGGCCAAGTGATATGAGAGAATCCCAACATGAACCTGTAGTAGAAATTAGCAAGACCTAGAAAGATGCGAAGCTCTGTTAGTGGTTGGGGCTGGCCAATCCCGAATGACATGGATCTTAGTTGGATCCACATGCATCCCCCGCTCATCAATAATGTATCCCAGATACTGAACCTAGGTGATTCCAAAAGTGCACTTCTCCAAATTGGCACACAACTTGTGTTGCCGTAGTGTTTGGAGGGCCTGTCGAATGTGGTGGATGTGCTCTTCCCAAGTCTAGCCGAAGATTAGGATGTCATCCAAGTACACTACTACAAATGAGTTGGTGAATGGCCACAAGATGTCATCCATCAGCCTCATGAATTTTGCAGAAGCATTCTTCAACCAGAAAGGCATGACCTGCCATTCGAAAAGGCCCTCCTTGTATTTGAAGGCAGTCTTTCACACATTAGATGGTTTGATTAGTACCTGGTGATACCCAGACTTCAATTTGTTATTGCTTAAATATTTCACTGTTAGGTAAAAATGACTCTGGATAGAGTCAATGTTGACTAGGGTAAATAGCAGTGGTTTTGGAGCACATGGTTTTGTGCACCCATGGTTTTCGACCCATGGTATTGCATGTAATGGAGCCTATAAAAGGCTGGGAATAATTCATTGTAATGTAGGCTTGGAGGTGAGCGGTAAAGGCTCACTTGGCCGGATTGGCCAGGGTTTTGGCCAATGGTTAATGAAATTTCATTGGTTGGGTTTTTCCCCAAGTTTGGGGTTTTCCCGGATAAACATATGTGTTTATGTTTATGTGCTTTGTTATCTATTCGTAGTTCTAGGCATAAGAAGCTGGATGGTGCAATGAGTGTAGCGTACCACGTATAGGTAGAATGATAAACTACAATATAATGGTTTGACTGGGTAGCACAAGGTAGCTCGGTGGTTGGAGAGATCTGATTGTAGATCTAAAAAGAAAGAAAGGTCGATATGATGTCGTTAGTGGTGGATTGAATCACTGAGAATGACATATTGGATCGAAGCTCTATGCGGTGCATTCGGGCCACAAGCCCGAGCCACATGAGGGGAGTGCCAGGATCATACATTGGTTTTTCGGAGCGACCACGAATAGCTTGATTGATCAGGATCAGGTGGCGTATGGTGATGATTATGATGTTTTTTGCTCTGATCGGCAAGGAAGAGCCAGATTGTCGAATGTCTGTGCTCCAACAGGTCCATGAACTCAGAATGGAAATAGGGTTTTTGGAGTCCAATATTACAAACTTGTTGCATGATTCAATGGCTTCGCTGTCCCAAGACTTGTGTGCGATAACACAGAGGCGTGAGAATTTGCACATAAGGAAAATGCATGGAACTGGATGCGAACTACGCAGGAGCAAGTGAAGTTCGCACAAAGGCACTTGAACAGGCTCAAATGCATGGGTCTGTGTCCGGTAGAGGCTGTGAGAGGAGGAAGATCGAAGAAAATCTTTTGTTGTGGGCTTCCCGAGCTATCTGGGTGTACGTCAAACCCTGGGCTAGAGTTGAAGACCTGTTTTTCAGGAAATTTCAAGCGCAGATCGCTTCCTAAGGTTCGACTCAGGGGAATTAGATATAATTCATGACTGGCCGTGGCCGCTATGCCTCGTTTAAATATAAATGTCCCCTACATTATCTTCATCGGGCCTGCTTTTGGGATTTTATGCATTTTGAACTTCAATTTACTGCAGGATCACAGGTAGAAGGTGCTTGATCTTCTTCTGTCAATGCATGTGACGGGATCGAGTGTCTAGCCTCCTCTGTGTTTTTGGGAAAAACATTTTTGTGTCGAAATTGAGGGTTCAGGGTTTTTTTTCTGGGCCAAGGATGCAAATGCTGGAGTCTACAGGTTTTCCACCTGGATTTGGCTCTCCATGTGGCAAAAAGAGTGGGGAGGAAGAGCTCACAGTGTTGCCAAGGCATACGAAAGTAAAGGTGCCTGAAAATAATAATAATTAACAACCACATCAGCAGCAACCACCACAACAGCAACAGGCACCTCAAACACCTGAAAGTGGTGTTAGAATATCTACCAGGATAAGTAGACCCCCTGAATAATACTCTCCTTCATTATATTATTTATTGTTGACTGATTCTGGTGAACCCGAATGTTATAAAGAAGCAATGCAGGTTGAAAGCAGGAAGAAGTGGGAGCTAGCCATGGATGAAGAGATGGACTCCTTAATGCATAACCAGACTTGGGACTTATTCAGGTTATCTGCAGGTAAAACTGCATTGCAGAATAAATGGGTTTACAGGCTGAAGGAAGAAGATGGAGGAAAACAGAGGTACAAAGCTAGACTTGTGGTGAAGGGGTTTGCACAAAAGAAAGGTACTGATTTTGATGAAATATTTTCTCCTGTTGTTAAGATGAATTCAATCAGAACTGTTTTAAGTCTTGTAGCAGCGGAAGATTTACATCTTGAACAATTAGATGTAAAGACAACATTTCTCCATGGAGATTTGGAGGAAGAGATATACATGCAACAACCAGAAGGATATGAGGTAAAAGGGAAAGAAAAATTGGTGTGC
The DNA here is from genome assembly GCA_034641835.2 of Pinus albicaulis. Lineage (NCBI taxonomy): Eukaryota > Viridiplantae > Streptophyta > Pinopsida > Pinales > Pinaceae > Pinus > Pinus albicaulis. The sequence goes on along the minus strand of CM076581.1, from coordinate 173,672,795 downwards.
ATGTTAAAGAAGAGCTTGTATGGCTTCATGACTCGGGGTAGAGTCAATGTTGACTAGGGTAAATAGTAGTGGTTTTGGGGCACATGGTTTTGTGCACCCATGGTTTTAGGGCACATGGTTTTGTGCACCCATGGTTTTGGCCCATGGTATTGCATGTGATGGAGCCTATAAGAGGCTGGGAATATTTCATTGTAATGTAGGCCTGGAGGTGAGCGGTGAAGGCTCACTTGGCCAGATTGGCCAGGGTTTTGGCCAATAGTTAATGAAATTTCATTGGTTGGGTTTTTCCTTGGAGTTTGGGGTTTTCCCGGATAAATATCCATGTTTATTTTTATGTGATTTTTTGCTAGCCTCTTTGTATTTTTTATGTGTATTCCTCTCGGTAATTTCTTTAATATTTATGCAGTAATTTCTAACAAATGCTTATATATTATGGAGCAATGCAACACATAAAATATGTGGAAAATACAAGCACACAAAACACATAAAACCAGAGAGACACAGATATACGTGGATCACCTAGTTTGGGCTACGTCCACCCTGAACAGCCAGTCCTTCCTTTCTATTATCCAACAAAATGAAGAGACAAAACCTACAGCAGATCTGATGTAATATCCTCTGTTCTCTCTCATAGTCTCCCTCTCTATTTCTCGCTCCGAGAATACACATACAATACACAGCCGCAATACAATACCCTCATAAAAGCGAGGGGTTGCCTTCTAGGGCGAAAAACCCTAAACTAAACATAACTTATACCGTCAGATCATCCGCCTATGAACGGCCCAGATTGACTAGAAATTACTATACTTTTACAAGGCAATTTTACATCTGTTTTTAGCTTCAAGGGTGCTACCCCCGAAACCCCCCGCTAGGGGGGGGCTCCGAAAAGCGTTGCCGCCCCCCCTGGACCCCCCACGGCACCGATTAATTACGGGTAGCATTGCTTCCCCTTTTAAGGTACAGGGGTCCAATGTTGTGATACAAATTAAACAAGATAATCAGGCTCCACACCCAACATTCACCCCTTTGAGTTGGTCCACGAGGTCATCAATCTGTGGGATTGGGTACCTATTTCGGAAAATGATCTTGTTCAACACCTGATAGTCAATACAAAGTCTCCAAGTCCCATTCTTTTTCTACACCAACATGCTCGGGCTCCCACACGGCGATGAACCTAGAAGAATGTGACCTTTTTGCAGCAGCTCCTGAATTTTACTCTTGATTTCATCGTTTTCCAGAACAGAACATAGATAGATCGGTCCATTGGGAAGCGACACACCTGGGGTCAGATGGATGGGGTGTTTGACCTAACACTGCAGAGGCACCCCTGCGAGTGAGGTGATGATGTCCCAATACTCCTCTATGACCTTGTCCATTTTTTTCTGTCATGTGGAGGAGCCCTATCTGGAGGTCATGGCCACTGTGTTCTTCTTTCCCTGAGGGCATATCTTCAAGAAAACATATTTCCTAGTTTTGGAAATGAGCTTACAACATTTTTTTGTAGTAACCAAAGACACAGCGGCAGGTTGTGGTACCTCTAGTATCTTGTACGGCTTGTTTCCCAAAGTAACTATGACAATGCGAGGTCAGGACTCATACACATCATGTTTCTTCCACAAGTATGGTTTGCCTAATAATACATCATAAGAATCAAGAGGAGAAATGCCACATAATACCTCATTGGTGAAGGGCTTGATGTTGTAAGGAAGGCGACATTGTTGGGTGATGTGGAGATCTCTTCCTTGGTGAAGCCACCCGATGGTGTATTGTTGGAACAGTGTCCCCTAAAAGCTATGAATTTTGTACGATTTTGTATATTTTTAGTACTATTTAGTCTAACGTAGGGGTTTTGGGGTGGGTCAAAGCCCCGAATGCATTGTAATGGGTCAAGGGTAGACCAAGAGTCTTATATAAATGGATGAAAATTTTGAGTCTTAAGGTAGAAAAAGATGAAGGTTTGATGCTAAGTGCGAATTGTTACATCTGTGGTTGGGTCGTTTGGGTAAGGGCTCCAACTAGATGTGTGCACGGAGATACTCAGTCCTGCTGTGTGTGGACCCTACTGGCTATGTGCACAGGCTGTGTTAGATTGTATTGGGTTTTTGATATTAATATATGAGGATATGGTTAACGTATTTCTATGTCATTTGATCTGATATATTACCGTTTATGTGATCTGTTGGGATTCGTTGCAAATACTATTGTGTTTTTTTATTATGCTGAGAATCTGTCTATGTTATGGTATCACTGTAATCTATTGATGATGCATTATGATACTATATGCTGATCATTGTTGGTACACACATGGATGCAAAGTTATTAGCTAGATCTGTGCACAATAGTAGATCTAGATATTGTGATTGTACTGTTAATAGCCTTGCGAATAGATAGGTTGTGAACGCATATCTGTTTGACTTACCTACTCTCTCTCTCTCTCAGGGTGCGAAAACCTGGTTCCAACACCCTTCCATACTACTTCGAGTGAGACTTTGGCCTGCGCAAGTAGGTCACAGCTGAAAGGGCCAATAGTATAGGGGTTTGTTGGCAAACCTTAACCTCCGAACCTGGGTCAGGACCCCTCGAGCCAACATGTATGGTTGTGGCTGTGCTATGGTTGGCAAGCCTAACTGCTTCACGAACTTTGCCAAAATAAGGTTCTTTCCGCTCCCACTATCGAAATTGAACTGTAGCGTGGAAATATTTACCAAAATTTGGGAGTGGAAGAGACGCTCCTCCTCTACGTCTTTAGGTTCTTCCTTTTGGATCTTCACGGTGGAAATGGTGGCATTGAGCTCTACATCGATAATTTACTTCCATTTTTCATTCCCCTTCTTAGGTTTTGATTCAAATTCAGAGCATGCATCTGATTCATAAGCCTTCATCTTGGCCACCAGTGACTTCTTGGCCCAACAGTCACTTGTGTTGCGAGTGGAGCTCTTATGGAACTCACACCACTTTCACCTATCCTTCTTCGACTTCGTGGTGTTTTCCTTTGCTTGCACCTTTGGTAGGTTGTCTTGGGCCACCATCGCTTGGCTTTTTCCTCTGTTTTGAGGTTTGGGGGCACATTTCCCTTGTTTTTGATTCGCAGATCCAAAGTCTCGCTTCTTCTGTTGGAATTTCTACTCAATACCGGTAGCATAATTGTATGTCATACCAAGTGAGGATATTTTTAGAAACTCCATTTCCTTCTAAATGTATATGTGTAGACAACTATGGTACTTCAATGTAAAAATTTTCTTTGAATCTTTGATAACCAACTTTTTGTGCTGAGTATATAACATATTCTTTAGCTCATGCACATCTTGATCCCTTTGCTGTCATAGCGTAGTATATTGTATGAAATTTTACTCATAGCTCCTGTTATCACCAAATTTATCTTGATTGGTTTCTCATCAATCAACTCAATGTAACTCTTTCAAACCACTTCTAATTGAATATTAGCCTCTTCAGTTTAATAGGGTTCTCTCAAAGGGGGTTCATGATTTTGAATAAATATGATACTAGATGGCTAACTCAATGAATTGTAACTTAGTTTTAGTATGATTTTAGGATGAAAACATGAAGGCTTGCTACCATTGGGCTATGGGGTCAACATTAGTAATCTTAGGGACAATGTTTCTTCACATGGAAGCTGAGGCAGATAGAGGTTTTGAAGAGAGATAATTCATACTCGTAGCATAAGGAAAACATAGTTATTTCAGCCCTAAAGGAAGACAAAGCATAATATTATGAATTCTGAGTAATTAGAGATAAAATCCACTGCAAGTGATTAGACATAAAGATACAAAGCAATAACACATCAAAAAAATCATGACAATCTCAGGTCTGGAAGTATAATGTCACTGTATATTATTGATAATGGACAAAAACATACAAGCAACAAATTTGGTGCAATAATCTCCAACCCCTTCTAACTATAAAAATATCTCATGTATAGAGTGAGGAATCATAAAAATGATTTTCCATCTTTATAGCTTTGAATTCCCACCTCAGAGACCTATTTAAAAAATGATTCCATCACTTGGAGACTTACTAGGGATATTTCTGTTTTACAAAGTTTGAATACAAAAAGGACTATTCTTTCATTAATAGTTCAACAAATACATTCAATAACCCTTATAAAATTCAAACACCTAATTTTATGAGTGTACTAGAGTGATTTTGCGTCATTATGCCACGTGGATGCTGAGCTGGACCTCCTCCAAGTCGAATTTTTACAATTTTTTCACAAATCTGGTTAGTGAAAATTCTGAAAAATAGGCTTCAAATATGAGTGTATAATTTCAAAACCCTGATGTATTTGCAGAAACTGAGAGAATTTTTTGTAGATGGACCTATGACGAAGAAAAACATCTCCCAAATTTCTAAATTCCTTTTTTATTTTGTTAGAAATCAAACTTGAATTTGACTGCTATAACAATCATGTACATAAATTTCGTAGCGCACATTTCGTAGCAAACTCCAAAATCCACCTTTTGCATAACCTTTGACCTTTCTGACCGTTGGATGATATTCCTTGGGGATAATGAGCTAAATATTTTTTTTTCCCTTCTTAGTTCTCCATAAAACTGAATTTAAAGGCAAAAGAGCATCTTTAGAAATTTCGTAGCGTTTTTCGGCCTTCAATCCTGGAGCACACAATGAAACTACCTGATTATGGAGAAAGTTCCAAATTCTCCCTTTTTCTTCCAAATTTCACCTGTAGGTCTGAAAATTGATATGATGAAGTATGATCATGCAAACTTGCCTCTTACCCTCTTCAAAAAACATCAATTTTACCTTTAGCAAGTTTATTTATCAATAAAATGACTCTTTTTTTTCTAAAAACATAGGGTTCAGACATGAGCTCCAATATCCCTATCCTTGATAGAAGTTGAAAAATTGAAATAAGTTTTTGTAGGTCAGTATGATTTGAAGAAAAATCTCTTTTGGTTTTTTGAAAATCATCACCAGTTGTCCAGAATCTACATTCTAAAAACATGTATAAAACAGGAAAATTTTGCATTATGAAAATAGAGATGAAAGACATCTTGGAATATCCCAATTTGTAGAAACTTTGAGAAAAGTGAAAGAGGTTAATGTTACTTGATATGTTCTTTACAATAGCCTCTCTTATTTTCTTAAAATACTTCTATGTTTTCCCAGAAACGGCTCTTGAAGTTGATTTCTCAAAAGTTAAAAAACAGAGAAATCCTCATGTTCGCTACAAAATTATCAGGTAGTTTTGTAGCGAAATCTACCTATTTTGCCCTGAATTCACTACGAAACTGTGTTTAACTAGAAAGTGGAATATGTTTATGATTTAAATGCATGGGAATGAAAATTAAAGGACATGATGTAGACTTGACTAATATGACATGGCTCTAGGTGGTTTTAGACTTAGGGTAGACATTGCCATATGCAATGTTTTAAAGAATTTCATGAAAATGACTATGAAACAGCATGAACCTAGGTTAATGACCCTATCCATCAAAAATGAAAAATTTATGTGTGATAACAGTGGCTCCACTAGGGATGGTGTGCCCCTGTGGTAAAAAAAAGAACTTGTAGTTCCAGTGCCACCTCCATTGGGTTGCTCCCATATTCAAAATGAAACTTGCAATCTGCTCTGACCTATAATCTTGGCACTGAAAAACCAATAGCTACTAAATAACTGAAAGTACACATGCTGAATTTAAAAATCAAACTAACAAAATGCTTTATCTTCAAGCTTATTTATATAAAAATGACCCTACTCTACTTTTTTAGCATACAAACTGAATCAAGTGATCTCACTCTTGCAATGAAGCCAATCAAGAAGTTTAGTACTGGATTGGAACAGACATTCCACTTCTCTGATCATAAAACCATTCTTGAGAGATTACAAGTTGTTCCACCATCTGAATTTTTATACATAACTAAAAATCATATTGAAATTCATTCCTATAGAATTTTCTGGCAGAGCTGCAAAAGGATCTTTGAGAGTATGCACGAATAATTATTGTTGATCAACAAGAAAGTATGAGTAAATATGATCCTTTGATGGTGTTCCTTGTTCAAATTCTTCATTATAACCCTTATGACCTTTCTCAAATAAAAAAGAAAAAATATGCTCATCATTATTTTCATTTGAGAGGAAGAAATACTTGGAGTACTCTTGGACACTTGCAAAAGGAACTGCCTCAGCATGTACCACAGAAATTTATGAAGGTAACTCTTCATATGATTCAACAAGCATACCCATCTGATTGTCTAAAATTTTCTTTTCAAAATTTTCTTCATTTGATTTAGGCCGATGCAAGGAATGACATGAAGAATAAACTTCTTCCTTTACTTGAGGATTATAGCAATTATCTTCTAGTATTTCCTCTTGTTGTTTGAAATGATTCTCATATTCCTGATGATCAAAAGACTGACAAGTCTGCTGCAACTTTTCATCAAAATGAAAGGATGTAACATGATTGTCATAAATGAACTCCTGATGGGTTTCATTTTCATCCAAGAGAGAGGCTATCCTTTCTTCTTGGTGATGAAAGGGATTGTCATGAATCACCTCTAAAATTTCCTCATCCATGAACTCATCATCTTCATAAAAATTCACCAAATATTCAATAAAACTCACACAATGTTTACATCAGTCTTTGACCAGCAATAAGGAAGGATAAAATTATTTATACATCTCATAAAATGCAACATGGAAATCAGAAAGAGAATATAAGGAACCATTTGGCAGGCTTTTGTACCAAGACCATGATTTTCCTTCTAAAGTGACTATAAACATATTCATGAGACAATCCTCAAGGAAATGAACCTTAAGTCTGTGTACATGGATATGGAATATAACAAAATGAAGAGTTGCATTGTCTTTATTTTCATCTTTAAATATGGGAATATCAGTTAACCAATCGACTTTTGGCATAGGATTTGGAAAACTAGGGATGTGAGATTGATTCATAGGGGCATACCTGGCATTTATTCTTGAAATGGAAGTCATCTAGGAAATTCATCAAGATACTGATCGCGAAGCAGTGGAGTCACCTTCCAATTGATTATTTGATGTGTGGAGTCACTAGAGCAGAAATATAGGCAATATGTGCCTAATTTTATGCTGCTCTCAGACCTTAGAACTGAAACTTTGTTGTTCTTCCCAGGGAAAATTTACACCTTCGGTCCTCGGCAACGACACAAAAATTTTATCACCAAATTGATCTTGATTGGCTGCTCATCAATCAAATCAATGTAACTCTTTCAAACCACTTCTAACTGAATATTATCCTCTTCATTTTGAGAGGGATCTCTCAAAGGGGGTTTATGATTTTAAATAAAGATAATACTAGATGGCTAACTCTATGAATTGTAACTTGGTTTTAGTATGATTGCAGGTTGAAAAATGAAGGCTTGCTACCATTGGTCTATGGGGTCAACATTAGTACTCTTAGTGACAATGTTTCTTCACATGGAAGCTGAGATAGATAGAGGTTTTCAACAGAGACAATTCATACACATAACTTAAGGAAAACACAATTATTTCGCCCCTAAAGGAAGTCAGAGCATAATATTATGAATTATGAGTAATTATAGATAAAATCCACTAAAAGTGATTATACATAAAGATACAAAGAAATAACCCCTTTGGTTCTTGATCTACGGAAATTACCCTCTAAATTCCTACATGGTATTAGAGCTATTTTGAGGGCCGTGTCCGTTGTTGATCAAAATCTGAAGCCGGTTTGACTGCATGTGAATTTGTTTTCTAGATCTACTAATTTTGAACATTTTTGGGCTTGGAAAACTGCTCAGTTGTGTCCGGAGCGTCTTTTACAGTGAGGAACGCCTTTCATTTCATGCAAAAAGGTTTCCGGCTGCCCAAGTTATGACTATTTAGATCTGGAGGTATAAAGCATTTGTTTTGCAGTTATATTTGTTAATAGTTTTGTTTATTTCGGTTCCCTCTTTTTATTTTAAGTTTTTTGGTTTTATTTGTTTTCCAAATCTGTACCCTCTTCTCTGTGTATTCTCTTTGTTGTGCACTGCGTGCGATCTCGGCAAATCAGAAACAGGAAAAATGGTTTTTTTTGCTATGTATGCTATTTCCCCGTGTCTTTGTGTGATCTCAGGAAATCAGAAATAGTGAAAAAAGTGATAGTTTCCAGTAAGGCTAACTGAAAATATAGCATTTTTCCGTAAGGCTTTTCATTTCGTTTTTTTTTTGCTCGATTTTTTGTGTAGGAAAAGGCACGCACAGCAAAGAGTTAAAAAGAAAAAAAACCCCTTCCTCCTTTCAAACAATAACATGATCTTTTTACTATATCACTTGGTGAGGGGTTAGTTTATGAGAATAGAGGTCTTGGGTTGAAGTCTCCTTCTCAAGTTTCTTTTGTAAATTTTTTTTGTTAAAGGGGCGGAATTTTTTTTAAAAAGCCGCACTTCATCCCATTCCCGTAACTATTCGGCATCTACAACTTAGATTTTTCAAAAGGCATAACTTCTTCATCTGGAAGCCATTTTTCAAGCAGTTTTTTTTTTAAAGGCCTAATTTTTAGAGATATTTCCATTGGAGTAGTTAGTTTTAGCTTTTCACAGCTTCAGTTTAAAAAAAAATGGAAAGTGCATGCCTGGTTATTCTTAATAGCACTAATGATTTCCAATGGCTACCTCACATGGTAGATATACTTAGAAGTAAAGGGCTTTATAGAATAGACATAGGACAATAAACTAAATCTTCTGATGATGATAAAGCTGCTAAATGGGAAAATAAACAAGATCAACACGAGGGTTGATAGGAATGTCCATTGCTCAAGATCTTCAATTTCATATCCTTGACATTGACACCCCTGATGAAGCCCTGGAAAAGCTAAAAACTGTTTTTGGTATTCAAAATCAAATCAGGGCCCACCAGCTTGAAAATGAGTTGCTTGCTTTGGACCCCAATAATTTCTCCTCCATTGAAGATTTTTTGTCCAAATTCAAGACCCTCAGAATTATTTTAGAAGGTTGTAAGATAAAAAATGACGATGGTAGCCTCATCTATTGCATTATTGCTAAGATTGGCCTTGCATACTTTGTATTTATTTTCACCTTCCATTCCACTAGAGAAGCCATCATTTCTTCAGGAACCACCTACAAGAATCCCTATTTTGATTCCTTTTGCGATTATTTGATAAGAGAACAAGAAAAAAATTTACACCTTGTTCTTATCACTGCTGGATATGTTTCTAAGAAAGCCTTAGCAGCCCAACAACAACCATATCAAAAGAATCCCAAGAAGCAATATCCTAAAAAATATGGTCCTAAACCAAATAAGGGGCCTAAGCAATTTCAACCGCAAACTGAAAAATCAAATCACCAAAATAATAAGGCAAATCAAAACAAAGGGAAGAAGACAGATAGACATTGCAAGTTTTGTAATCAGGATGGCCATATAGAGTCCAAATTTTTTAAGAATATCGAAGCCTTAGAAGTAGTAATGAAGAAGCACAACTTCAATTTGGAGCACTCTTCACCTTCATATTCAGGCATGGCACTTTCTGCTTATGGTTGTCAGGCATCAAGTTCTGGTTATGCATTAAATGTATCTTCTTCTTCTCCTTCCACTACAAGGAAAAGACCCTCTAGCGGATGTTTTTGAGGAACCACAAAGAAAAATACCCCATACATCCGTTTCTAATGGAGGTTACTAGAGGAGGTTGGCGGGCGAAGGGTTTTGCGGATGTTTTCCTATCGGCGGTCTTATTGTTAAAACTCGCCCCGGTGCTCTCAATAAAATAAAGCACCGGTGTGGAAAAATTCATTGGCACACCGAACACCGTGCACTCCATACACACACGCTCGGTGCGTCATAATATAATAGAGCACTGGTGCCTCACAACTCATCCACGCCGATGCATTATAAAACACAATGCCAACACCGAAACCATGCGGTGCGGTAGACAGAAACTGCACTGGTGCATCATAAAAAACGTGCCAAAACACAAACCGACCAGTGTGTTTGTAGCAAAGAGTACTAGTGTGCCTATAAACAATGCACACCGGTAAAGGGTTAAATTAAAAGACAAAAAACCCAGATTTTCAGTTTTCCAGTGCTCCTGAGCTATCAATTACCGGTACAAACGATACCATAGAACGCACCGAACATTGGCACACCAGACAGCGTGCACGAAGTACACACACCGCTGGAGCATCCAATTACTGTAATGCACCGAGGCATCAGTACTCTTCCGCGTTGGTGCATCATAAAACACCGCGCCAAAATAGAAACGAACTGGTGAGTTCTTCTCTAAGAGCACCGGTGCGCCAAAAACCGCATGCACTGGAATAACGTTATATAAAAAAAAATTAAGGCCAAAAAACCAGTGCTTTGCGACTATTACACACCGGTGCTTTACCATTACACTGCCCCGGTGCATCATCAAAATTTCGCGCCGAAACTAAAACATCCCGATGCGTAGTTAGGGAAACGCCCCGGCGCATTATAAACAACGCACCAAAATTGATACCGCCTGGTGCGGTTTTATTTAACCGCACTGGTGTGCTTCTAAAACCCCGTGCACCGAAATAGGGTTAATAAAAAAAAATTACGGACAAAAAACTTCACTATTCACTTTCCTTAGTGCTCCAGAGCTCTCAAGTCGCAGTGCTATTTCCTTATTTCTAAGCCGCCCTGACATCGGTGCTCTCATTACACCCATTGCACACACTGCCGCTCTGCATTGGCCACCAATATTCAGCTTGCATTTTGAAAAACAGTGGGAAAATTTTATTTTCCAAATTTTACAGCCAATATTCCTCCTTGACCACGAAATGTACAGGTATTTTTCTATTTTTTATATAATTAAGCCTTTTACAGGATTAGATATTGAAATAAACTTAAAAATAACCATTAAAAAAAAAAAATTGTCGCGCGGTGCGCTCGAGCTGTTTGGCTTGCACCGATAGCAGTGCCACCTGTAAAATTTACAGGCAGCATCGCTACCGGTGCTAACAGTAACCGCACCATTTCTGGTGTGGTGGCCCGAAAAATTTTAAACTAAAAATAAAAAATGAAAAAGGTGGTGCGCTCATTTAGCTAGGCACACCGTTGACCCCGAGAATCACAGTGCAGTGCGTTTACTGCATTTTCTGCCCCGGTTTATGTCAGCGCACCACATTTTTCATTCCAAGAGGGTCAACAGTGCGGCCGGGTAAAATACTGCACCGTCAACTATGTCATTGTCATGAAGTCGGTGCGCTGACATGACTATACGCGCTGGGGAGTATATTTCAGTCAACGCACCACTATTCTGAATTATGTACAGTCCACGGTGCTTGAAAAATAGACATCGTCACCGACTCCTGTGCGGTCTGTTTCATTAGGGGCCCTGGGGATGGTGCGCTAAAATATTAGGAAACACCGGAACTGGTGCGTGACTGTTTTGATGGAGCACTGACTTGTATGTTTGTTTTTATTTCAAAAAAAATTATATATGTATATTTATAAATACATTTCTGTTTTATTAAAAAAAAATTATTTAATATGGAAATGATTCAGAGAGAACAGGAGCAACAAAAGTAACAACAAGCAGAATAATATGACATGATTTTCCAATGGGAGGCGACAAAGAGGGATAGAAATGGATGCCCTCACCCTATTACTGCAGATACCCAGGAGATCCTTAAGCAGGTAGGCCTCCTCAAGTTCTATGAGGAGGCTATTTCCGGCCTAAAGGCCCATAGTGTGCTTTTGAGACACCTTATCGGCAGGTGGAATGCCCACCGACAGGCTTTTCAGGTTGGTCCTGACTAGTGGTACACACCCACTGAGGAGGAAATTTATTTTATTACAAGACTATCAAGGAGAGGGGTGGATTTTCCCTCATTCCCAGGCATGCCACCTAGTTGTGTAGCATGGAGTCAGTTAGTTCACTCCTAGAGATACATTGGAGCACATGTACTGTATCCTTTAGAGTTTCAGGTACCTGGAGGTTAGTTACGTATAGGTGCTTTTGGTAGACAAGATGTGCAGTGCCTCTCTATTATCGCTTTGATCATTTTGCACAACACCAGTGACGAGCAATGCATTAGTTGCTTGCTTTTATATTACGTTGATTCTTTAGTACAACAACCACGACTTGTCCGGTGGTCTGCCATTTTTTTGCGACAGTTTTGTATGACCTTAGATAGATGTCATGCTCATGCACAAGGGAGGGTCAAATTCCCTTTTGCTTCAAAGCTGTTTTGTTTATTTTTTGAGAGGTTTCCAGAGATGAGACCCAGTTTTGTTCGACAGCCTCGTAGGCCAATGTTGGAGGCCCAGATGCGCATGTGGGGGCAGATGATACCCAAGAGGGGAGACACTATGTTTCCAGCGAGGATATCATATGATTCGCTGGACTTACTAGCCAGTGTTGGCGGGCTACATCTCTTCATTATGGTCCCATGTCCTTATGTTGGACTAGATTGGTGAGGGTGTCCCAACATCCTCTTCACTCCTGATGAGTTGCCAGATGATAGAGGTAATATTACTGTTTTATTTATATTTATTCTAACATATTCTTTAACTTGTTTTTATTAAATTGTGTAATGAAAATTTCTAATTATTATTGTGTACTTGTATATATTTTGCATACATTAGCTATTTGGATGGCGATGAGAAGCCAGATCCACCACATGATCCAGGTGTCGATCCTGATGATTATGATCAGGAGATGGTTGATGCGCTGGAGGGTGAGGCTGGTGGCGCAACAGAGAGACGTGCTGATCCTCATGCACCTCATGGTGCACCAGTATCGCCTTTTGCTAGGCGTGGTCGACTTGAGACTAGATACCGGATGGAGTTGGGCAGCCAACTCTGTGGATTGATTTCAGATGCAGGCATCTGGCCTGCTCATTATAGAGAGATACAGGGTGATGATAGATTGTTACGGATGTGGAGAGGCATGTCGCATGACATGTACAGCCTGATGCGGCATGTCGTAGGAGCTACGACAACTGTTACGCGATTGAGGAGGATTGTCCGTAGCTATAGGCGTAGTCGACCTGCCGCACATGATAGACAGTCTGCCAGCAGCGAATCAGATGCATCTCATGATCGTTTACCTCACGGTGCACCTAATGAGCAGCATGAGGCTCCACTGCCAGCATTTGACACTAGTCATCATGGAGATGAGGCTGGACCATCAGCCACATCCAGTCAGCAGCCTGCAGCATCCATCATGAGTACTAGTCACGATCATCATGAGAAGGTTGGACCATTGACCATCGAGGCTGCAATACTATTGACTGAGTAGGCCGCCTCCACTACTACTGCGCCTCATATTGATCATGTTGTACTACCACCAGCAGATGCATCCATTAGTACTAGTGACCATCATGATCATGAGTAGGCTAGTCGACCATCGACTGTGGAGGCTCCACCTAGCTTTACTGAGCAGGCTGCATCCACTTCTACTAGTGTTATTGATCATGTTGTTATACTACCACCAATGCCTGATACATGACATGATTTATATTATAGGTTTATATTTTTAACATTATTCAGTTATATATATATATATATATATATATATATATATATATATGGTCCATGTATTTTATGTTCATGTTGCAGTTGTACTTAATTTTCATGTTGATGATCATCATGATGTGGTGCATATTGTTAGTCATCTTAGATATGTTCATTTAATGTTTATCTTGCAGATAGATGTGTATATGTGATAGGCGCATGAGTTATTTGACATTATATTGAGATGTATATTTGATGTTTGTGTTGTGATGATGCTAATATATAATGTTAATTTGATGTTAATTGAATGTGTTTATTAGTCGAATATGATGTTTGTACGATGGTTATCATGATCGTGATGATGTTTATTAATTAATTTAATATTATTAAATGACCATGATATTTATTAAATATTATGTCGTGAATGTAATTGTAATTTAAATTTTAATTCTATGTAAAATTGTAAAATTGTATTTATATTTGTACTAATTGTAATTTTAAGTGTAATTGTATGTAAAATATTTATTAATGTAAAATTTTAATTGTAATTGTAATATTTAATTTATTCTGAAATGATTGTAATTGTATATATGAAAAATTGTAAAATTGTAATTGTATGTAAATTTCACAAATTGTAATTGTATTTGTAATTGTAATTTTAATTGAATTATATGTAAAATATTTGTAAAATTGTAATTGTAATTGTAAATGTAATTCTATGTAAAATTGTAAATGTAATTGTATTTGTAACTGTAATTTTAATTGAATTGTTTGTAAAATATTTGTAAAATTGTAATTGTAATTGTAAATGTAATTATATGTAAATTGTAAATGTAACTGTATGTAAAACCGACTAGATCCATCTTAACTGCGGATCTATTAAGCAGCAAGGAGAGGGATCAAATCCTCTCCCGAGTGCAAACCTCCTTTTTTGAGTGCAAAACTTGAGGAAAGGTTTGCACCTCGAGAGATTTGATCCCTCTCGGCGCTTAATAGATCCAGAGTTAAGATGGATCTAGGCTGGTTTCAGTCGTGTGCGGCCAAGGAAAATCTATCGAACATTTGATTAATTTTATCAATAATATGGAAATACAGATAATATAAATATAATAATTTTATATATGCTAAATATGTCTGATATTTTTCTGGTCATTTTAATTTTAAAATTTTATTAGTTACCTAATGCGCTCATATTAAAATTTTTTAATATGTATAAGATTATATATTATGATTGAAAATGCAATGTTAGAATATTGAATGATCGAAAATTCAAATAATAAGAATATAGTCAATCAAAAAATAGTTTACAATGTGATTGATCTCAATCTCTCTTCTTCTGCTTTTCTTGGAGTCACACCTGCTACTTTTTCCATCTTTGCATATCGATCATATGAAAAAGGAGTTTGAAATCGTATACCATTCATATCTTTAACTCAAGATATTGCAGTAAACATCATACCCTCTCTCTTTTTCTTCCCAATATTAATAGTAGCTTTCTCCAAAGTCAATCCTTGTGATTTATGGATTGTTAAGCCCCAAGAAAGTTTCAAAGGAAGTTATTTTCTACTACCTCTTTCAATAGGTGTAATAGGAAATATTTGAGGGGATGAATCAATCGAGGGTACTCCCATATAATTATCAAATCTTACTAAAACATATGTGGGTGGTTCCGTGGGTGATTTTCTAGGTTTATACACAATTTTTCTACAATTCCAAGAGCACCATTTACAAGTCCTGCATCAGTCCATATGTTTGATGTAAGCATCACTCTAGCTCCAACTGCAATGATTAATTCAAGTTCCATTTCATCCTCATCTATTTGCATGGAATTTCCTTTTACTTTTGTAGCAACACTGGCTACAATGGGACAATTTAGCCTTCTTAAACAAAGCTTATTATGATGTTCTACATCATCATTTGTTGCAAACAAATGTATTTCCTTATCAAAGGACTCATTTGTGGAAGGATCCAAGCATGTATTTGTACGAGTCATAAGTGCTTTCCAGTCTTCCATAGTTGGTTTTGAATCCCTTACATTCATTAACAAACGACAAAAATATATTTGTTGATTGCTTTTTCCATCTTGTCGAAACACAGTATCAAGAGTCACAACTGTTGTGAATGAGTTCCATAATTCTTTTGCAATACCTTCACATGCATATATAGGTTTATCTAGAACAGGAGGCAATTGTCCCAAATCACCAACCAATATAATCGATCTCCCACCAAAAATAAGTTTCTCATTTTCTGGGAAAGCTTGTCGAAGTCTCTTATCAATGTTTTGCAACAAATTTCTTCCAATGAAACTCATTTCATCTATCAAGATATACTTCACATGCTTCAAATCTTGTTGTAGGGTCATTAAACGTGATCCTTTCAAAGGTGACATGTCTTTGATTGGAATTTGAAGTACAGAATGAATTGTTCTCGCAGATATGTTGAAAGCTGCAACCCCTGTAGGAGCTAAAAGAAGTAATGGACTCTTCTCTGGAAATGACTCGGCTTCAAGGGCATTTTTAATAGCTCCGATCAAATAAGACTTTCTTGTACCTGTAGTTCCTTGGATTATCATAAGTAGTTGATCAACCCCTAATCTATTATGTTCAAGGACAATATCAAATGCTATTCTTTGCTTAACCCCCAAACTTTCAATGGAATAAGACTTTGCATGTTGGTTAGCACAGATTAAATTCAACTTTCTCTTTTCCGATATGAAATGAATAGCATGATTGGAAGTTACTTCATCAACAAAATGTGTGTTCCAATTATGTGCACGATCACGATCTCTATGTCCCAGCATCTCAAATTCATTGTAATTTATATATTTCTTCTCATACAATCCACAAATTATCTCCCACTCATTCTCCCTAGAATCTGCAGGTGGTTGCTGAACTTCTTCTCCTTCAGATTCTACTTGATCAACGGGTGGTAATGGATTGCGATCAATATGCCATGGATTATATTGAAAATTTTCCCAATTATTGACTATCTCATCATCTCCTCGACCTATATCTCTATGGAAATCACGAAAGGCCTTGTACAATACTAACTCAGTCCAACAAAATTCTACAAACTTGTCATCTCCTCGATGAGGAACTGAGTTAAATCGAGGAAGAAAATGTACAATAGCTCCATTCTTCCATTCTAACCATTTCTCCCCATGTCGATGTTTATCATATGACCATGATTTTGCAACATCTATCAATGCAAGGTGCTCAATATGGGCAGGTCGCTTGGTATATGCATCAATAAGGGAATTATCATTATCGGCATCATATGTTTCAATCTGTACTTGTTTGAAAACTTTCCTACCAACATTCAGAACCACAAATCGACGACTACATTCAGAAAGAGGGAGTTCTAGAAGCAAATGACATGTCTCTTGTGCACATATATCCCTGTCAATAATAGTTTCACACAACAAACTCTTGTATGCACGTGTTGCTGGTTCATTTGGATTTTGAATAGAAGAAACACGCATCAACATATTATGGAATGTTTCTGATCCTTTTTCGGATTTTGCTGCATATTTTGCTATGTAATTAATGACAACGCGCTTTGAAAGAACTGGTTGCCAATCAATATTAGCCCTCCACATCATCAATGCTTCACGATTGTGTGTATTCAATCTATCATCATTTCGTCTCGGTTCATACTTTTTTTCTCCATTCTCATCGACATAAAGTTTGGACTCTTCACATAAATCCCATGGTGCCTTATATCTACATACCAATCTTCCTGCCTTCTTTCGAAGGCATGATCTCTCATTGCAAGTGATGTGACGCTCAACACAATTAAGAAGTTCTTCATAATCAATCATAGGATCAGACTCAAATATTTGTCGTGTGTCCTTTAAGCAAGGATGATCATCAATATTGTGTCTAACTTGAATATTTCTTTGATGTCGATCACGTGGATTCATTGCATGTACACATTCATCAAAATATTCTTTTGCAAATCTAACTTGCACTGGATCATCCCAATTCAACATGTCCATGTTAGGAGCATTTTTTATCCATAGAAATCCATGCACATGTGGAGACCCACGATGTTGCCACTCATAGCGACACCAATAATTTGTAGCTTGATGATAACGTTCGAAAATTTCATCTCGAAACATTGTATGTCTTAAGTGCATATAATGTTCTACAATATGAGGATTATCAATTACATTTTGACGTCTCCATTTCCTCGCTTCCCCTGGATCTCTAGGACATGTACCTGGCATTAATTTATGTAAATCTGGCCATTGCATATCTGCCGCACTTAATGTAAAGAATATTGTAGGACTCCCAATTTGTTGAACCATGTCCGATAGCTCGGCACGACACTTATTCCAATATGCACGTGTGCCTCTTAGTACAGTGCCAAATCACATCAATCTTTCTCCAATTCGTGAATCTGGAATATTTTGTAAATGTTCTCGTAACTCCTCCACTGTTGTTGGTAAATCTGTCATATTTTTCTTCACAAATACTGCAGAAGAAGCTTGAGCACGATGTCTCATGATGATATTGAGTAAAAAGTATCTAAATCGTGGGTGCCTTCCAAACCTGTTATCACGATATCGAAGAAGATGCTTTGCATACTCATGAAGATGGACATGTCTCTCACGTGCTTGCAACCAATCTGCTTCACCTTTTGGGAACAATGACGGAAATGCCATATCAAATAATCCCACAGTGTTATACTCATTGATTGGAGATGAGCCAATTCCAGGCCAACTAAGCACTTCCTCTATATTAGGTTGTTCCTCTGCATTAGGGTTTTTTACCCACTGTCGAATAATATCAATCTCTCATCTAGCATTTGGAAACTTTGATGAAAATGAAGTTGTATGTAAGCCATCTAATGCATCGTCAATCCCTGGAACCCCTTCCAACATTGCAAATTCAGTGTCACCATCTTTCTCTGGCAAAGTAATAGCATTAATCATATGTGATACATCTGTTGCAATTTCAGGTATTTCTTGAAGTGCATCATTATCAACTTGAACTCCACGATAATATGGATCATTATGAATCTTATAGTGTAATGCACGTAATACAATTTCTTTCCTGACAGTAAAATCATAACTTGATCCCTTTGCACCTTTTTCCGCACAACAATTATCAAATCCAAGTCTTTAATATGTCGAGGTAACTTCATGGCAAGATTGCTAACCTCTTGTGGAAAACTAATGGTGTGTCCTCTATATTTGTATTGTCCACCTATTGAGTGCATAACCTGCAAAATTGGACTTGCACGTGCTATCAACATCTCTTCGACTTGTGTGAGCTCTGCAAGAACATTAGGTTGTTCTCCTGGATTCATATGGTTATCGGCTGAAAATCTATGATGGCTTCCTTCTCGTTTACATCTCATGCACATTGTACCTATGTTTGTCGTATGTACTTGAATTCCAGAATACGACTCTTCACACACATGACATATTTGAACATCAGCCAATCGATCAATCCTATCACGAAATTTTCGATGTGAAATATTCATATCGACAAAACTTTCATGTTGATGTTGGGAATCAGTGTGTTTTAAACATGTTTCTTTCATAGGATTTTCCTCTTCGTCCTGTACCATGTATGATTTGTTCAGATATTGTTTTCTTTGTCGATATGATCTTTGTTGTTCACTTTTTCGTTTTCTCTGTTCTTCATGTTTTTCAGGCATTATTTCCTTTGGGTTATCTTGTCCATTTTTTCTTTGTTCTGCATTTTCTTCTGTTATTTGTTGTGTCTTTCTTTTTCGATATTCTCTTTGATATTCTCTGTTACGTGCTCTTCTCTCTTCTTGTTCTTCTGTAGTTGAAATTTCTTGTGCCTTTCTTTTTCGATATTCTCGTACTTCTTCATTATGCTTTATCCTTTGTTCCTCATGTTCTTCAACTTTCATTTCTAATTTCATTCTATGTCGATAATTTTTTTGATATTCTCTTTGACGTGCTCTTCTCTCTTCTTGTTGTTCTGCAGTTTTCATTTCTTGCTCCTTTCTTTGTCGATATGTTCTTTTATATTCTCTTTGATATGTTCTTTGTATTTCTCTTTGTTCTTCACTTTTCTCCTTTCTTTGATCTTCTCTTTGTTCATCACACATTTCTTCAAAGTTGTTTTCCTCCATCTCTTTATTATGAGAAGACATGGCTGTTTGAATTACTGCAACACAAATATCAATGCACATAAAAAACAATTTTTTTCTTAGATCACTGAAATCAATGCATTTAGGGCAATCAATTACACAAATAACTAACTTTTCACTGAATTAAACATATACACATAGTTTCTTAATAATAATTAAACATGTAAATAAGTGACATGATGAACACTATAAAAGCCTAAACTTAGATATTCCCACCTAAAATATGAATAGAAATATTTATTTACCATAATCCCGATAAATAAATAAAAATATACCACAGTACATTTCAAATATTTACATACATTAAATTTATACCCTAACATATCAAAAGTTTATATTACATAAACAAAAAGGTAGAAAAAAAATAAAATGCAAGAGCAATAGAAATAAATAATTTACCATAAACTATAAAAAGAGATTTTATTTATTTATCATACTCCTGGTAATTAAATAAAAATATACCACAGTACATTTCAAATATTTACTTACATTAAATTTCTCACATTACATCTACACGTGCCTTATACACTGACATATCAAAAGTTTACATTACATAAACAAAAATGTAGAAAAAAAATAAAATGCAAGAGCAATAGAAATGAAACCTGAAAATCAGCTCCTCTTCCCGCAAATATTATTTTCCAAATCAATCGAAATAAGTTCGTTGATGATGAAATCCTTTCCCATAAATATTATTACTACCACTTTCGAACAACTCCCGAAATCCTTTATGACAAATATTATTTCATTGTTCGCAAAATCACAGAGATGCTTCCTCAAAAATAAAATTCGAGACTTTGTTTGTGTTAAATTTATATATGTAGGGAGAGAAGTGATTTTTCATTAGGGCCGACATTAGATTAAATTTTAAATGTTAAATATTAAACATTATTTTTACATTTACGTTTATATGTTTATTGTTACCTGATATAGGCAATGCATATAGTGTACTCAAATACCCACCTACGGTGATCCAAATTTATTAAATTTAATAATATTAATATTATAATATAATAATGTGAATATTAGAATTAATAATAATAATAATAATAATAATATTAATATTAGCGTCAATAATGTTTTTTTGACATGGTATTAATAATAATTTGGCCCATGGTATTCAACCCATGGTATCAAAGTGGTACATTTTTATACACTCAGACATATCAAAAGTTTACATTAATTAAATTTAATAATATTAATATTATAATATAATAATGGGAATATTAAAATTAATAATAATAATAATATTAATATTAGGGTCAATAATGTTTTTTTGGCATGTATTAATAATAATTTGGCCCATGGTATTTAGCTCAGGATTCACCTAAATAAAACCACCTTTTGATGTTCATAAATATAAATAGGATTATGGAGTAAATATAAAAAGACTTTTTATTTATTTACTATATATATGGTTTCTTTATATTTTATTTATTTACCATACCTCTTTTATAAATATGGTATTAATAATAATTTGGCCCATGGTATTAAAGTGGTACATTTTTACATTAATTAAATTTAATAATATTAATATTATAATATAATAATGTGAATATTAATATTAATATTAATATTAGGGTTAATAATGTTTTTTTGGCATGTATTAATAATAATTTGGCCCATGGTATTTAGCTCAGGATTCACCTAAATAAAACCACCTTTTGATGTTCATAAATATAAATAAGATTATGGAGTAAAAATAAAAAGACTTTTTATTTATTTACCATATATATGGTTTACTTATATTTTATTTATTTACCATACCTCTTTTATAAATATGGTCTTTGGCCCATGGTATTCTAGTATTAAAGTGGTAAATATATCAAAAATTTACATTACTCACATGACATCTACACATCTATATACACTTCGACATATCAAAATTTTACATTACACACATTACATCTACACATCTCTATATATCCATGGTATTCTAGTATTAAAGTGGTAAATATATCAAAAATTTACATTACTCACATGACATCTACACATCTATATACACTTCGACATATCAAAATTTTACATTACACACATTACATCTACACAATGTGCCCTATATTGGGTTGTAGAATGCCTCTCGCGTAACAAATGAAAAATGTACATGTATAAACTCATAATAATAAAGAATTTCTCTCTTGGCGTGATTGTACATTCATTTGGCCATTTATTTTCCATTAAGGATTACAATATTTACAAAAACATGTAAAAATAAAATAAATTTTCCTAGATCCATAAATCAATCCAAAAATCACTCATTCTTTTTCAAAGTAGACCCGCTTTTTTCCTTATTGAAAAAGATATTTTCTATCCATAGCTTTTCTAAATCCTAAAACCACCTCCAATAGTTTATAAGATATCTAAAATTTGTTTCTTATCCTAATAACTTTCTCATTGCTACCAAGATTTTTTTCTCCTACAACCTTTCATGATTTATTTCCTAAATTTTTTCATGCATTGAAAGGAATATTTTCTTCTCAAAAAATATTATATACTAAGTATTATCTATATCTATAGTTCTCTAAAAAAATAAGGAAATTAAAATTATATACAATAAGGAAATAACATTCCTTTTCCATGTTAAGACCCAGCTTTGGAGCTTTGTCTCCAAAAAGATTGATGACTTGGAAGCTCTAATTCTCTTGCACCCGCACTCCCAAGGTAGAAAAAATTTCATGAACTCCCTGGTCATGTGTCATATATTCTTGTTGTTGATCACTTGGTTTGTTAATGTAAGGTATTTTAGCTGAAAATTCTTTGTTGGTTTTACTTTCTTTATTGCATCTTCTCTTGGATGTTCTCCTCATGTGAATCCACATTCCATCAATCTCATCATCCAACTCTATCCCTTATTTGAACTTCACGGTTGTTTTCCACATGTTGCCGCATATCTTCCTTTGTCATAAAATTTGTAAAAAAATTTATTCAATTTTGGCTTACATACCTCCTTTACAACCCGTTGGTCATACATTGTAGTGTTCCCCCGATATTTCAAGACAATTCCCTCTTCTTCCAATTGTAATTTTGCATAATTAATATGTAGTCTTTTGGATTGTTATCGTCTTCTTGAAAAAAATTAATCTCATCATACAAATCAACAAAACCATCTTGAATTTTATATGTAACATCCATGCAATATACATCACTTGGGTCTTCTCGCCAACCACTCTTCCAAAAGTTCCATCTCTTCTTCTTTGCTTCCCTCCTCTAGAATAAGACTTTCATTTAATATTAAAATGATTGAAATATCCTTGAGTATGTATTCATGAAGTATCCTTCATTCTATATAATCTTCTCAGCATTATATCCTTGAATAATTTCTACATCATTTCCATCCTTCATGGCAACTTCCAATAATTGTCCATCTCTAATATCTATGAACACACGCTTAAGAAAAAAACTCCTCGATCTCAGTAATATACTTCAACAACCTCATTTATTCATAAACCTACATAAGAATGTCTTATAAGTGTCATTCATCACCTCGCAACCATACATAAAGTGTTAAATTAAAAAATATGAAGCTTCTCATTTGATTCCTCAACCACCACATCTCCATGTTGAACTCGAATTAGTTAAATTGTTCATCAAAATTGTGAATAATTTATTCCTCAACACCCTCTAACTTCCTCTTCATCAAGAAATAATTATTTTTCATAAACATACATTTAATATTTAGTTTGTTTCCTCCTTCCTCCTTAAATCTAACATATATCCTTTGTATTAGCTTCATTTGCAATGAATGCCATCTCACCTTCTTCTTCTTCATTGTCCAACCATATATTTGGTCTCCTAAAAATTCGTAGAAAATCCATTAGTACACTAATATGTACTTACAATTCAACGATTCCCCTCACAAGTTCGTCATCACTCATTTTCTTCATGCTAGTTGCCTTGGCACTTCTTTTTCGTTTGACTATGACTTCTCTCTCAACCCACTATATGACTATCGTAGTCATCTTTACCTTTTCCTTTTGTGAATGATTATTTTTCACCTATGAGCTACAACCAAATTTCTTCTCCATCTTGTAACAAGTCTACTACTTGTCATAGTACCAAGTTCTCCTCTTGGTAACTCGTCTCTTCTCTTTCTTTTAGTAAATTCTACCAACATTCACTATGGAACTGCCTTTGGCAAATTTCTACCCAAACTTTTGCTTGTTGGAAGTTGTCCTTCTCCCGGGTCTATACAAGAGAAACTTTCTTCTCCTTTCGTAGAACATTTTCTCCTTAGCTTCAAAATTTGTTTGGATGTTGCAATTGTCACCTTCTCACCATATATTTATAGAATTTATGTCGTCCTCATTTCATCAATTGAATTTGTCGCTCGGTTTTGTCACAAATTCCTTAACTTGAGAGCTTTACACGCTCCCACTTCCTCTTTCATAACTTCACTTGTTGCAATGGATGTTATCTACAAATTTCCTTCTCTGCTACCTAAAAAAAACAAAATTTATGACCCGTAATTAATATAAAAACACCATATCCATCTTTATAAGATTTTTGCCAAGATATTATCTTCGTAGTCCTCTTTGATTCACTCCATCGAACCAATTATTTTCTAGGAGCACACCGCTTCGTAACTTTTTCAAAATATTCCCTCTCAAAAACAGACCAACTCTTTAAATATTTTGTAGTCATCTCCAATCTCCATAGAGTGTTCAACTCTAATACCACTTGATGCAGGAAAAAATGAATTTTCCCCGCAAAGTTCAACTTCTCAACTGGATTACATGCACATACATGGTTATTTACTCAATTAGCTATTATTTACCACATACCAAATAACTTAAGATAACACACAAAATAATGCAATGAGTCATACACAGCATCTTTTTTGGTGAAAACTACGTTTCCATTAAACAAACGAAAAGTGCACATGCATAAACTCGTAATCATATATTTATTTCTTAGCCTAATTCTACATTCATTTGGCCAATTGTTTCCCATTTAGGTTTACAATATTTATAATAACATATACAAACAAAATAAATTTTCCTAGATCCATAAATCAATCCCGTAAATCACTCATATTTTTTTAAGGTAGACTCACTTTTTTCCTTATTGACAAAATATTGCCTATCCATAATTTTTTCCAAATCCTAAAACCACCTCAATTAGTTTCTAAAATTTCTAAATTTTTTTCTTATCCTAACAACTTGCTAATTTCTACCAAGCTTTTTTTCTCCGGCAAGCTCTCATGATTTATTTCATAATTTTTTTCATTCCTTAAAAGGAATATTTTATTCTTAAAAATAAATAAATTAAAATTATTTACAATAAGGAAATAAAATTCCTTTTCCATGTTAAGACTCGGTTTGTAGCTTTGTCTCCAAAAAAGATTTATGATGTGGAAGCTCTAATGCTCTTGCATTAAGAGTGTTGGCTCGAGGGGTCCCCGACCCTAGGTTCGGATGTTCAAGGTTTGCCAACAAACCCCTATACTATTGTCCCTTTTGGCGCTGACTGCTGCGCAGCCAAAGTCTCACCCGAAGTAGTATGGGTGGGTGTTGGAACCAGGTTTCGCAACCCTGGGAGAGGGTAGGCAAGTCAAGTCGAGCTACGCATTCAGCCTTATAGTGACACGATCCTATATTACAAAGCCTAGATCTACGTATTCCTTTCGCATCCACGTGCTCAATAGTAATGATATTCACAAGAATCGCAGCATCATGAACATATATAAAGATAACATATCTATTCCGTAACTTCTTGTAGAACATACCCGTATCACAAAGATAAATAAGTAACAAAAATATATTCGTGGCTTAAATCAATAACGCATCAACATATATTAATCAACCAAACATCACGGGAGTAATTCCAACAGATTCGTACATCCAAACAAATACTTCGCATTCATTAATCCTTTAGATCTACTTACAATACCTAAATCCCAACCTCGTGCACATACGTAGTAGGGTCCGCACATAGCACGACGTAGAATCTCTACGCACACAGCAGCAGAAGAGTCCTTCCCCAACAACCCTAACCAGATCTATCAATTCGCACTTAGCATCAATCTCTTATCATTCTTAATCTCCTTCACATCCAATGGTCTCAAAACCGTGGTTTACTGACTCTTGGTCTACCCTTGACCTATTTACTATGCCTTAAGGGGTTTTGACCCACCCCAAAACCCCCTACGTTAGACTAAATATAATAAAAAACTTGTACAAAATGGACTAGTTTCAGTAGCTTGCAAGGGACCCCTGTTCCAATAGTCTCTCAACACAATCTTGTGACTCATCCCGAGTCATCACGATGGTAGGTTGATCATTTGCACTCGCACAACTACTCCGACCATGTAGTCATTTGATCTTATATGGTTTGAGCCAACTACCATTGACATATCCCGGCAAGCATATTGCCACATAGGTGGTCACCCGAACAGCCTCCGCCATTTGTGATCTCCTTAATAGTATAGGGGCCAAGCCGTCGCCGAAACTTCCTCGATGTTTTGAAAACTGGATATCATATAAGAGGACCAAGTCATCCTTTCGTGAAGGTCTTTTGGTGAATATGTCGATCATGCCAGGCTTTATCGCGGGCCTTCGTCCCCCGCCGATGGAAGTTAGCCAGAACCGATCTTCCTCCAAAGCCATAAGCTACACTAATCAGCTCCTCCATGATATCGGGGTCTGCCATGTTCGTAGTTGCTACGATACGCAGACTAGGAATAATGTACTCCATTGGCATAACGGCCTCCTTGCCATAGACCATCCTAAAAGGAATTTTTCCTAGTTAGCTTCTTGCATGTGGTTCGATAAGCCCAAAGAACCGATCGGACGCGGACGTCCCAATCACTACGATCGTCATTTCGCACCTTTGTCGTTGCCTCGCTCCAAGATTTTTGTTAAAGGCTTCAACTCGCACCATTTTCCCTCATGGATGATACGGTGCACTTTTTGCATGATGGATCCGGTAACTCGCAATCAAAGCTTGGATTGTTTCGTTAACAAAGTGCGTACCCGATGTCGCTCATGAGGATCTTCTGACACCCAAATCGTTAAGATCTGTCAAAGATGAAATGTGCAGCTGTATCCGCAATGAAATATTTTAATGCTTGTGCTTCGTCCCACCGAGTTACGTAATCGTGGTAGTAATAATGTAGCGTGCACTCGCTTTTTTTCCCGGTGGGTTCATAGGCCCTATGAAATCGATGGCCCACTTATCAAATGCTTATAGAGCCATTTACGTTTCGTTGAAGGGGGAATTTCATATCTAGGAAGAAAAAGCCCAATTCAACTTAAAAGGTCAAGTTGGTCCATTCATAGTAAACACCAAAGAATTAGACAAGGAGGTTGAGATTTTATCATGGTAGATGAATTTCAAGTCAAGTTTAGTTGGCCTTATGACCCTTTGGGAGTAATCTCATAAATTAGAAGTGAAGACAAAGTCAACTCCCTATATTCATATATCAAAACTGAAATCGAACAATATGCAAATTAGGAAGTATGGGAGGAGAACACTTTGCAAGAGGTTGAAGAGCATATTTCCCGACCAAACAACATTAGAGACTCCAAGATTGAAAGAAAAAAAGTTAAAGAGACCAAGTGAGAGTATGTTCCATGTTATTTTGTGTTCTAAATCAAGAGGGATTTAAAGTTTTCAAAAGAAGAAATACAATGAATATAGAGGAAGAATCATCATAAGTCAAAGATATTTAGGTCTCTACAACAATTGGGTTATTAAGTGATCTTGTGTTTTCTCCGTAGCAAACCGAAGAAATAATTATTGATACATGAGATTATTTGGGTAGTATCCTCGTAGAAGAGTTTTAGTTTTTTTATTTTTATTTTATGTTTTTGCACTTGCTTTTCATATTTTAATGCTTTGCTTCAAGATTGAATCCAATTTCACTCATAAACATTTTATTTTCAACCTTTAGTAACTATAGAAACTAGTTTCTTGACGCCTACTTAAATGCACTAAGAAATGATTTAGATCCAAAGGTTGAGATCAAGCTCAAAGAACTTATTTGGTACATTATGTGTGAGTAGCAAAATGATCTTTATTTCCATGGAGGTGAAGTTGCAAAAAGGGGATGAGGATTTGTAGAGGTGGTTCCACTCACAATCGAGAGGATGGATTGATTCTTATGTTTGGTAGAAGTTATAGAAAACACTCATCTCCGGTCATTGGTTAATCCGATTATTCATAGATACCATCATAAAAAATGTATTGCATGATAAATCAATAGAGAGAGAGAGAGAGAGAGAGAGAGAGAGAGAGAGAAGATATACATGATATTAAGGTAATAATGGGGAAATATAGATATATTCATTGTGGCTATGGACACTCACTAGAAAATAAAGTAAGGTTTGCAGGGTATAGGGGTGACTTTGTTAGGGATATGGATGCTCGCAAGTAATGGAACAACCCCAATGGGGAAAAAATCCTATGTGGGAGTCATTTAAAGCACTAATTTAACAAGAGAAAGTGTCATGCAATTTTCAAGATAGTGCTAGTTAAAGGAATTGAAAGAATGACTAATTTTTTGAAAAAACCCCTAGAAAAGTTCATTCGAGTGTTCAAAATAATTTTCTTTTGAAAATACGTTCTAATTAGGGTTAAAATTTGAGCCAATATTATTGAAACAAATATGATCCGTGAAAGAAAAAAAATATTGCTAAGTTCTCTAATGAATTTCCATTTGTTGATTGTGTAACACACATTTTAAAATTCATTTCAATAAATTTTGTGGATACCACTAATTTACTTTTCCTTCAATTTACTTTCTAGTTTTGATAATATAGAAGTCGATGAATAAAGTTTTCCATGGTATTTATGTCATAATTTCCCCGAGTGAATGAACTTTGATAGCCTTAGAAAAAAATTGGTCCCATCTATCATTGAAAAAAATATTGATTCATGTTTTAGGTGCAACATGAGAAAATCTATCAAAGCTAATAATCCCATTAATTGTTAACAATATTCATTGAGCAAGATATTTTTTGTGATATAACACAAGGTCACTGATCACATAGGATTCCATTGATGGTTGGTAGAAAGCCACGAGTCACATAGACTCACACACAAGAAAATCCATTGATTGTTAATGAGTCCATAACCTATATATGATATTTGGTGGGTGCTATGAAAAACAATCAACCGTTTTCCACAAATATCCAATTAGCCTTGCAACTATCAGTAGTATTCAACGGGCCATGAAATTTCAATGATAAATGTTACATGAATGTATTATCATAGACGTTGCATATAAATCACTCCTACAATACATCCTCTACAATTAGTCCTTCGACAATCAATGATATTTGGTTGGTAAAGTTCCTATATAACATAATGAAATGTATTGATGTGTTCCAGTGGATGTCCATGAATCACTGCATGGTTAATAATTTTTTGTTTATTGTTGGTGCTTTACAAGCTTGTGGTTTTCGTAAACCATGGTATCCACATATGGTATTTACAAGGTGAAAGAAAACACAACAAAATGAATCATAATAAAGTGGTGAGAAAATGTAATTGTATGATCTTTAATAATTTTCTACCATATACAATTGTTTCGTTAGTTTTTACCACAGTGATTTATGGTACTCACCGATAGGATTCACCCATGTTTTTTTGTAGCTCATGAATTTACCCGTGGTATTTGAAAATATAACCTAAGTGTCGACTCTAGGTGAAAAGGAACCCATAATTAATATAAAAATAGGCATTCACCACTCGTAAAATCTATGAAGTTTTAGATGATGTAGTCTTATGACATTTTAACCATTTAATAAAAATAATTAAACTCTTCTCATTTTTATTTCCTCTACTTTGTTTTCTATGCACTTATGACATATTCTATTGTGAAAATGGTTAGTATAATTCCTCACACATCTTGGATTAGTGGTATTAGATAAATATTCTCCTTGTTTCTTCCTATATCATGTCCCCTCGATGAGGTCAGGGTATAGAGAGTCGAATCTCGACTCTATTTTCACATGAGGAAAACCACTCTCTGTGATCCCAAGCAAAATCCCATGGTGGAAGAAAAGAGAAATGAAAAAGAAGGAGATCCTATCAAGTTTTTTTCTTGAGGAAACACTCATGTGATAAAGGAATTAGATGATGTGAAACTTTTTTTTCTAGATCCTTTGACTACAAACAATGGGAAAGACACCTTCAACAAGTGGAAATTTTGGAGGTGCAACACACTTCAAGGTACAAGTTAACTTTTATATTTTCTTATTAAACTTCTAAATAGATGTAGTTTATTTGGAGAAATGGTTAAATATAATAGAGGGATATTGCTTTTGCCAATATTTTTTCCAACAATGAAAATACCATATTTACACTCCTAAAACCCTTCCCCATATCACTTATTGGTGGGAAGGTTACCAAGAGAGATACAACAAATACAAGTCTAGGATATTTAGGCCCCACTTGGTCTACTTTCATACGATTCCCTCAAGGAATAATTATACTCTATAGGGAACTTTGGTGAAAAGTACATGGAATGGACATCTTTACAACAACGAGAGAGACCGATAGTGCTAGAGTACACCAATATTTTCGTACCTTGCACTCAAATATGAGTATCAAAGAATCTGTGAGCCCAATTTTTGAAGTACCATAGTGGACTACATAGGTACATAAAAAGGAGATTAACATCCTAGACATATCCTCACTAGGAGTTTTTTTAATCTATATTCTATCAAACTAGAGGAGAAATTTAATCAAAGGAATAAGAGAATTTGGATCTACAATCCACTACAATAGAATCTTGGAAAAAGGATGCCCTAACTCATGAACGAGGGACTAAGTGAGGACATAAATTCTCAAGATAACCAAACCAAGTTGCAAGAAAATAAGGGTAATGGGATGTCAAAGAGGACACTAGAAAGTGGTGTGAGTTCCACAAAATCCTCTAGCACAACATCGCATGATGCCACTTGAAATATCATTGTTGTCTTAGGTAAAGATAAAAAAATACTTTAGGCGTAGATTCTAATTTAGAATATGATAAAGGAAAGATGATTGCTGATGTACAACCCAATTATACCATCACAATTGCAAAGATATAACTAGAAGAGTCAAAGGAGCATGAGGAGGGGGAGTTCCTATCTCCATTCAATGATGTGGTTGAAGGGGGACCGATCGCATTTCATTTTTGACAATGGAGGCCAAAAGAAATTTATCTTAATCGACAATGTCATGAGATTGAATTTATCAATAGTGCCACACCCCAAATCATACACCTATTAGTTCATGAGCCATGGATGAGACATTTTTTTAGATAACAATGCTACTTGTCCAAAAACATCATGCCCTTGAAAATGAGGTAATGTGTGATGTTTCCACACTCAAAGTTTGTGATTTTATTTTAAGAAAAACTTATATGTGAAAACGTCATTCGATATACAAGACTTGTCCTTCTAGTTTCATTTTTTACTCTAGGGGATAGTCTCGATAGGATGCTAGAGGTAGTTCCAACTACTAGAAATGGGAAGGGTAATGGGAAGACAAGGAAGCACACTAGAAAGTGGTGTGAGTTCAAAAAACCCCCTAGTGCAACACTCATGAATGTTGCTTGAAGCAATCATTGTTGGATAAGCTTAGAGAGAATAAAACATACTTTGGCTTAGATTTTAATTTGGAACAAGATAAAGGAAACATGATTTTCAATGGAGAATCTAATGCTAAAATCACAACTATGAATATCCAACTAGAAGAGTTAAAGGATCCTAAGGAGGGGATTGCCTCTTCCATTCAATGATGTGGTTAAAGGGGACCTGAGTACATTTCATTGTTGACAGTGAAAGCTAAAATAACTTGATATTATTTGAGGTTATTAAGAGATGGAAGTTATCAATAGTGTCACACCCCCAACCATGCAGCATTAGTTGGTAGTGATCCGGATTTATGCAGGAATGCAACAGAATAAACACATAACCATAAATGCAGAGATGCAGCGGAAATAACACTTCATTTCATTAATATCAAAGAAATGAAATTTGCTTACTGCATGTAATGGAAATAAAACTAGCTAGGGCACCGGTAGCTATCTCTCGAGAAGAGATGTGGCGACATGCAGCCTCCGAACTACGTTACAATGAGGCTCGAGGGCCTATTTATTATTGAGAAACAATGGAGAACCCTAAACATCCCAAAAACCTAACCCTAGGAGATGAAGCGCCAAAACTATGGGCCCCGTTTGGGTAAATTGGTGTTTCAACTTCCTGTGGACGTAACTTTGGCATACTATCTCCGTTTGACGCTCATGATACATCATTAGAAAGCTCTATCTCGAGGACTAAAAGTTTCGGACGAATTTGAAGATCAACTCGTTGGCAAACAATACCCAAAAAACGTCGTTTAGGGGCTCCCAAAAGCGGCTCCGCAAGTTCGGTGACCCGAAAAACTGCTAAAAAATAGTAAGTTATGCCGAAACGGGAACCGAAAGAGACAATGGTGGGGGGGGCAAGTGGAATAGGTGAGTGGCCACCAATATCCACCCGGATCATTCCTCCCCCTTAGGAAGCAATGGTCCCCATTGCGTTAAGTTCCTCCATGAGATGAGGAAATTCTCGCATTTAACTTGGTCCCCGTGAACCACTTTCCTTGGTGCAAGAGTTGGCCACTTTGACAACCCGATATCAGCTGGATCCTCCGTTGGCGAGTGTTCTTAATTTCGCATGTCCATGATACAACTGTGGTGGGCTTCTCGTTCCATGCGTATGGGTTTAACTGCTGTTGGTGTGAGTTGTTCTCCGCAATGTCCGAAGTGTCCAGAGAGGTGGGGAAGTAAGGACGAAGGCGATCCACATTGAAGACCGTGCAAACCAAGAATGGTGGAATACTAAGCTCAGAGCATTGTTCCCTGCGGCCTTGGTGATGTGTGTACGGCCCGAGACGGAGCGGCAAAGCTTGCGGTGAGGTCCGATGAGGCGCTCTTTCCGCAAATGCGGCACATACTTTGTCGCCCACGAAGTTGTGTGGCACCCAAGTGTTGACATATGGCGTCGCTTGTACTTCGCATTGGCTCCGTCCAATATATCATGAACTCCGTTGGCCGGATGAATGCGAATGTGCCGATGAGCTACTTGCTTTGTCAACTTCAAACTAGACGTGCGCCGAATCGGCTCGAGCAAATTACGCAAATGGCATGGCCTACGTCAATGGGACATAGTGGCCGGAATCCAAGCCCACTCGAAAGGGGCTATGGGCCACTCTGAACCGTGGAGAGACCGGTTATAACTATGTTGTACATAGGGGGAGGCCTCGTCCATGTGCGTGGATGCTTTGAATTGTACATGCACATGCGTCAAATGTCAATCATTATGTTGACGCATTCTTTCCGGCCATCTGTTTGGGGATGGAAAGTGCGTAGACTTTGGTGAGCTTTGTGTCCAACATTGACCAGAGGCTGGACCAAAATGTGCCGAGGAACCTGCTATCTCGATATGATATGATAGACTGTGGGATCCCAAAGTGCACCCACACTCGTTCAAAGAAGAGTTTAGCAGTGGCTTCTGCTGTGATATTCTTCTTACAGGCCGCCATGATGGCCATCTTCGAGAATCTGTCAACGACCACGAAAACACAATCATTTCCATTCTTAGTAGAAGGCAGGCCCGACATGTAATCCATGGAGATGGATTCCCAAGGTCGACTAGGGGTAGGTAGTGGAGTATATAGGCCTTGCTTCTTGATGGTCGGTTTGGCAATGGCACAAGCAGTGCAGGATCTGATTTGCTTCTTGACATCCTTTCGAAGGTTCGGCCAATAGAAATACTTCCGTAGTATTGCTACTGTTTTCTCGACCCCGAAATGCCCAACGACTCGACTGTAGTGTGCTTCCCATATCATCTTGGCACGCTCGCTTGAAGGAACACAAAGGTGTCCCAGGTGACATAAAAGTGCATCTTGGAGGTGAAAATTTGGAACTTGTGTGCCCCCTAAGAGTGCCTTGTAAGTGTGGCCGAATTCTGGGTCACTCTCATAGAGAAGCGGTCAATCATAAGTCTCGTGCCCACAAGAGTTGAGCACGGTGGTGAGCGCCACGATCGGTGGTCGGCTGAGGCAGTCTGCAACATTATTGGTGCTACCCTTCTTGTACTTGATGTTCAAATGAAACTGTTGCAGATATGTGGACCACTTCTGATGGCGATCATTCCGCAACTTCCCTTGTGTCTGTATGAACTGCAGGGGCCGGTGGTCTGTGTGGATGATTGTTTCCTTCCCCAAAATGTAATGCTTCCATTGTCGATAGGCTTGCACAATGGAATACATTTCTTTGTCATAGGTGGGATACTTGCGAACTGTCTCCGACAATGTCTCACTGTGATATGCCACTGGATGTCCCTGTTGAGTAAGAACTGCCCCAATAGCATAGTCAGAGGCATCTGCCTCGATCTCAAATGGTCACGTAAGTCCGGTAAGGTGAGACCAAGGCACTGCAGGCGATTTTTCAATTCTGTGAACGCCTTCTGTTGAGGATCCGACCAAAAGAATTTTTCTCTCGCTCCTCTCTTGGTGACTTGACTCAAGGGCCAAGTGATATGAGAGAATCCCAACACGAATCTACAGTAGAAATTAGCAAGACCCAGAAAGCTGCGAAGCTCTGTTATAGTGGTTGGGGCTGGCCAATCCCGAATGAATTGGATCTTGGCTGGATCCACATGCACCCCCCTTTCATCAATAATGTATCCCAGATATTGAACCTGGGTCATGCCAAACGTGCACTTCTCCAAATTGGCGCACAACTTGTGTTGCCGCAGTGTTTGGAGGACTTGTCGGATGTGATGAAGGTGCTCTTCCCAAGTCTTGCTGAAGATCAGAATGTCATCCAAGTACACCACTACTAATGAGTTGGTGAATGGCCGCAAGATGTCGTCCATCATCCTCATGAAGGTTGCGGGAGCATTCGTCAACCCGAAAGGCATGACCAGCCATTCAAAAAGGCCTTCCTTAGCTTTGAAGGCAGTCTTCCACACATCAGAGGGTTCAATTGGTACCTGGTGATACCCAGACTTCAGGTCGATCTTACCGAAATATTTTGCACCTTGGAGTTGGTCCAGAAGGTCATCAATCCGTGGGATTGGGTACCTATTCCGGACAGTGATCTTGTTCAGCGCTCGATAGTCAATGCAGAGTCTCCACGTCCCATCCTTCTTCTGTACCAACACGATCGGGCTCCCACAGGGCGATGAACTTGGTCTGATGTGACCTTTCTGCAACAGCTCCTGAATCTGCCTCTTGATTTCATCATTTTCCTGAACAGAGCGTCGATAGATCGGTCCATTGGGTAGTGGCGCACCTGGGGTCAGATCAATGGGGTGCTTGACCTGGCAGTGCAGAGGAACCCCTGTGGGTGAGGTGAAGATGTCCCCGTACTCCTCCACGACCTTATCCATTTGTTGTTGTCGTGCAGAGGGGCCCCGTCTGGAGGTCGTGGCCACAGTCTTCTTCTTGCCCTGGGGGCGGATCATCAGAAAAACGAATTTCCTGGTTTGGGAAATGAGCTTACTACATTGTTTTGCAGTAACCAAAGAGATATTCGTAGGAGGTGGTACCTCTGGTATCCTGTACAACTTACTTCCCAAAGTAATAATAACAGCACGAGGTCGAGACTCATACACAGCATGACGCTTCCACAAGTATGGTTGTCCTAATAATACATCGGAAACATCAATAGGAGCAACGTCACATAATACCTCATCCGTGAAGGGCTTGATGCTATAGGGAAGGCGGCACTGCTGGCTGACGCGGAGATCTCGTCCTTGGTGAAGCCACCCGATGGTGTATGGATGTGGGTGAGCTGTGGTCGGTAAGCCCAACCGCTTCACGGCGTCTGCTGAAATGAGGTTCTTTTGGCTCCCATTGTCGACAATGAACTGTACCGGGGAGCCCTTTACCCACATCTGGGAGTGGAAGAGACGTTCCTCCTCCTTTGGATCTTCCGGTTCCTCCTTTTGGATCTTTGCAGTGGCAACAATGGCGTTGGGCTCCGCATCAATAATCTGTTTCCCTTTTTCATTCGCCTTTTCAGGTTCTGATTCGGAGTCAGAGCATGCATCTGACTCAGAAGCCCTCATCTCGGCCACTAGCGACTGCTTGGCCCGACACTCACTTGTGTTGTGAGGATCGGTGAACTCACACCACTTTCCCGTGTCCTTCTTTTTGGCTTTACTATGTTGTTCTTTGCTTGTGGCTTGACGGGTTGTCCTGGGCCGCCATGTTCGTCCTTTGTTCTGCGGTTTGGAAGCACCTTTTCCTTGATTTTGATTCGCACATCCAAAGTCTCGCTTCTTCTGTTTGAATTTCTGCTCAATCTTGGCAGCATACCGGTATGCCGTACCAAGCGAGGAGATGTCGAGGAACTCCATTTCCTCCTGAATGTATCTGTGCAGACAGCTGCGATACTTTAGCACCAAATGTTTCTCTCAATCTTTGATACCCAACTTTGTGCGCAGGGTATGGAACAGATTCGTCAGCTCGTGCACATCTTGATCCCTTTGTTGTCGCAGCGTGGTCCATTGTATGTACTTGTCCTCATAGTTCCCCACGGGATAGTACTGTTCCTTGACGGCGTCTCGGAAAGAATTCCAAGTTGGTACGGCCGAGAACAGAGAGGGTTCTGTCTGGTCCTTGTTCTCACAGTAGGTTTCCCACCATTCCTTAACATGGGGGGTAGCTTTGAGGAGTGCAAAAATAATCTTCTCCCGGTCTGAAAAGTCATGAACAGAGAAATATCCTTCTAATAGATTCAACCATCTATCTACTGCATCTGCGTCTATTTGACCCTCAAATATGGGAATGTCAAAATTTACTTGTACCTTAAAGGGAGTCGCAACTCCAGAGTGGCTACTGGATGCAGATGCGCCGCCGGTGGGCAGCCGTTGAAGGATCTGAGCAAAGCTATCCATCATCGCTTTCCTTTGTTTTTCGAGGGCCTCCTCGAGCAATATTTTGATAGGATCTCCTGCTCCCTCATCTTTCTTTTCGTCCCCCATGGGCGTCCGTCGAGGTTTGCGAGGCCGATCTTGCAAAGGTTCCACCAGATCAAGCCCTAGCTCCTTATACCCCGACCTCGTTGGGGACATGCAAAGAAGGATCGAGAAAAAGCAGACCGCTCTGATACCACTGATCCGGATTTATGCAGGAACGCAACATAATAAACACATAACCATAAATACAGAGATGCAGCGGAAATAACACTTCATTTCATTAATATCAAATAACAGAAAGATGCTTACAGACATAATGGAAATAAAATAGCTAGGGTGCTGGTAGCGAATCTCTGAGAAGAGATGTGGTGGCTACAGACCTCTGAACTCAGTTACAATGAGGCTCGAGGGCCTATTTATTATTGAGAAACAATGGAGAGCCCTCAACATCCCAAAACCTAACCCTAGCAGATGAAGCGCCAAAACTATGGGCCCCGTTTGGGTAAATTGGTGTTTCAACTTCCCAGGGACGTAACTTTGGCATACTATCTCCGTTTGACGCACATGATACATCATTAGAAAGCTCTATCCGAGAACTACAACTTTTGTGACGATTTTGATGATCAAAATCGCAACAAATTTTCATACCAAAAAACGTCGTTTAGTTCATGCAAGGAGGATCTTGCACGAGAGTTTGAGATGAAGGACTTGGGCATCCTTCATTATTTCCTAGGATTGGAGATTTGGCAGCGCAGCGGAGGACTGTTTGTTTCTCAGGGCAAGTATGCCCGGGAGATTCTGGAGAGGTTCAACATGCAAGGCTGCAAGCCCGTTGACACTCCTCTTCCTGGTGGTTGGAGGAAGGAGGATGCTACTTCAGCGGAGGTAGTGGATGCCACTGTCTATCGACAGTTGGTGGGGTCGCTTATGTATCTGGTCAATACACGACCCGATATATGCTATGCAGCTAACCAGCTTTCGCAAGCTATGGTTAAGCCTACCAAGCTCTTTTGGAAGGCAGGCAAGCATGTATTGCGCTATATTAGAGGCACATCGGGATATGGTCTATGGTACATACAGGAGGATGGAGCGAAGCTTTCTGGCTTCACTGATGCAGATTGGGCAGGGAGCCCAACGAACCGGAAGAGCACTTCTGGAGGAGTTTTCAGCATTGGGTCGACAGCAGTTTCCTGGTACAGCAGGAAGCAGAGATCCGTGGCACTCAGTTCAGCACAGGCCGAGTACATGGCAGCAAGTTTGGCTGCATGCGAGGCTATTTGGATGAGGAAGATCCTCGCAGGTTTGTTCAGGTTGCATTTGGAGCCTACAGTGATCTACTGTGATAACCAGAGCTGCATTAAGCTCTCGGCTAATCCAGTATTTCATGATAGGTCCAAACATATCGACATCAGGTATCATCATATCAGAGATTGTGTTCAGCGGAGAATCATGATGCTTTCATATGTTCCCACGGAGGATCAGGATGCCGACATCCTGACGAAGGCGCTCACCAGGAGCAAGTTCGAATTCCACAGAGGCAGGATAGGGGTTGCAGATAATCCATATCTTGCTTAGAGGGAGTGTTGAAAATGCAGCAAGATGATGGAGCTTAGTGAAATGAAGTCGCCTTCACTAAGTGGGCCCGCAGGCAAATTCTGGCGCAAAATCTATTTTTAGACTATGTCTATTTTTAGACATATGGAGCATGGTCCAGGGATTGCAGTATGTTATTCTTTGAGTATTGGTCATGTTGGTAAAAATAGATGGGACTCTATTTTTTGGACCTATAGGTCGAAGTCTATTTTTAGACTGCCTCTCCTTAAAATAGGGAAGTCAAATATTATTTACCCTTAATAATATTTGGACTATAGACTTCAGTTTACTCTCTTGGAGCACTTCAGTTCGAGCCTTGGAAGTGGCTCATGCATCCGACAGAGGAATTACACTATTCCTAGGGTTTTATGGCATCATGCATGGTTGACTTCAGTTAGGACTTCAGTGGCAGAAGTTTGGTGGAGTTAATGAGACAGCTAGTGGAGTTGTGTTCTGTTTATTTTAGTTGAACTGGTTGAGATTAGTTTAACTAGCTAATCAATTAGTTATGAGTGGAGAGAATTAAATATTATTTAATTCATTAATTAGTAACTCATTATTCAACTCAAGAACACATCAGTTCACTACAGTGCATGATCAGTTCAGTGGAGACCATTGAAAGAGGTAGATGAAAGGGTGGAGTTAGCTATCAGTGGCGACATCAGTTGTGCATGAGATTTGCACCACACTTGGAGGATTTGTCCATGACAATTGCGCAGTCAAGCCAAGGATATTCGAACCTTGGATCTCTATATAGATAGGCCTGGATTGCGCAATAGAGGCAAGGCAATTGGCGGTGAGTTTTGAACCAGTAACCTGTTCAAAACTGAGCTAGATTGTGTGTAACTTTATGAGAAAGTACTGAGTACTTGTGAGGAGTATTGTACTGAGTTTGTTACATGATTTCTCCATTATAATATACACAATAGTTGTGGGGTTTTCAGCTATAGGCTTTCCCCATACATACTGTGTTAATGTGTATGATGATTTGATGTGTTATCGCTTGTTTTATTTCCGCATGTTTGATGATCTGAGTGGAAGAGATTGTGTTGCATATAAATTCGAATTGTATGTGATCAGGATAGTCTCGGTGGATAATTAATAATTATTCAACAAATTTCTACAACTTGATGTCCTGAAAGAATTCCATTATTTTGCATCATTTTACATTTAATATTACTAAGG